>CAJQUN010000369.1:0-570678 GCA_907163345.1 Haberlea rhodopensis
CAAACATTCACAAATCCTATCTAATAGGTCAAAGGGCTATAACCATGCACCATGCTCAAACAACACATAAACATGCTATATCATTTAATTAATTAAATTCTAAATATTTAAAATTTAATTCTAAATTAAAACTGTAAATAAATTTTGAAAAAATTATCGTACGCTCGGACACATACATGCCACGAACTAAAGCGACTAAACCATGAACCATCATGGTTCGAACCATCATGAACCACGGCTGCACCAATCATGGGCCTAGGGTTCAAAACCCTAGCCCATGGCCCGAACCATTGAGCGAGCGGCGGCAGCGCTAGGGTCTAACCCTAGCCGCCTTGCTCCTTGTTTGTGTTTCCTTCGAGCCAACTTGTTCGAAACGCCGGAATTCATGAGCCACGAATCATGGTCAGGCCATGCACGGTGGTGGCTCAACCATCTCGAGCCAAGGGTTCTAAAACCCTAGCTCTCATGTGGTGAAGCCACTTATCCATGCATGCGTGAACCATTATCGAGCCAAAGAGTTCAAAACCCATCCACGTCTCGAAACCTCCATGCACCAACATGAGCCACAACAACTAGGCCATCTTGAGCCAAGGGTTCGAAAACCCTAGCCCTCACGTGGCTAAGCCGTGGGTCAAGTGTACTAGGTGGTGGCCGAAACCTTACTCAATTAATTTGATTATTCGCTTCGTATCGTATACATCAAACATCAATTATATCAAATATAATTTCATGATAATTTCACAAACTTAATATTAACATATCATATATGTTCATACAGTTTTAAATAGCATGCAATATTAGTTCTAATATGATTAAAACAATTTAACCACATAAATCCGATATGAGCCTTGTACACGGCTCTGATACCACTGTAAGTAATCCATCATGCATAGCAACGCAGCGGAATAAATTTTTTATGGATTACAAGACACCGGATATATACATAGGTTGTAATATCGGATTAGGGATTACAAAGTCTTACCCTTGTAGCGTGTTTGAGTAGATTCCACGGAGCACCACGTCCAACGACCCCGAGTCACGAGCAACACCTCCAAGGTCTTGCCTCAACGGTATCCACACGATTAAAACGAACAAGGGACGTTCAAGAACAAGTTGCTAGACTTATTCTTGAACCAAAACCGAACTCACGGTTCAAAACCGATCAACGGCGACTAATCAAATTCTCCAAGAAAACGGTGGCGGCCGTGACCTATGAAGAAGAGATAGTCGGCCGAGGGTGAGCTTGGAGGCTAGGTTTTTTATTTTTGATATCAAGGAATGAATTAACAATTAATCATCTTGTTATCTAAATTATATATGATTTAATTAAAGGCTTTCTTAAAGCCTCATGGGCCCAAACCCATGATTTAATTAAATCCTTATAATCATTTAATTAACTCTTCTTAATTATTTAATTCATCCCATGAATTTAATTCCGTTTATCGATTTAATTTTTTGTGCGACCCGATAGGATCTTGTAATGTTGGCAGTGACATAAAATCTCATTTTACGTTACAAGCAATGAACGGTATCTAGCAACACATCAAGGCTACCCAATTTACAAGAATGTCTGACTCGACATAACCTTTAGAACTTGTGATAATATTAACCATGTAACTTAATCCCTTTGTCCTTTGTGTTTAGATTGAACACGAGTCATGGAATAGTCATACTCGTATATTCAATCTTTATTTCTTGATCCCCAAGTAGAACTAGAATAAACGAATAAGCTCGATATCTCATATCGACTCATTCGAGCATGGCCATGCAGTTTAGTTCTCACTTGATCAAGGCCAAACACTTCTCCTGTTATATAGGAGGGACAAATCCTATCTCGATCAGTCAACATCCCTCTACATAATTCGTAGTGTATCCAATAGTCGCCTTTATAGTTTACCCTGTTACGGGTAACGTTTGAAAATATCAAGATACATAACTCCTTATGTTGGGATCTCTGATGATCACAAGTTGTAAGGATTACATACATTATTATCACTATGAGAATTGCATATGACAATCATACAACTATCCATGTTGCATTCTCATGGTGGGTCTGTCCAGTACATCGTTCTCTAACTGTACCCATGTGTTGATTTGACATCTCATATCACTGAACAATTCATCAATCAATACATACTAGTCTCTATGTATTATCATTATCCTGATTCATGATAATACTTGACTAGGGACAATGTTTAAGAATAATACAATATTATTCTAAGGACATTAACATATATATTAATTCACATTGCACAGTTAAACGAATAATAAATAATAATGAATTGCCATTCATAAAATCATAAACATTGTATGTCAAAAACAAACATCCATGACTTGTCTTAGGGCACATCCCAACATAAAAGTGGTGAAATGGGGATGATAATGGGGGAACCTTGAGTTCTATTGTTGGTAGAAGTGATCATTCCATGCTGAGTATTAATTATGTCATGGAGAATATGTGAAGTATGTAATGATTCTTTTAAAGAATGAAATTTTCACATGCATACGACGTCTTAAATGCTTAAATGTCATCTTTAAGAGTTGGGGCCTTACATTAGTGGTATCAGAGCAGTGGTTGCTCATTGGGGCTGTTAGGGCCTAGGAACTTGTTGATAGGAATTGGTAGCACATATTTATACATGATGGTATTAGTGTTGTGTGACACAATTAATTGCTTATGTTCTTTTACGATATGGAAAGTGGTATTATTGATCATTGTGGTTACAGGAATCGTGTGGAATACGATGGGATGGCATTAATGTCAATGTCTGGCACTCCATATGTTATGTGCTAAGGAATCTGATTTTGTAGGAAAATCAGGAAATGGGAAACGTGATGTGCTGTCTAAGGACAGGGATGGTTGATAGCAGACAATGGAATATTGTGGTATGATTTCAATTGTTATTGAAATATGCAATGTGTTACATTAGCGTCCTACTACGGGTATATCATCAGCGATGGATCATAATATTTGCCGCTGTCATGTCGAAGCGATGTACATGCCGCTGTCATTGTAGAAGCGAGGGATATTATTGAGCCGCTGGTATGACGTACTAGGATTTGTGAACTGTTGTGTTAACCTTGATGCAGATATATAGAGCTAGTGGAAGATTTCCGGTGGTTGTTATATTCGAGCTAGGGAGGTACTTGCCGCTGTCATATGAAACGATGGTAATATGATATTTGTCGCTGTCATGTCGAAGCGATGTACATGCCGCTGTCATTGTCGAAGCGAGGGATATCATATGATGCCGCTATATGTCGAAGCGAGGGGTCCTAAAATTCTACTGTTATAACAAGATCGGAACAGCCACATTATCGATATTTGAGCGACGCGATCGGGAACAAAGTGCTGCGTGTAATGTGAGCCACCTGATAAGTGTGATTTTTACACTTAATTTGATATAAGATTAGGGGCGTTTTGTAGTGATTCTTGGAAAATATTACTTTTCTTGGTTTATATTTGTATATTTCAGGAATCCAGGGCTAAATGCATAAAAGTTGAGGAAATAGGCTTAAAATGATGAAAAAGGACCAAACTGAGCAAAGCTGAAAAAGGAGGGGCAAAATCGTAATTTGCAGAAAAATAGAGGAGGCAACCCATCGCCTCAAATGAGGCAATCGATCGCCTCCAGGCAGTAGCCAGAGGCGACCCATCGCCTCATTTGAGGCAATCGATCGCCTAGACTCGAAAAATTCGGGATTTTGTTTCCATCTTGGTTTTTTGGTGTCCAAACTTGGTGAAACTCCTCCTACCATAAATATGGATTATTATGGACGTTAAGTGCATAGATCATTGTTCTTCATGCTTTTAAGGGTTTGACCATCCTTGAATGATAGTAAATTACAATTGAGATCGAGAGATAAAATTGTGATTCGATATAGTGATTTATGCCGTGGATTTCAGACCGAGATCGAGAGATGAAGTCAAATACACGTGTGATAGCTATAGATATCTAGTAATCGAAAGCTAGAAGTTTTCACGGATCTTAATACAATATTGTGTTGTTAAATAAGTACACGAGAGTGATTTACTACAATTTGATATTAGGTTTAATATAACTCGAGAGAGTATATCAGATAAATTTGGAAAACTCGTCACCCTTAGATTGTTTGAATTCGATTATTAACTAATAGGCGAATTGTGGGGGATTACATAGGTGAACCGAAAGTCTTGATAATTGTTTCTTTTGATTCTATTCTTATTCGTTCTTGTTTGTTTGGGTTGATATTGAGTTAATTAGTCAATTTAGTTAATTAGTCACAATCAATTATCGTAGACTAAATATAGTTAAACTAGTGGAGTTTGGTAATTATTTCCTAGTCCTCGTGGGTTCGACACTCATACTTATCATATCATTATACTAAAACTTGACACCGTGCACTTGCGGTAGAGAATCGCTACAACTGGAATATACTGTTTAAAATAATAGCGATCAAGTTTTTGGCGCCGTTGCCGGGGACTAGTTTTAATAATATCAAACGAGATTAGTTGACTGTAGTTTAGTCATTCATTTTTTTCGATTTTTTTCATTTTCTCTATTTTCTACTGTTTGTTTCTTGTGTGGACTTTACAGGTTGTTATCTCTTGGTGCATGCTAAGGAGTAGCAAGCCTACACTTGAGCCTTTTGATCCCGAGATTGAACGCACTTGCCAAAGGCGGCTAAGGCAAGCAAGAGCACATATGGGCTAATACCGAGGAGATTCCGATACCACTAGTTGCAAGATCACTCATGGACTATGCCCACCCTGCATTCCATGGATCACTGTCGAGTATCACGAGACCAACCATACAGGCTAACAATTTTGAGATCAAGCCTGCTATCATACAGATGATCCAACATTCGGGTCCAGTTTGGGGGAGCTGCTACAGATGATCCAAATGATCACATCTCCAACTTCTTGGAGATTTGTGATACATTCAAGCATAATGGCGTTACTGACGACGCCATCAGGTTACGTTTGTTTCCCTTTTCTTAAAAGATAAAGCTAAATCATGGTTACAATCGTTGCCTGCAGGATCTATTACCACGTGGGATGGAATGGCGCAGTTGTTCTTGTCAAAATTCTTTCCACCATCCAAGACGGCCAAGATGCGCAATGACATCACTACTTTTGCCCAATGTGATCCAGAGACACTATATGAGGCTTGGGAACGCTTCAAAGATCTACTGCGGAGATGCCCACATCATGGCCTCCCTATCTGGCTGCATGTACAAACATTTTATAACGGTTTATTTTCTGTTAACCGTTCTATGATTGATGCAGCGTCAAGAGGAACTGTGATGAGGAAGACACCGGAGGAGGCGTACACGCTGTTGGAGGAGATGGCTGCTAATAGCTGTCAATGGCAGTCTGAAAGGAACGTGCCAAAGAAGCAAGCCGGAGTGCATCAAGTGAGTGAAGTCACTGCCATAGCTGCCCAATTGGAAGCGCTGAACAAGAAGATGGATAGTTTGAGCATGCATGCAATGCAAGTTCAAACTGTTACATGCGAGCTTTGCCAAGGAGGACATCCAAGCACTGAATGCCAGGTTGGTAACCCATTCATTACTACTAATGAAGCTGTTAATTTTGTAGGGAACCGACCACCACAGACCTACCCCTACCCAAATACGTACAATACTGGGCCGAGGAACTATCCCCAACCACCACCGGGGTATGCACCAAAGCCAAGCATGGAAGAGCTGTTGACCAAGTTCATATCATCGGCTGAAACAAGGATGAACAATCACGAGGCATCGATAAAGAACTTGGAAGTCCAAGTGGGACAGTTAGCAAAGATCATAGCCGAACGAGCACAAGGATCACTATCTAGTGACACTGAGACGAAACCTAGGGAGCAAGTCCATGCTATCACTTTGAGGAGCGGAAAGGAGGTCGCTGGGAAGAAGGATGTGCACGTAGAGTTAAGAGGCGAGGCGGACATCAAGCAAGAAGAGGGACAAACACGCGAAAAAGGTAAGTCTACTAAGACCCTTACACCCATCACACCTACTAAGGTAGAGATCCCACTCCCATTCCCCGCTGGGTATAAGAGAGCAAAGATTGATGCTAAATTTGCTAAATTTTTAGAATTGATTAAGAATCTTCATATTGAGATGCCTTTCATTGATGCTATTCGGCACGTGCCGAATTATGCTAAGTTTTTAAAGGAGATTCTGTCAAAAAAGCGGAAACTGGGAGAGCATGAGATGATAATTTAACTGAGGAGTGTTTCTGCTATCATTCAAAATGATTCACCTCCAAAGTTAAAGGATCCAGGGAGTTTCACTATACCTTGCAAAATCAATTCTAAATCTTTCAATAAATCTTTATGTGATTTGGGGTCAAGTGTTAATTTAATGCTTTTGTCTGTGTACAGGAAGCTGGGTTTAGGAGAGCTCAAAGCGATCAATGTCTCACTGCAGATGGCAGACAAGTCCATCAAGTACCCTCATGGGATAGTGGAGGATGTACCGGTCAAGGTTGACAAATTCACAATTCCGGTGGATTTCATGGTGCTAGACATAAAGGAGGAGGCGGACATGCCATTGATATTAGGAAGACCATTCCTAGCTACTGGAAGGGCATTGATAGATGTCCAAGAAGGGAAGTTGATCCTCCGAGTAGGGGGGGATCAAGTTACTTATGATATGTTCAAAGTTGTGAACACTACACGCACTGAGCACCGATGTTTTAGTGTCAATATAATTGATACATTATCTGTTGATGCGATGCAGGTTAAGAGTGAGAAGAAGGTGGAGGTCACATCGAATGGCCAACAAAGAGGAGGTAAATTTGGTGTAGGAGACTCAGTATTAATGAATAGGAAAAAGATGAGATTTTTTCCATGGGAGTCGGACGCACCATGGGATGGACCATTCAAAGTTGTCGATGTTCTACCATTCGACACTTTCAAACTGAGAGATGACCATAGGGGCATTATTTACTGTGAAAGAGAAGTGGTTACGACACTACCACAAGGATGATGTGAAATCACCCCCTATTGGCCCTAGCGCCACTTGAGCGTAAATGGTAAAAAGTCCAGCTTGAGACTATAAATCAAGAACTCTTTCTTAACCCTTTGCTTTGTTTTAGTTTATTTTGGTTTGTTTTTGTTTTGCTTTTGTTTTTGTTTTGATTATGGTGAGAGACTCCATGCATGCTGTGATCTGTCCAACACTATACCCCACGAGCTGATGAGGAATTGGACAACGATCACTGACGGTCGTTGTCAACGGTAACTGCTTTGTCTTATTTTCCATGCTTATTACATTGAGGACAATGCATGAATTAAGTTTGGGGGAGTGCATTACTGTGTCATGCTTCTTATTTAGAAATTGATCGTTCTAGAGCACCAACACAAATTTTCTTGAAAATGAGTTCAATTAGTAAGATAAGAATAAATCATAGTAGTGGTCTCTATTCCATGATGATATTAGTCTCACTATGTATGTCAACTTGAGTTTTGATGATTGTAAGACTTGTTTTTGAATATCTTGTTTTGAGTAGCATGTCAAAGATGATGAATATTTTGAGCACATTTGAGTCATAATCTTGTGAATTGCATTTGTAGTGGTGAAATTTTTTGTGAACTTAATGAATTGTTTTGAGCATCTTAGAGTACCTTAGAAACTATTTTATGATGACACTTTGAGGCGAAATTTTATAGTCATGAACTTGATTAGGAGATGATCTAGGCGATCTTTTGACCGTTTGAGCCTTTCAAGCTTACCATGTTTACATCAATCTCTAGTATCCTAATTTGAGCCTAATTGAAAAAGAATGGAGTATGTTTAACATACTATTAGCCCCCATTCAACATTCTTTGGCAAACTCATTATACCTACCCAATTGAGCCTAAATTGAATTTTTATCTTCACCTAAGGGAGTATAATGATTCTCATTAGATGCACATGAATTGCTATATTTTGATGAGCTTATTGTAAAAAAAGACGATGAATGAGAAAAGAAAAGAATAGAAAAAGCCTTGAGAAAAAAAAGAAAAAAAAATTTATCCAACTAAGACCCAAGTGGCCAAGGCTAAAAAAAGAAAAAAGAAGAGAAGCTCAAGTTGTGCTAACAATGAACATTACATGCTTATACTCTCTTCTTTGTGCTATCCTGTCATTTCTTTGCAGCCAAACACCTAGGCCTAACGCTACAAGCTTTAAAAGACCTATTGATCCAAGTCTAGGGAATGACTACATTAGTGGAGAAGTGTTTGAAAATAGGACTATAGGGTGCTCAAGGATAATCTTACTATTCATTGACTAGCATGATTTGATCTATGAAATTTGCATGGAACTTGAAAGTGACAATAGCACACACGCACGTTCTGATTCGGAGACATGTTGTTTGATCTAGGAGAAAACACAACTTGTTAAACTTTCTGATTTATTTTTGTTTGTCAGTAAGTGAGATATCTGAGCTACATGATTGACTATGAATTGGTTCATTTGAATCTTCAATGTTGAACTTGACTGTTTGATCTTATTTCTTGCTCGAGACGATCAAGTTTAAGTTTGGGGGGAGTTGATAAGTGTGATTTTTACACTTAATTTGATATAAGATTAGGGGCGTTTTTGTAGTGATTCTTGGAAAATATTACTTTTCTTGGTTTATATTTGTATATTTCAGGAATCCAGGGCTAAATGCATAAAAGTTGAGGAAATAGACTTAAAATGATGAAAAAGGACCAAACTGAGCAAAGCTGAAAAAGGAGGGGCAAAATCGTAATTTGCAGAAAATAGAGGAGGCGACCCATCGCCTCAAATGAGGCAATCGATCGCCTCCAGGCAGTAGCCAGAGGCGACCCATCGCCTCATTTGAGGCAATCGATCGCCTAGACTCGAAAAATTCGGGATTTTGTTTCCATCTTGGTTTTTTGGTGTCCAAACTTGGTGAAACTCCTCCTACCATAAATATGGATTATTATGGACGTTTTTGGGACTTTTGGCTGATAATTAACCCTACATACTCAGCCACCATCACTCTCAATCATCCCCAACCATCTATACACCATAACCATTGAAGAGAAGACGCATCGGAAGAGACGGGACGACGGAGCAACGCAAGGAGTCAACGCCTCTCGTTATTTCCGTATTTCTAACTCTAGTTCTATATTTTCATTAGATTTTAATGTTTAGAATGTTGCAAAACATGTTTATGCATTGTTATTTGATGGAGATTGTTGGCTAGGTTTGTTATCAAGACTTAGGGGATCCTTTGTATGAACCCATGAGTTTAATTGAATGTTTTTGATTGATTCTTATTATCTAAGTGCATAGATCATTGTTCTTCATGCTTTTAAGGGTTTGACCATCCTTGAATGATAGTAAATTACAATTGAGATCGAGAGATAAAATTGTGATTCGATATAGTGATTTATGCCGTGGATTTCAGACCGATCGAGAGATGAAGTCAAATACACGTGTGATAGCTATAGATATCTAGTAATCGAAAGCTAGAAGTTTTCACGGATCTTAATACAATATTGTGTTGTTAAATAAGTACACGAGAGTGATTTACTACAATTTGATATTAGGTTTAATATAACTCGAGAGAGTATATCAGATAAATTTGGAAAACTCGTCACCTTAGATTGTTTGAATTCGATTATTAACTAATAGGCGAATTGTGGGGGATTACATAGGTGAACCAAAAGTCTTGATAATTGTTTCTTTTGATTCTATTCTTATTCGTTCTTGTTTGTTTGGGTTGATATTGAGTTAATTAGTCAATTTAGTTAATTAATCACAATCAATTATCGTAGACTAAATATAGTTAAACTAGTGGAGTTTGGTAATTATTTCCTAGTCCTCGTGGGTTCGACACTCATACTTATCATATCATTATACTAAAACTTGACACCGTGCACTTGCGGTAGAGAATCGCTACACTGGAATATACTGTTTAAAATAATAGCGATCACCACCTCTTGGGTCCGAAAGGAACAAAGTGCTACATGCATGTGAGTACCTCTTGAGTCCTTGATCTGTTCCGCTGATTCAGTTGGCGATGGTTCATGCCGCCAGGTATATTGATAGCGATGTCTCATTCCGCTATATTGATTGGCGATGGTTCATGCCGCCGGTACATGTGTAGCGATGCCTCATTCCGCTATATTATTGGCGATGGTTCATGCCGCCAGGTTTATCGAGCGATGGTGCATGCCGCTATGTTAGGGGCGATGATTATTCCGCTAGGTGCGTGTATAGCGATGCCTCTTTCCGCTATGTCATTGGCGATGATTCATGCCGCCAGGTATATCGAGCGATGGTTCATGCAGCTATAATATTGACGATGGTTATTCCGCCAGGTGTGTGTATGACGATGTCTTTTCCGCTGTGTTATTAGCGATGGTTCATGCCGCCGGACATGTGTTTAGCAATGGTACGTTCCGCTGATTTCTTGGCGATAGTTCTTGCCGCCAATTATATATATAGCGATGTCTCATTCCGCTATTCGGTTGATGATGATTCGTGCACGGATGTGCATAGCAAGGCTCATGCTGCTGACTGTGTGACGAGGGATCATGCCGTCAATTTTGTAGCGATGGATTATGCCGCTAGGTGCACAACACGGGATTATGCCGTCTTCTGCGACGGGTGGTGATTGCATATTGCTATTGAGCGACGGAGACAGGTAGACCGCTACTTTGCTAGCAAAGGAAGGAGGTATATTACTTTCCTTTATTATTGTGTTGAGTATATCATTTGTGTATTGATATGAAATTATATTTTGTGGAATATTTATGTTGAGAACAGGGGCAGTTTAAAGGATCGAGTGTGGATCCACTGTGTACAGTAAGTGTTATTACATCTTATTGTTTTAAGAATGTAATTTGATTCACTTTGATTATGGATATTATATGGATGCCAGTAGTGGCGATGATGTTGTGCATGCCCGTCGCGGCGATGAGATTATGCATGCCAGTGTTGGCGATGAGTATTGATATATTGCTATTGTGTTAGCAATGAATATTAGGGTGCCATGTGCTGCTATTATGTTAGCATAAGTATTAGTGTACTGCTATTGTGTTAGCGATGTATATTGATGATGTGTTGATTTCAGATATCTGTGGACATTGTGTTATTGTTGTTCCTTGGGTACATGAGATGTAGGCCCAAGAGGATACTGAAATGTTCCAGAGGAACAAGGAGTTGAGGCAAACTGTTACGTTTGGTTTGGTATGTGAATATATGTTGATAGATGCTGATTGTATTATCTCAGTGAGTTATATTAATTTTGAGAATCGGTTGTACAGATTGAATAACAGAAAATGATAATCGCTTGAGATGGTATTTATTACTGTGAAAAGCATGCTAGATTGATATATTGTAGGAGTAGTAGGTGAACGTGATCGTGTTGACATGAGATTAAAGGGTACGTCACGGGATGATGTGGGATCACTATGAATGTCGTGTGTGGAACGTTTCTGAAATCCAGATTCAAGGGCACCCTTCTGTCTGCTACGGCTAAGGATGGGAATCAAGGTAAATTGACTGTTTTAAATTGCACCAGTTGTGGTTTACATGCACCAGTTATTATTTACATGCACCAGTTGTGATTTACATGCACCAGTTATAATAACATGCACCAGTTATGATTTACATGCACCAGTTATAATTACATGCACCAGTTATGATTTACATGCACCAGTTATGATTGCATGCACCAGTTATGAATTACATGCACCAGTTATGATTTACATGCACCAGTTATAATTACATGCACCAGTTATGATTTACATGCACCAGTTATGATTTGCATGCACCAGTTATGATTTACATGCACCAGTAATGATTTACATGCACCAGTTAAGATTTACATCACCATTTATCATTTACATGCATCAGTTATGATTTACATGCACCAGTTATGATTTACATGCACCAGTTATCATTTACATGCACCAGTTATGATTTTGCATCAGTTATCACTTACATGCACCAGTTATCATTTACATGCACCAGATATCATTTACATGCACAGTTATGATTTACATGCACAGGTATATAATTTACATGCACCAGTTATAATTTAGATGCACCAATTACGGTTACAAAATTACATGCACCAGTTATAATTACATGCACAAGTTATGATTTACATGCACCAGTTATGATTTACATGCACCAGTTATGATTTATATGCACCAATTACCGTTACAAAATTACATGCACCAGTTATGATTTACATGTACCATTTATGATTTACATGCACCAGTTATGATTTACATGCACCAGTAATGATTTACATGCACAGGTATATAATTTACATGCACCAGTTATAATTTAGATGCACTAATTACAGTTACATAATTACATGCACCAGTTATCATTTCCATGCACCAGTTATGATTTACATGCACCAGTGATAATTACATGCACCAGTTATAATTACATGCACCAGTTATAATTTACATGCACCAGTCATATAATTTACATGCATCAGTTATAAATTAAACGCACCAGGTATGATTACATGCACCAGTTATAATTTACATGCACCAGTTAACAGTTACATGCACCAACTATCTGTAAATAAATTAGATGCACCAGTTATTATTTACATGCATCAGTTAAAATGCATCAGTTATAATTTACATGCACCCGTTATAATTTACATGCACCAGCTATGATTATGATGCATCATTTATAATTACATGCATCAGATACCAATGTCATGTACCAGTTATAACTTATGGTTTTATCTCGTAGGTTTGTTCCCGTTGGCTTTTGCTATAGTTGACTCTGAGAACTATGATAATTGGCGTTGGTTTTTATCTTGTTTGACTAATATTTTAGATAACGGGGAAGATGTTGTATATATATCTGATCGTAATGTCGGTTTGATGGAGGCGCTGCCAGTTGTTTTTGGAGCTTCTCTGAAACACTTTTTTTGTTTATACCATTTAAAGTGCAACTTGCGTGACAGATATTCTGGCAAACACTTTTCAAACAATTTTCGTGAGAGGTTATGTTTCCTGCTGGACGAATGTGCATATTCCCCGACGGTGGCAATTTTTAATGAGAAACTCATTATTTTAAAACGAGAAGGCGGACAAAATATGGAATATTTTTTGCAGGGACTTTCATTGGATAAGTGGACAAATGCATATTCTACTGGGATGAGATATGGAGAGATGTACTCAAATGCAGCGGAGTCCTTCAATTCATGGATCTTAGATGCAAGGGGTCTTCCTATTACCCATATGGTTGACTGTATTAGAGTTAAGTTGATGTGTTTGTTTTCTGATAGAAGATTACTGGCATGCAAATGGAGTGGGGTGTTGTGTGCTCGGATGGGAAAGAAATGGACATCTTATGTAAATGAAGGTCGTGCTTGGAATGTGAAGATGTCTTCGCATTGCTACTTTGAAGTGTTTTCCCGCTCTGCAGTTACTGTTCGCCTTGACAATCAAACATGTTCATGCTACAAGTGGCAGTTGGATGGATTCCCATGTCCTCATGCTATTGCTGTATTCATGAGGAATAAAGTGCAAATAGATGAAGTAGTTGACAAATATTTCCATGTTAGTACGTACAGGCTATGCTATGAAGGAGTCATTTTACCCGTTCCAAGACATACCAAAGGTAATGTTCCTTTGATGGGTATGGAAACAAATATTTTACCACCGCAAACAAAAAGGCAACCAGGTCGTCCAAAGAAGAGAAGAATTCGATCTAAAGGGGAAAACATTAGACAGTTCCGTTGTAGTCGTTGTAACAAACATGGGCACAATAAAAAAACTTGTAAAGAGCCTATTTGCTGATTTTCGAAAAAAAAGAAAAAAATTACGCAAATGTAATTTTTAACAAATGATTGTGTATCAGTTATAAATGTAAATTTTTTAGTGCAGCGATTAATTTTCATGTACCAGTTATAATACACACGCACCAGGAATATTATAAATACAATATGATTTACATGCAAAAGTTATAATTTAAGGCAATAGTTATAATTTACATTCACCAGTTATGATTTACATGCACCAGTTATGATTTACATGCACCAGCTATCATTTACATGCACCAGTTATGATTTACATGCACCAGCTATGATTTACATGCACCAGTTATGATTTACATGCACCAGCTATGATTTACATGCAACAGTTATGATTCATGCACCAGTTATGATTTACATGCACCAGTTATAATTTACATGCACCAGTTATGATTTACATGCACCAGTTATGATTTACATGCACCAGTTATGATTTAAATGCACCAGTTATGATTTACATGCACCAGTTATTATTTACATTCACAGTTATAAATACATGCAAAAGTTATTATTTACATGCACCAGTTTTCATTTACATGCACCAGTTATAATTTACATGCACCATTTATAATTTAAATGCACCAGTTATGTTTTACATGTACCAGTTATATTTTAATGCACAAGTTATAACTACATGCACCAATTATAATTTACATGCACCTGTTATGATTTTTAGGCAACATCATATTTTCATGCACCAGTTATAACTAACATGCACAAGTTATGATTTACATGCACCAGTTATCATTTTCATGCACGAGTTATAATTTACATGCACCAGTTATAATTTACATGCACCATTTATGATTTACATGCATCATTTATGATTTACATGCACCAGTTGTAATTACATGAAACAATTAAAATTAGATGCACCAGTTATCATTTATATGCACCAGTTATTATTTACATGCACTAGTTATATTTTACATGCAGCAGTTATCATTTTCATGCACCAGTTATCATTTACATCCAGCAGTTATGATTTACATGCACCAGTTGTAATTACATGCAATAATTAAAATTAGATGCACCAGTTATCATTTATATGCACCAGTTATTATTTACATGCACCAGTTATAACTAACATGCACCAGTTATGATTTACATGCACCAGTTATATTTTAATGCACCAGTTATCATTTACATGCACCAGTTATAATTTACATGAACCAGTTATTATGTACATGCACTAGTTATCATTTACATACACCAGTTATAAATTACATGCACCAGTTATTATGTACATGCACCAGTTATAACTACATGCAAAAGTTATGATTTACATGCACCAGTTATAACTACATGCACCAGTTAAAATTTGATGCATTAGTTATGATTTACATGCACCAATAATATTTACATGCACCAGTTACAATTTACATGCACCAGTTACAATTTACATGCACCAGTTATGATTTACACGGACCAGTCGAAATTTACAAGCACCAGTAATAATTTACATGCACCATTGAAAATTAGATGCACCAGTTTTATTTTACACAGGCTAAAGATTCTGTTTATCATTTTTGTAACAAATTTGAATCATGAATAATCATCTTCGCCATCTTTACCCTGTAATCTGTATTGTAGTCCACATTACAATGCTTTGGCACCGGCTGTCCTCTCATAATCTTTTCCATGTTCATGCAAACGAAGACACCACAGTCGACGGACCCAGATTTCTGTTGTGCAGCTTCTATATATGACTCAATTTGAAATATTTTTCACTAGGAGTATATTGTATACCCTTTGATATAGGGTCATCCTCAATCACTCTATGCATAGCTTCTTCGACATATTCTTTCTGTAAATTGGGTACGAGTTCAAATTCTTTTGTCAGCATACTTATAATAATTTAGAAAATAACTCTTAAAATGTAACGTAAATTACCAGTATTTTGGCCTTCTCGAAGTAGTAATCAGTTTCATCTTCCCTGCGTGGCCTTATTGAGTTGTAGTGTGTCCACTTCGATTCTTGCAAGTCAAATACGAGCAATGTCCAATGGTAGCCAAGAGTCACCGATGGATCCTCACGGCCACATGTGTTTATAGGAAAAATAAGGAATCTATATTCCATGGCTTGAGCAATCTTTCCATTTATTTGGTGTTTTGCTGCCTCTTCGCAATATAGCTCTCGTGATCTCCTTGCAACGTAATGCTGTCAAGCAGCACAAAGAAATTTAATAAACATGATTTTTAAAAGAAATTAAAATTAATAACTTGTGTTTTATTACCCAAGACAAGCAATCAAAAACGTAGTAAGTCTTCCTTTGCCCTAATTTCTCAAGCTGCCTATCAATAAGGATGCTCCAGCAGTCAACAATCTGAAAGGTGTGATCAGACATTTTGCAATGAGTTAATTGAATATCAAGAAAATAGACAAGTGAACAACTCTTTTGATAAACCGTTTACATCGTTAGGAATTGAAAGTCCGTTAAGTATGGCTCCAATATATTTAACAGGTATTTGTTTTGCTGCCATATTGTCTTGCCAAATCACTCCCCTGCACACAATGATAAATTGCAACATTTATTGGTTTCATCTAGTTGAATTAATTTACTTTTTAAAAAAATAAAACAAGTCATACCATTGTCCATGATCCTTGTTGAATTTCAGTAACCAATCTTTTTCTTCTTTGGTCAACCGTTTGAAGATGACATTTCGTGGTTTGAACTTGAAAGGCTCGTCATCCTTATTGTTTTTAACGCGTGTTGCAACCTCAAAATTATCATCGTCTTGCAATGCTATTATATCTTTACTGGATTTTTTGGGTTGATCTTTTTCTTTTGCAGTGGAGCTTTTTTTTGTTGACCTCCTAGCCCTTTTCAAAGAGGGGTACGTATGGTCACGATCTTTATGGGCCATTCGGTCAAATCTGTTCTTAATTCTTTTCACCATTGATGTCTGTGCCTCGTTTAATTTCACGAGTTCTGCATTTTCTTCGCTCAACATCATTGCAGCTGTTTTTGTGCTGCTCAAGTCGTTGTCTACTGCTTCCTTATCCTTTTTTAAACTTTCGATTCGAGCATGTAGCTGTGCAACGATGTTGTCGAGCTCCTCCTTTTGTTTCAGAACTTCGTTATTTCTGGCATGCAATTCTTTCAGCTCTTCTTCTTTCAGCATGATCATTGTTCTTGCTTCTTCCAGCTGTGTTCTTAATTCTGCATTGTCGAGCCACTGGACATCGTGCTCAGAAACAAATGAGTCAAATTTCACCTGCAACTCTTTTAACTCAGTTTCCCTTCTCATAAGTTCCTGCTTTGTTTCTTGGAGTTGGGTGGCCAATTCCGCGGATTGAATAAAATCTGGATTTTGAGTTGAATCCATTGGTTCTTCACTTGCCATATTCACATCTTCATGAAATTCATCTTCTTCTCCATCAGTAGCAATCAAAAATTCCTCACCACAGCTTTTGTCAGCAACATTAAAGAGTTGCGTCTCCATCTCGTTATGAACAAACACTTCAACCAACATATCCTCATTGGACATGTCAACATCATCATATAAATTTTCGCCACTTGAATGTTCAGAAAGATCAAGCAGTACCTCAGCAATTGTTGCATCAGGGAAATATACAACTTCTTCTTCTTCATATTCTCTCAAGTCAAATTCGGGTTCTTCATTAAGACTTACAGCTCGATGTTCTTGTCGTTCTGCCACAGATGGTTCTTTATTTTCAATATCTTGTTGCAGGAGTTCAGCTTCCTCAGTTGTCAGTTGTAAAAAGCTTTCCAATATCTGGTGCACCAGTTATATTTCAAGCACCAATTATAAATTTCATGCAAAAGCTATATATCATGCAACAGTTATATTTCATGCACCAGTTATGATTATGATGCACCAGTTATAATTGTATGCACCAGTTATGATTTACATGCACCAATTATGATTTTGAACCAGTTATGATTTACATGCACCAGTTATAATTTACATGCACCAGTTATGATTTACATGCACCAGTTATGATTTACATGCACCAGTTATGATTTTAATGCACCAGTTATAATTACATGCACCAGTTATGATTTTAATGCACCAGTTATGATTTACATGCACCAGTTATCATTTACATGTATCAGTTATGATTTACATGCACCAGTTATGATTTACATGCACCAGTTATGATTTACATGCACCAGTGATGATTTACATGCACAAGTTAACATTTACATGCACCAGTTATCACTTACATGCACCAGTTATGATTTACATGCACCAGTTATGAATTTGAACCAGTTATCACTTACAGGCAACAGTTATCATTTACATGCACCATTTATGAATTACATGCACCAGTTATCATTTACATGCACCAGTTATAATTTACACGCACCAGTTATCATTACATGCACCAGTTATGATTTACATACACCAGTTATGATTTAGATGCACCAATTATGATTTACATGCACCAGTTATGATTTTAATGCACCAGTTATGATTTACATGCACCAGTTATGATTTACATGCATAGATATATGATTTACATGCACCAGTAATGATTTACATGAACCAGTTATGATTTTGCACCAGTTATAATTTACATGCACCAGTTATGATTTACATGCACCAGTTATGATTTACATGCACCAGTTATGATTTTGCACCAATTATGATTTACATGCACCAGTGATGATTTACATGCACAAGTTAACATTTACATACACCAGTTATCACTTACATGCACCAGTTATGATTTACATGCACCATTTATGAATTTGAACCAGTTATCACTTACAGGCACCAGTTATCATTTACAAGCACCATTTATGAATTACATGCACCAGTTATCATTTACATGCACCAGTTATAATTTACATGCACCAGTTATCATTATATGCACCAGTTATGATTTACATACACCAGTTATGATTTAAATGCACCAATTATGATTTACATGCACCAGTTATGATTTTAATGCACCAGTTATAATTTACATGCATCAGTTATAATTTAAATTTTTAATTTACATGCACCAGTAATGATTTACATGCACCAGTAATGATTTACATGAACCAGTTATGATTTTGCACCAGTTATGATTTACATGCACCAGTTATGATTTACATGCACCAGTTATGATTTTGAACCAGTTATGATTTACATGCACCAGTAATGATTTACATGCACCAGTTATCATTTACATGCACCAATTATCATTTACATGCATCAGTTATGATTTACATGCACCAGTAATGATTTACATGAACCAGTTATGATTTTGCACCAGTTATCATTTACATGCACCAGTTATATAATTTACATGCACCAGTTATATAACTTACATGCACCAGTTATATAATTTAGATGCACCAACTACAATTACATAATTACATGTAACAGTTATGATTTAAATTCCCCATTATGATTTAATGCACCACTTACAAATTCACGGTTTAGATCCTTCAATTCAATTGAGCTTAGCTTTTTGTACAAATCTATGAGATTCCATTTCATGAATCTGGGGAACAGATTCGCATCCACTGGATCAATTATCTTCGTTTTCTCGCATAGACAATACTATAAAAAAAATGTTAGTCAATGTTATTAACAAACCATGGATATTAATTGCAAAAAAAAAATTTGTACGCAACGTACCGGTATCAACGGAACACAACCAGAATGTTTTTCATTGTTGGATTCTATCAAGCTGCTCAATAAATTGTTTAAAATGTGTTCCGACCAATTGAGGGTGCATATTCTCTCAATATCATCCACAAGTGCAGCATAACCCCAGTTCAGGTTTGAAGATTTTGTAGCAATGAACAACGTTGCAAGTATGTACAAAACAACCAAACGAGCAACATCATTGACATCTGTAATATCCTGGCTTCCCACCTTAGAAATCAATTTCTTGTAAATTAAGCTCTTGCTCATTCTATAATCCCGTAATTTCTCTTTCTCGGGGAAGCATCTAGTTAGGAATGTTGTACATGGGTTGTCTACCATATGCGTGTCAATGTCCTTGTTGCCATCTTTTAGTCCAAAAATTACTCGAACATCACTCGTAGTAATGGTCATTCTATGCTCCCCAAGATGGAATCCTTTAGATTCCTTGTGGAAACAATCTATTATTTTCTTGATTGCCACATCCCGTTTCTTGCAATGTTTCAATTCCACCCTGTTGGCTTGAATAGCATTAACCATATGCCAAAAGGGCGTACGCTGCAACACTTGTAAATGTTCATCTCTGAGTTCAATTTTTTTCAGATCAATCACTACTGTTTGCAGGTTAGATCTGTATAATGATCTCTTATGCGATATTTTGCTAATTTCTTCCTCTGTTGGCGAGGATTCAATTGGTGCTGTAATGAAACAAATACGAGTGACATTAAATTAAACATTTCACACAATAACAATTTAGTTCATCATTACAAGCCCTAGTTGGGGGAAAAATCCGAATCAATACAGAAATCTCATTACAAACCTGAATATTTCAAGAATATACATAACATGTTTACAGAACTCAGTAGAAAATTACAAGAATTCGAAAAACGTTATACATACCATGTTTTGTTACACCCGTGCGTCGATTCGTCTTCTTCTTCTCAGCCATTTTCTGCAAATTTTTGAGCGACTTTGGAGCCATGTCTTATCGTCTTACAGATTACGATTTTGGAATCTTAAAGGAAGTATAGTTGGATTGCGTTGGATGGAAGAGACTTTGGTATTAAAATCGAAAAGTTTTAGAAACGAAATCGAAATCGACGTAAAATGAAGTGAGAGAATTAGAATTGTGTTCAGAGTGAATGTAATGTACAGGACGTTGCAATTCGGAAGAGAAGGGTTTGCCGCCTTTGGTTTAACAGTAGTAAGGGTATATATGTATTTTTGGTCCAAAGTGGACCTAAATAGTTTAATGTTTTTTTCTTAGACTAGCTTCAACAAATTTCAATCATAATGTACCGGCCTGATTTTTTCCCTTAAAAAAACTCACACTCCACCTTTTTCACACACAAAAGCCCACGACTTCTCTCCTCCTCTCCCCTTCTCTCACGCCATCGGTCACCTTCTTGCCCTAAGGAAGAATTCAGCTCGATTTTTTGATTGGGTTTGTGCAAGGTTTGTTGCTTCATGATTCTTTAGTTATTTAACCATCTTGCTTTTCGTTTTTCACTGGTTATCGTTCGACTTTTATGGAGTTTTGTGGTCCTAAAACCTGCTACCATTTGGTCCAAAAACTCTTGCTGTTGTAGAATCAAAATCTGTGGTATTTTAACTCGATTTCTTCCTTGTGTTGGGTCGAAAGTTTCTGGTATATTTTGGCTTAAATTCTTGCAGCTTGATTCAAAATCCCTGCTACTATTTGGCTCGATTTTGCGCTATTTTTAATTAGAAAATCCTTGCTAGTTAGGAGTTCGGATGAATTTATGCATTTCAATTTGTGCTCTTCTTGCTGTTTCGATTAATGGATGCTGAGGTTTATGGTTCGAAACCTGCTGTGTATTCTTGGACCGAATTGTTGCTTTTCTTGGTTGGAAATTTTGCTACTGTGTTCAATTTATGCTGTTGGTTTTCGATTTAATTAGGTTGCTTAAGGTTCGAAAATTTAACTTTATTTTTATTCGAAGACTCTTGCTGTTTTGACCCAAATCTGCTGCTGTGGTAAAATGGGATGCTGTGTCAAGTTGAATATGCTGCTGTATCGATTCAAATATGTCGCTGCTTAGTTGAACACTATTATTGATGTTAGAATTCATGAATTATGTTTATTGATGTTAAACTTGAAGTAGATGAACAAGAGACAAGTGAAAATGTTGTTGTCAGTAAGATTACAAGCACATGAAGTACCTTGTCCGTAATTCTGAGGATTGTGTGCTTCAAATTTGATATTATGGTATGAATAAAAGTTGTAGTGCTATGAGCTAGCTCCGATTGGCACCAGAACCACTCAATTTGAAATTGAGATGCAAAAGTTATGTATTTTTGTCAAGCTGGAATTTAATTGACTTTGCCTCGCATGTATTAGTTTGATTGGTATAATGTAATGAACCTTTTGAGGTTTCTTTAACAATGAATTGGACATGAATATATATATTGATCATTTGGATAACATGTATAAGGTGTATGTATTGTTGAATTTAAGACTTATACATGTCTATGTGCAAGACATATCTTACACTTCCTTTGAGTTGATGACCTTTGAGGTAGATGTGCATATCTTGATATTGAATCTTGAATTTAAATTACCTTAAACTGATTTATATATGTACATGATTGCAAACGTGTTGCAAATGAATTAATATTGAGATGATGATTTGATTTAGATATCACTTCAATCGTGGCTTAATCATATTGTCGGCGATAAGGTACGTGGTGACGTACGAACAGGTATACCTAGTATTTATATATTCATGTATACATGTATGTTGAATGTGATGTTTAAGGCTAAGTGATTGAGTTTGGTAATTGAGTTTAATATACGTGGAATGGTGGAGTAGATGTATGTGATCCGGGTATACGAGTTGAATATTGATGCATTTGGCAGGATCGATATGAGAAATGGTTGAGAATGAGATTAATTGATAGGCATAGTTGCCTTGGATACGAGATTCGTTGTGATTGAGCATAAAATGTTGAATTGTGATTATATTGAATTTATTGCATTGATGAGTACCATATTTTGAATAATGATACTGAACTTGATGTTTATGAAAGTGTATAAGATTGAACAGGAACAGTTCGTGATGGCTATGCCGGTTTGGAATTGTACAGGGAGTATATTTTATAGATTTTCAATAACCTTAATCGTTGCTTTACAATTTCGTATATTGATGTGTGTGATTATTGAGTTGGAGTATGCTCACCCTGCGTGGGGTCTGTTTCTGTTGAAACAGATATAACAGGTACTAAACTACTTTGGGATATTGGTTCGAGCTTTGTTGGATCATGCTGCTTCCAGAAGCGTATATGAGTGTGGGTAAATAGGATATGCTATTTATTCAGTTAGATTGGTATTCATTTATTTGTTGCTCATATGTGAGCAACTGGAAGCATGTATATGGACTGTATAAGGGTGTTGAAGCCCACTTTTGATGTCTTCTTAGTA
This sequence comes from Haberlea rhodopensis, assembly GCA_907163345.1. Lineage (NCBI taxonomy): Eukaryota > Viridiplantae > Streptophyta > Magnoliopsida > Lamiales > Gesneriaceae > Haberlea > Haberlea rhodopensis. The sequence continues at coordinate 22,829 of CAJQUN010000369.1, forward strand.
TGGTGTTTTTCCCTGGCTGGGAACTTATTTAGGGTTTTGTTTTCTTTTAAGTATTGTGTTTTTCCCTGGCTAGGAGTTATTTTGGTGATGTGTTTTATTTTGGGATAACTCAATTTATGGGGAGACTCTGCCCAAATTTTTATAAAAACCCACAGTGTAAAAGTGGTGAAATGGGGATGATAATGGGGGAACCTTGAGTTCTATTGTTGGTAGAAGTGATCATTCCATGCTGAGTATTAATTATGTCATGGAGAATATGTGAAGTATGTAATGATTCTTTTAAAGAATGAAAATTTTCACATGCATACGACGTCTTAAATGCTTAAATGTCGTCTTTAAGAGTTGGGGATCGGGTTGATGCGGTGAGCTTGTGAGGAGTGCTATTGGTTTGAAGGACATGATTGTTTTGTATAGTCTCTACTCTAGGAGTAGTGTAAAGCTATAGCGGTAACATTCATTTGGCTGGGAATGTAATTAATCCTTTTTGAAATTTTATTTTTGGCACTGTAACCCTTAAGCTCGAGGCATCAACATGAACCTTATACTATGATCTATGCATGTTTAGCTTTTCTTATGACTTTAATCCTCACTTAAGGAAGCGGGGCCTTACAGTAGTGGTATCAGAGCCAGGTTAGAGAACCCGGGAATGAGTGAATGGTAGACTTAGCAAACTTGTTGGCTAGGTGTTCACTTATGAGCATGTTTATGCATGTGGTGCATATCTGTGTATATATGCTTATTGTTGTTCATGTTATCTAACGGTGTAATACATGAATTGTTTCTGGTATTGTTGTTAACCCTTGTATTACAGCATGGCAGCCAGAAATCTAGAGCACCTAAATGAAGAGGTGGGTGATGTGGGAAGTGTGAATGCTAGTATTGCACAGACTAATCCCCTACCACCACCGGCTTGTAAGGAATCCAACACACAAGTGCGCAGCGGAAATAAAATTTGGATTCCTAACCGAGGACCTATACAGAGTATTCATATCGGAATGATTAAAAGAGTCTCACCCTTATAGCGTGTTTGATGCAGAAACGATGCCAATGTCACGAGTCACGAGCAACACCTCCAAGATCTTGCCTCTACGGTATCCACACGATCAAATCGAACAAAGGACGTTCAAGAACAAGTTGCTAGACTTATTCTTGAACCAAAGCTGAACTCGCGGTTCAAAACCGATCAATCGACAACCGATCAAAGGCACTATTCACGGCGGCGGTGGTCGTGAGGTCGTGAGATAGATGCGGCGGCCGAGAGTGAGAGTGAGAGTAGCTTTTAGGTTTTATGATATGTAGTGTTAATCTCATTAATCACATAGTTATCAAATTATATATGTATGATTTAATTATGGTTCAAGACTTTCTTAAAGCCTCATGGGCCCAAACCCATGATTTAATTAAATCTTTATAATCATGTAATTAAGACTCTTCTTAATTAATTAATTCATCCAATGAATTTAATTCCCCTTATCGATTTAATCTTTTGTGCGACCCGATAGGATCTTGTAATGTTGGCAGCGACATAAAATCTAATTTTATGTCACAAGCAATGAGCGGTATCTAGCAACACATCAAGGCTACCCAAATTACAAGAATGTCATTGACTCGACATAACCTTAGAACTTGTGATAATATTAACCATGTAACTTAATCCCTTTGTCCATGTGTTTAGATTGAACTCGAGTCATGGAATAGTCATACTCGTATATTCAATCTCTATTTCTTGATCCCCAAGTAGAACTAGAATAAACTAATAAGCTCGATATCACATATTGACTCATTTGAGCACGGCCATGCATTTTAGTCTTACTTGATCAAGGGCCCAAACACTTCTCCTGTTATATAGGAGGGACAAATCCTATCTTGATCAATCAACATCCCTCTACATAATTCGTAGTGTATCCAATAGCTGCCTTTATAGTTTACCCTGTTACAGGTAACGTTTGACAATATCAAGATACATAACTCCTTATGTTGGGATCTCTGATGATCTCAAGTCGTAAGGATTACATACATTATTATCACTATGAGAATTGCTTATGACACTCATATAACTATACATGTAGCATTCTCATGGTGGGTCTGTCCACATCGTTTCTAACATGTACCCATGTGTTGATTTGATATCTCATATCCATGAATTAATTCATCAATCAAAACATACTAGTCTCAATGCATTATCATTATCCTTATTCATGATAATACTTGACTAGGGACAATCTTTAAGAACAATACAATATTATTCTAAGGACATTAACTTATACATCAATCCATATTGCACAGATATTTGAATAAGATATAATAATGATTTGCCATTAATAAAATAATAATACATTATATGTCATAAACAATCATCTAATGACTTGTCTTAGGGCATATCCCAACAAATCTCCCACTTGCACTAAGACCAATCAGACATATACTTAATGCCTAGAGATCTAGTATGACGATCATGCTTCTGCTGTGACAGTGGCTTCGTCAATGGGTCTGATACATTATCATCTGTTGGTACTTTGCATATTTTTACATCTCCTCTTTCAACGATTTCTCGAATGAAATGAAAGCCTCGAATTATGTGCTTGGATCTTTGGTGAGATCTAGGTTCCTTAGCCAATGCGATGGCTCCATTGTTGTCACAATAGAGTTCAATTGGATCTAGAATGCTAGGCATCACCCCAAGTTCAGAAATGAACTTCTTGATCCAAACAGCTTCCTTTGCTGCATCTGAGGCAACAATATACTCAGCTTCAGTTGTAGAATCGGCTACTGTCTCTTGCTTTGAACTCTTCCAGCTTACAGCACCTCCATTAAGGCTAAACACATATCCTGATTGCGATCGAAAATCATCTTTGTCGGTTTGGAAACTTGCATCAGTGTAACCTATTACATTGAGCTCTTCCTCACCTCCATAAATCAAGAATGTATCCTTAGTTCTTCTTAAGTACTTCAGGATATTCTTGACTGCAATCCAGTGACTTTCACCTGGATCAACTTGATATCTGCTCGTCATGTTTAAAGCATACGAGACATCGGGACGAATACATATCATGACATACATGATAGATCCAATAGCTGACGCATATGGAATCTTACTCATGCGTTGTCTCTCATATGGTATTGAAGGACACTGATCCTTCGAGAGATGTATCCCATGTGTCATAGACACGAATCCTTTCTTAGATTCTTGCATGCTAAACCGTTTTAGCACTTTGTCTATGTATGTACTTTGACTTAGGCCAAGTAATCTTCTCGATCTATCTCTATAGATCTTGATTCCTAATACATAGATGGCTTCACCCAAGTCTTTCATAGAAAAGCAATTCCCTAGCCAAATCTTTACAGATTGTAAGGCAGGGATATCATTCCCAATTAGAAGTATGTCATCTACATACAATATTAGGAAGATAATTATGCTCCCACTGACCTTCTTGTAGACACAAGGTTCATCTACGTTTTTGATGAAACCAAACTCTTTGACTGCATCATCAAAACGAAGATTCCAACTCCGAGAAGCTTGCTTCAATCCATAAATGGATCGTTGTAGCTTGCATATCTTTCCAGCATCCTTTGGATCGACAAAACCCTCGGGCTGTGTCATGAACACATCCTCAAGCAGATTTCCATTAAGGAAAGCTGTTTTGACATCCATCTGCCAGATTTCATAATCACGAAATGCAGCTATTGCAAGTAAGATCCTAATGGATTTAACCATGGCAACTGGTGGAAAATTTTCATCATAGTCAATACCATGAATTGTTTGAAACCTTTTGCTACCAGTCGACCTTTAAAGGTTTGTACATTACCATCCATGTCGGTCTTCTTCTTGAAAATCCATTTGCATCCTATGGGTCTCACCCCTTCAGGTGGGTCAACCAAAGTCCATACTTGGTTTGCATACATGGATTCCATCTCAGATTTCATGGCCTCTTGCCATTTCTCAGAATCAGTGCCCATTATAGCTTCTTGATAAGATGACGGCTCATCCTCATCAATAAGTAGTAAGTCACCTTGTTGAGTCACAAGAAATCCATATCTCTGTGGCTCCCGGTGTTCTATTACAGACCTACGCTGGGCTTGTGTCTCTTGAGCAGGCACTTCATCCACAACAGCTTGTGGTGACTGCTCTGTTTCCATCTCAATCTCATGTTCAGTGTTTTCTTGTGGTTGAACTTCACTAAGTTCTATATGTCTCCCACTGGTTTTTCTAGAAATAAATTCTCTTTCAAGAAAGACACCAGTCCGAGCAACAACCACTTTGTTCTCGGTGGGATAATAGAAATAGTATCCTTTCGTTTCCTTAGTATACCCCACAAATAAACACTTATCAGATTTGGGTCCAAGTTTGTTAGAGGCGTGACGTCTCACGAAAGCCTTACAACCCCAAATCTTCATAAAAGACATACGAGGACGTTTCCCAGTCCATATCTCATATGGTGTCTTTTCCACTGATTTAGATGGAACACGGTTCAGTATGAATATTGCTGTTTCTAAAGCATGTCCCCAAAAGGATATCAGAAGATCTGCATGACTCATCATTGATCGAACCATGTCCAACAAGGTTCGATTTGTCCTCTCGGATACACCATTCCATTGTGGAGTATACGGAGGAGTGAGTTGTGGGACTATCCTACACCCTTTAGATAGTCATGAAACTCTTGGCTTAGGTATTCACCTCCTCGATCTGATCGAAGGATTTTTGGGGGGTCTTCCCACCTTAACAGTGTTTTAGAGACATAAGAAGGACTAATCATGCATTAATAACATCTTAGGGTTCTGGTTGTTACATGAGCTAACAGAATTACAGGCCAAATAAAACTTCAAAGCTTATTAGTTACATTCCCATAATGAATGTTAACATGTAGATTTATACTACTCCTAGAGTAGATACTAAACAGAAGCTGAATCCTATACGTTCCTGTGTTCCTCGTAGCTCATTGCCTCAACCCGACCCTTAGTCCTTTAGTCCAAAAGTGTACCTACAGGAACAACCCATCATGAGCATGTACATCATTACTTAACATCATAAGGCAATGGCATATAAATAAATGCATGAAAATAATTGGTAACGTAAATTTCCTGGTTAATCGCATTAACCCTCTTTGGTTGTCCCTGTTTCATAGCCATGCATAAAAATCATTAATTCTTGACATGAATGATTAAAATCATCATCTTATAAATATCATCATCTTATAACATCATCGTCATATAAGCATCACCATCTTATATCATCATCTTATAACATCATCATCATATAAGCATCATCATCTTATGAATATCATCACCTCATAACATCATCATCATATAAGCATCATCATCTTATAACTATCATCATCTTATAGCATCATCATCTTATAACTATCATCATCTTATAGCATCATCATCTTACAAATATCATCATCTTATAGCATCATAACAACATATAACAGTAAATGTACGAAATCTTAGTTAAGTAAATATGCGGGTTATTCATTAACTTCTTTCTGTTGTACCTGATTCATATTCATGCATATGGGGCATCTTACCCTGTGGCATCTTACCACACTATAAACATCGCATGGCCTCTTACCACGTGGGGCATCTTACCCCGTGGCATCTTACCACAAATAACATCGTATGGCCTCTTACCATATGGGGCATCTTACCCCGTGGCATCTTACCACATTATAACATCGCATGGCCTCTTACCATGTGGGGCATCTTACCCCGTGGCATCTTACCACAAATAACATCGTATGGCCTCTTACCATATGTGGCATCTTACCCCGTGGCATCTTACCACATTATAACATCGCATGGCCTCTTACCATATGGGGCATCTTACCCCGTGGCATCTTACCACATTATAACATCGCATGGCCTCTTACCATGTGGGGCATCTTACCCCGTGGCATCTTACCACAAATAACATCGCATGGCCGATTACCATATGGGGCATCTTACCCCGTGGCATCTTACCACATTATAACATCGCATGGCCTCTTACCATGTGGGGCATCTTACCCCGTGGCATCTTACCACAAATAACATCGTATGTATATATATAAACATCTTATCAACATTGTAGTCATCTTATTAACATCGTAAACATCTTATAAACATCGTAAACATCTTATAAACATCATCATTTCATCATGAATACTCATGCAATAAAAGCATAGTCGTAGTATAAAGCTGTGTTTTACCGTCCGATGCCCGTACGTCTCTTACGTACCTTTTCAAAAGGAGGAGGAGTCAACAGACTTTATCTCCTTGATTGTGCCGGTACCTGTGATGGCTCTACACAACCACATAATAAAATATTTGGCACCGATACGAGAATCGTAATCAATTTCCTAAAAAAAATGAATATAAAATTTTATAACACATGAACAGTGACTACCGATCGATCGGTCTCCCCTACCGATCGATCGCTAACTGTTCATCATTTTCATTCTTTTGCTACGGCATTTGCGCCGATCGATCGGTGTTCATCACCGATCGATCGGTCGTTCTTACTCATGCGAGATTTTCCAGAAATCTCGAACACTTCATTTCATGCCCTTCAAACTACTTCATAACATACGTAAAATGCCTGAACAAGCATATCAATAGCTTCATTACACCTCCATGCATGTATTCAAATTAAAGTTCCACTCAAAGCTTAAACCGAGATGCATTAAAATTGCCCAACTTTATCAGTACTCATCCAATCTTCCCAAAAACAGGGCATCATAGTTTTTACCCAGATTTTCGAGCACCACTTTTCATAACAAGAATTCTAACACATAAAACATGTAACATGTTCAAATAAACATGCTAGGGGCTCCATAAAACTTCTATGTAAGCAATTAAATTCAAGGTTCAACAAAACCTAAGCTAGCATGCAACATAACCTCATCGAAATCTTCAGCCTCAACCCACTTATACAGAAAACAGAGCATGTTCTTCCTTGCCCAGAATTTCGAGCACTTACTTTCATAACAAGAAAACCAACACATAACGTAAGTAATATGCTCGAACAAACATGCTAGGAACTTCATAATACTTCCATGTAAACATAAATACCAAGGTTTCGTTCATACCTACACTAGTATGCATAAAAAGCATCACTACAATACCCAAACTCAACCAAAAACCCAAAAAACAGGGTACCAACTTACCCCTCTCTTTTTGCTCCTCTTTTTGCAAGGATTTGTATACCTTTTTACCAAGGTTTTTCCTCCTCCTACTGAAGCTTAGCAGGACGATTTTTGAGTGAAAAGAATGAGAAGAGCATGTGGTTGGAGGTGGAGTGGTGGGGGAGAGGATGAGGTATGGGTTGGGGAAGGGGTTGGCAAGTGGGGTGGCTGATTGATTGGGGGGGGGGGGGGGTGGTGAGGTTGGGGTGTCATGTGGTGTTTAATTATGTCCCGATATTTCATACGATGTATAAAAATATCTCCCCTTGATATTTTATAATTTTACTACATCAATACAACAATTAAAAACACCTAACATGCTCCCTAAACCATATCATCATATCATAATTATGACCCCCAATTAAAGTACCACAACCCTCTTAAACACATCGTAAATCATCATCGTACCACATAATCATATAACATTTCGGGGGTATTACATTACTCCCCTACTTATAAGATTTCGTCCTCGAAATCCACATACATCATCATAACGGAACTAAACATAAAAACATACCAGAGAATAGTTCCGGATAGTGCTGCACCATATGCCGTTCCGTCTCCCACGTAGCCTCCTCGACACCCCGTCGATCCCACTGAACTTTGACCATCTGCATAACTTTACTTCGTAGCCTGCGATCCCCTCGATCCAGAATTCTGATCGGTTGTTCAACGTAGGACACATCTGAGTCTAACTGTACTTCAGTAGGCTGTAAGACATGAGACAGATTTGGCTCATACTTCCTTAACATAGAGACATGGAAAACATCGTGTATGCCAGACAAGGATGGCGGTAGAGCCAAACGATATGCCAATGTACCAATTCGCTGCAAAACTTCATATGGCCCGACATACCTCGGAGATAACTTCCCCCGCATACCAAGCCGAACCACACCCCTGAAGGGCGAGATCTTTAAGAAGACTCTGTCTCCTAACTGGAATTCCAGCGGTCGTCGTCGCTTATTTGCATAGGCTGCCTGCCTATCCTGGGCCGCTTTCATCTTTAGGCGTATCAACTTTATCTTACCTTCCATATCCTTGATCATATCCGGTCTCCGACCGCTTTGCTAGTCAAATCCTCCCAATACAGCGGTGATCTACATTGTCGTCCATACAGAGCTTCAAAAGGAGCCATTTGAATGCTCGCCTGATAACTGTTATTATAGGAGAACTCCACCAGCGGCACTGAATCCTGCCACGGAGTATCAAACTCCAAAATACATGCCCTCAACATGTCCTCGAGCGTCTGAATGGTACGCTTCGTCTGGCCGTCTGTATGAGGGTGATAGGTCGTACTTAGTCTCACCTCTGTGCCCAAAGCTGTCTGGAGACCCTCCCAGAAATGTGAAGTGAACCTCGGGTCTCTGTCAGACACTATCGAGACTGGAATACCATACAATCTCACCACATCCCGTATATACATCTGGGCCATCTTCAAGTATGTGTATGACATACTGTAAGGGATGAAATGAGCCATCTTCGTCAGCCTATCTACGATCACCCAAATCGCATCAGATCCTGAGGCCGTCCTTGGCAAGTGGGTCACGAAGTCCATAGATATATGCTCCCACTTCCATTTAGGTACCTCTAAGCTCTTCAGCTCGCCACTAGGCCTCTGCCTCTCCGGCTTTACCTGCTGGCAGATCAAACATCTTTTAACAAAAGTGATCACCTCACGCTTCATGCGTCTCCACCAAAATTGACCACATAGGTCCTTGTACATCTTCCTTCCTCCTGGGTGGATACTGAACAGGCTACTGTGGGCACGGTGCAAGATTCCTTGGCGTAATTCTGGTGTCCTTGGCACTACTCAACGGTTGCCAAGTCTCAAGGAATCATCCTCAGCCACTCGGAACTTTGATGGTTGCCCTTGGAGTACCAATGATGTCCATCTCTGAACCTCATCATCCGACCTCTAGGCCTTCCTGATTGCCTCAAATACATCTGGCTCCGCCAATAAGGTCGACACTCGCACAGGCGACGTGTCTATATCGAAATCATAGCCCAGATGGCAATAAGAAGTCATCAAAGCTGACAAACACATAGCATCCTCAGCAGTACTCTTCACCTTCCGACTTAAGGCGTCTACTATCAAATTTGCTTTACCGGGATGGTACTCAATCTCACAGTCATAGTCTTTGAGTAAATCCATCCACCTTCTTTGCCTCATATTCAACTCTGCCTGAGTGAATGAGAACTTCAGGCTCTTATGGTCCGTATATATAGTGAAAGACGTGCCATACAAGTAATGCCTCAAATTTTCAAGGCAATTATGATGGTCGCCAGTTCCAAATCACGCACTGGATACCTAGCCTCGTGTGGCTTCAGCTGTCTCGATGCATAAGCCACCACATGCTTATCTTGCATCAACACACAGTCCAAACCCTGTAGTAACGCATCCGTATACAAAGTGAACCTCTTGTTCTCAGACGGAATTACCAGCACGGCGCTGTAGTCAAATGACGCTTCAGTTCTTGGAAACTTTCCTCACAAGCCTCAGACCAAAAGAAGGGGGACTCCTTTCTGAGTCAGCTGTGTCAGGGGTTTGGCGATCTTTGAAAAAAGTCCTCGACGAAACGTCGGTAATACCCTGCCAAACCGAGAAAACTCCGTATCCATGGTACAGAAGTGGGTGCAGCCCACTCCATCACAGCCTCAATCTTCCTGGGATCCACATATATCCCACTGCTAGTTATAACATGCCCTAAGAACACCACATTGTTCATCAGGCGCATACAACAGCTGGGGCATTCGTCACTCCAAAGGCATGACTAGGAATTCATGGTGCCCATATCTAGTCCTGAAAGTTGTCTTCTGAACATCATCTTCTCTTACTCGAATCTGATGGTACTCCGACCTCAGATCGATCTTACTGTAGAGCCTCGTACCCTGCAACTGATCAAACAAGTCATCGATCCTCAGAAGTGGACACTTGTTCTTTACTGTGGCTTTAATCAGTTGCCTATAGTCAATGCATAGACGCATCGATCCATCCTTCTTCTTAATAAATAAGACAGGCGCGCCCCAGGACGATACGCTAGTGCGTATGTAGCCCTTATCAAGGAGCTCTTGCAACTAAGTCTTTAATTCCCATAGCTCTGTTGGTGCCATTCTATACGAGGCACGAGAAATGGTGGACATTCCTGGTAGTAACTTAATCCCAAACTCGACCTCTCTCGTCGGTGGGAATCCGGGAATCTCCTCCGGAAAAACATCAGGAAACTCCGCCACTACGGGCACATCCTCAACTTTCAAGTCTTCTTTCTTCCTAGTAACATCAACAACATAGATGAGGTATCCTGTATAGCCTCGTTCCAATAACTGTGCCATCTTGACAACAGATATCAACAGAATCTTTGGACGAGAACCATCCCCAAAGAATGTCCACTGGACTCCCATATCAGACCTGAATCGGACAGTCCTCTGCCTGCAGTTCACAACTGCCTGATACCTGTTCAGGACATCAATGCCTACAATACAGTCAAAGTTTGACATCCCCAGAACAATCAAATCTGACCTTAGTTCATTACCCTCAAAATAAATGAGGCCGTCATAAACAATCTGATCGGTGACCAAACTTCTTTCAGCGGGTGTCGAGACTACAAGAGGCATGGGCGACGGAGAAGTGCGTATGAAATCGCATCATCTACTTCAGCATTTGCTGCTATGCTGCAACACAAGGGTTAACAACAATACCCAAAAGCAGTTCGTAAAGTACATCGTTAGATAATTAAACATGTTAGTATAACATCTTCTACTTCATATGCAACATACATATAAAACATGTTTAAAAGTAAGCACCTAGCTAACTCAGTGCTAAGACTACCCTTCACTCATTCCCGAGTTATCTAACCACTGCTCTGTTACCACTAATGTGGGGTCTTCCCACCTTAACAGTGTTTTAGAGACATAAGAAGGACTAATCATGCATTAATAACATCTTAGGGTTCTGGTTGTTACATGAGCTAACAGAATTACGGGCCAAATAAAACTTCAAAGCTTATTAGTTACATTCCCATAATGAATGTTAACATGTAGATTTATACTACTCCTAGAGTAGATACTAAACAGAAGTTGAATCCTATACGTTCCTGTGTTCCTCGTAGCTCACTGCCTCAACCCGACCCTTAGTCCTTTATTCCAAAAGTGTACCTACAGGAACAACCCATCATGAGCATGTACATCATTACTTAACATCATAAGGCAATGGCATATAAATAAATGCATGAAAATAATTGGTAATGTATACTTCCTGGTTAATCGCATTAACCCTCTTTGGTTGTCCCTGTTTCATAGCCATGCATAAAAATCATTAATTCTTGACATGAATGATTAAAATCATCATCTTATAAATATCATCATCTTATAACATCATCATCATATAAGCATCATCATCTTATAAATATCATCATCTTATAACATCATCATCATATAAGGATCATCATCTTATGAATATCATCACCTCATAACATCATCATCATATAAGCATCATCATTTTATAGCATCATCATCTTATAGCATCATCATCTTATAACTATCATCATCTTATAGCATCATCATCTTATAAATATCATCATCTTATAGCATCATAACAACATATAACAGTAAATGTACGAAATCTTAGTTAAGTAAATATGCGGGTTATTCATTAACTTCTTTCTGTTGTCCCTGATTCATATTCATGCATATGGGGCATCTTACCCTGTGGCATCTTACCACATTATAAACATCGCATGGCCTCTTACCACGTGGGGCATCTTACCCCGTGGTAAATTACCACAAATAACATCGTATGACCTCTTACCATATGGGGCATCTTACCCCGTGGCATCTTACCACATTATAACATCGATGGCCTCTTACCATGTGGGGCATCTTACCCCTTGGCATCTTATCACAAATAACATCGTATGGCCTCTTACCATATGGGGCATCTTACCCCGTGGCATCTTACCACATTATAACATCGCATGGCCTCTTACCATGTGGGGCATCTTACCCCGTGGCATCTTACCACAAATAACATCGTATGGCCTCTTACCATATGGGGCATCTTACCCCGTGGCATCTTACCACATTATAACATCGCATGGCCTCTTACCATGTGGGGCATCATACCCCGTGGCATCTTACCACAAATAACATCGTATGTATATATATAAACATCTTATCAACATCGTAGTCATCTTATAAACATCGTAAACATCTTATAAACATCGTAAACATCTTATAAACATCATCATTTCATCATGAATACTCATGCAATAAAAGCATAGTCGTAGTATAAAGATGTATTTTACCGTCCGATGCCCGTACGTCTCTTACGTACCTTTTCAAAAGGAGGAGGAGTCAACAGACTTTATCTCCTTGATTGTGCTGATACCTGGGATGGCTCTACACAACCACATAATAAAATATTAGGCACCGATACGAGAATCGTAATCAATTTCCTAAAAAAAATGAATATAAAAATTTTATAACACATGAACAGTGACTACCGATCGATCGGTCTCCCCTACCGATCGATCGCTAACTGTTCATCATTTTCATTCTTTTGCTACGGCATTTCCGCCGATCGATCGGTGTTCATCACTGATCGATCGGTCGTTCTTATTCATGCGAGATTTTCCAGAAATCTCGAACACTTCATTTCATGCCCTTCAAACTACTTCATAACATACGTAAAATGCCTGAACAAGCATATCAATAGCTTCATTACACCTCCATGCATGTATTCAAATTAAAGTTCCACTCAAAGCTTAAACCGACATGCATTAAAATTGCCCAACTTTATCAGTACTCATCCAATCTTTCCAAAAACAGGGCATCATAGTTTTTACCCAGATTTTCGAGCACCACTTTTCATAACAAGAATTCTAACACATAAAACATGTAACATGTTCAAATAAACATGCTAGGGGCTCCATAAAACTTCTATGTAAGCACTTAAATTCAAGGTTCAACAAAACCTAAGCTAGCATGCAACATAACCTCATCGAAATCTTTAGCCTCAACCCACTTATACAGAAAACAGAGCATGTTCTTCCTTGCCCAGAATTTCGAGCACTTACTTTCATAACAAGAAAACCAACACATAACGTAAGTAATATGCTCGAACAAACATGCTAGGAACTTCATAATACTTCCATGTAAACATAAATACCAAGGTTTCGTTCATACCTACACTAGTATGCATAAAAAGCATCACTACAATACCCAAACTCAACCAAAAACCCAGAAAACAGGGTACCAACTTACCCCTCTCTTTTTGCTCCTCTTTTTGCAAGGATTTGTATACCTTTGTACCAAGGTTTTTCCTCCTCCTACTGAAGCTTAGCAGGACGATTTTTGAGGGAAAAGAATGAGAAGAGCATGTGGTTGGAGGTGGAGTGGTGGGGGAGAGGATGAGGTATGGGTTGGGGAAGGGGTTGGCAAGTGGGGTGGCTGATTGATTGGGTGGGGGGGGGGGGGGGGGGGGGTGGTGAGGTTGGGGTGCATTGTGGTGTTTAATTGTGTCCCGCTATTTCATACGATGTATAAAAATATATCCCCTTGATATTTTATAATTTTACTACATCAATACAACAATTAAAAACACCTAACATGCTCCCTAAATCATATCATCATATCATAATTATGACCCCCAATTAAAGTACCACAACCCTCTTAAACACATCGTAAATCATCATCGTACCACATAATCATATAACATTTCGGGGGTATTACATTTTGATACTTTTACCAAGTTGGTTTTGTACTTCATTCTTGAATTCTTTGAACTTTTCAAAGGTTTCATGTTTATGTTTCATTAGGTACACATACCCATATCTACTGAAGTCATCAGTAAATGCAACGAAGTATTGAAAACCACCTCTAGCATGTGTGCTTATTAGCCCACATACATCACTATGTATGAGACTCAATAAATCATTTGTCCTTTCAACATGTCCCTTGAAAGGAGCTTTAGTCATTTTGCCCATTAAACAAGATTCACATGTTTCATATGATTCAAAATCAAATGAATCCAATACTCCATCCTTATGAAGTTTTGATATGCGATTCTCGTTTATATGGCCCAAGCGACAATGCCAGAGATAAGTTGGATTAGAATCATTATTCTTAATCCTTTTAGTATTTATGTTATAGACAGGCATATCAAGATTTAATACATAAAGACCGTTAATCATTTGTGCACTAGCATAAAACATATCATTTAAATAAATGGAGCAACAATTGTCCTTTATAATAAATGAAAATCCAAACTTGTCCAAACAAGAAATAGAGATAATGTTTCTAGTAATTGAAGGCACATAAAAACAGTCTTTTAAATCTAAAGATAAACCGGAAGGCAAAGACAATGAATAATCTCCTATAGCTAATGCAGCAACTCTTGCTCCATTTCCTACTCGGAGATCTACTTCGCCTTTTCCCAATGTCCTACTCCTTTTAAGATCCTGCACATTAACACAAATGTGAGATCGACATCCAGTATCTAATACCCATGATGAAGAAGTAGATAAATTGACTTCTATAACAAAAAATACCTGAAGTGGAAGTCACACTACCCTTCGTCTTCTTAAGATCCTCCAGATAAACTTTGCAATTTCTTTTCCAATGTCCGGTCTCACCGCAATGGAAACAGTTCCCCTCTTTTGCCACTCCTCCCTTTGGCTTTAGTGCAGAAACATGTGGCTTAGACTTAACAAGGACCTTCTTGTTCTTCTTGTAACTTTTAGTTTTAGTCTTTCCTTTGCTCTTATTCACAATAAGAACATTTGTAGGCTTAGACTTCTTGCTATTTGCTTCAAAAGTTCTAAGCATGCCAAGCAACTGTGGTAGAGTCTTTTCAGTTTCAATCATATTGTAATTCAAGACAAATTGACTGAAGCTTTCAGGCAACGATTGCAAGATCACGTCAGTGGCCAACTCTTGGTCCAAAGGAAAACCCAGCTTCTCCAGATTCTCAATGTACCCAATCATCTTGAGTACATGAGTTCCAACCAGACTTCCTTCTACCATTCTACACTGGAATAACGCTTTAGAGACGTCATACCTCTCTTGTCTTGCTTGTTGTTGGTACAGCTGCTTTAGATGCTCGATCATATCGAACGCCTCCATTTCCTCATTTTGCTTCTGAAGCTCAGAGTTCATGGTGGCAAGCATAAGGCACCCAACCTCAAGTGCGTCATTTTGATGCTTCTTGTAAGCATCTTTATCGGCTTTAGCAGCCGTCAAGGGAGGTTCCTCAGCAGGTAAGGGTTCCTCTAGGACATATTGCTTCTTTTCTTGTTTGAGGACAATCCTCAAATTCCTATACCAGTCTAGGAAATTTGTCCCATTAAGTTTGTCCTTCTCAAGGACCGATCGTAATGATAGTGTGCTTGTAACGTTTGTTTGTTGCCATGGATATCTACAATATAAATATGCAAAATAAGTTTATGATTTTAATCATTTAATATGGTCTTATATTAAATGACACTCCCACTATTTTGTTTAAAATTATCAACCCTCGAAACTTTTAGTGGGCCAAGATCCATATTTCACTTAATCTTGAGTTAGCTTTGGCTAATCGCCCAAGACTCGGTTATTTAGGTAGACAACACTTTGTCAATTGCAATCACATGCAATTCTTGGATGATTGGACGAACAACACTTTGTTCAAATTCATCTAATGAATTATTTTCCAACCCCATGCCTCTAGGTTCCCAATCCTATTGAGATTACGCTAGTTAAGTCGAACCCAATTTTAAAATAACACGGTTATCACTTTTATCCTTTCGCGTCTTACTAAGATTGTCACGGTGCTTTGCTTTGGCAAACCCACACATGTTCAATCGAAGTCTTGACGAGTATTTTTAATTGGAAGGCATCTTAAAACTTATTCTTATAAGAGGGATTTATTGATCTCATTATTTTATTAATATTGAAAATATGTCTGGTACATATATGAATATATACATATCTACATATATATATCAAGCATCAATATTAAATAAAACAGTAAACATGCATCTCATACATGAACTTAAAGTAAACGTGACATGGTTATAGCCCATACTAGCGATTTTCTCAAGCCAACGAGAAAATCCTAAAAGTCCACCTAAGGTTACTTCTCCAAGCACCTCTTTGGCTCCCTTTTGTGAATGGCCTTCTCATCCCGGCACCATGGTCCATCTTTGTGATGACCAGGGATTATAGATGTTAATCCCGGAGTGTTAATAACCCCTAAAGTTGTTTTACGTGGCGATTTGGAGTTTAATCGTGGTGTTGGGCCTTCTGGGCTCGTTTATTTGGGTAGTTGGGATCGTTGGATCCCGAGGTTGAGATTGTATTCTCTTTTGGGTGAAAAACCTTAGAGTTGGGTTTTTAGTGTGACTCGGGATCTGGGGTGCTTTGTGTGGGCACCGGTAGGGGGTTTTCGAGTTAGAGAGAGAATTTTTGAAAACAGATGATTTTTAATGAATCATGATGTATTTGTGGGGCTATTAGTGTTTCGGGGTATTTTTTGTGAGACCCCGTGATCTCAAACATATGCAATTTAGAGAACTAAACATTCATGTGAATAAATCAGAGTAGTAAGTCGTGTTGATTAACCTGAGCTTTAGAGATTACAGTACCAAAATGTTTCAAAAGGAATAACACAAATTCCTACAAAGGTACTACATTATAGTCTTACTCTACTCAGTAGAAGCTATACAAAATTTTTCTCTAATATGCTAATCCTGTAGCACTCCTTACAGCTCAGCATGTCAACCCCGACCCTGGTTCTCGTCAACAAAAGCACCTACAAAGACAACCCCCAACACATGAGCATATCATAATTCATATTCAACGTAATATGAATGTAAAGCGTAAATGCACAAATCATAAATACAAAGCACTTCCTGTATTTCCAAGCATTTACAACGCCCATTGGTTGTCCCTGTACCATAACTCATAATAACACATTATATGAACATTTGGTTTCATGAATAAATGTCATGACATATCTTTCCTTCTTAAATCCTTATTTCAATCCTGAGTCACTTATCAATAGTGCATTTCAATGCTTCTTACTTTTCCACGTAAGCGGAATTCTTCCTCGCTTCTTATGGAAATCCACGTAAGCGGAATTCTTCCTCGCTTCTTATGGACGTTAGCGTAAGCATTAAAATCCTCACTAGGATAACCTTGACTCGTGAAATACACCTCTTGTATTTCACAACATACATATGCAAAAACAATGCATGTCAACATGTATCATACTCTTAATGCATCACCTTGCATTCATCATGTGTCAAATAGACAAACATAAAGTACATGTTACCGTTGGGATGCCCGTACGTATCTTACGTACCTTTCCAAAATGTAGTGTGTTGTGGGAATCTATCCCCTGCGCTGTGTAGCTGTCTGTGAAGGCTCTACACCAGTGTACAACACAATATTAGATGTCTCATTACAATCCAATATCAAAATTAAACAATTTCTACATTTTAAAAAAATAGGCACTACCGATCGATCGGACCTCATCACCGATCGATCGGTGAACTGTTTGAATTAAACAAAAAAGCTACGGCTTTTGCCGATCGATCGGTGTTCTTCACCGATCGATCGGTCGCTCTGTTTCAACCCAGGTTTTCCAGAATTCTCTAACACCGATATTCATACCCTTCAATCTAACATGTAAGACATACAACATGCCAAGACCAACATGCTAGCAGTTATAACACACTACCCTGAGTGTATTCATATCAAATTTACACCCCAAACATAAGCCCACATGCATAAACGTCGACCATTTACACAAGTACTCGATCAACTTTTCTGGAAACAGGGCAACATATTCATTTCCAGATTTCTTGAGCACCTCATTTCGTGCTATTAAAACTATAACATATAACATAAAGCATGCTTGAACAGAAACGTCCTGGGCTTTAAAACTGTGGGGTCCTCTTTACTTAATCCATTATGTATCCATTAAACATACAATGTGAGTCTGAATTAAGTAATGTACCATGCACGGATTAAGAGTTCATACTAGTTAAGTTGTTTACAAGGTTTCAAAAACCTAACAAACTATACATAAAATGTACATAAACAACCTAATCCAAAAGAACTCCTAGGCAGTGGTTCCCCTCGCAGCGGAAATCATGACTCACGCTCCCCACGTCTATGAGTCCCTACAGAAACATTCACAACGTGAGTATAGATAACAATTATCTCAGTGCAATATCAAATCACAATATCAATATCAATGATAAAGCACAAATAAATCATCAATACGTGAATGTTCTGTATCATGCATCCACAAATGCACTATGTCATGACATGTCTCAACAAGTTCCCTATTATCACGAGCCCCATATGATATGCCTAATCAGCTCAATATGTCAGTGGAACCACATCACATCTGCATATTAGCAGCACATATCATAGTACCATGCTCATCGGTGATAATAGCCAGAGTATATACCCACACCAGGCGTATATCTCTCAAGCCAAAGCATATGTAGTATATCTATCGTGGCAACGATCCCAGCCAAAGCATATACCACACCAGGCATATCTATCGAGGCAATGATCTCACCAAAGCATATACACATATCTATCAAGGCCTCCATCCCAATCATATGAAATCCATGTATGGACATGCATATGAACTACCAATCATATGACACAAGATAACATAAATCATATGATATCAAAACCATAACATCATCATCGCATCATATCTATACTCCGTACGTCAACACGTACCTGTATTTCGACACAAAAGCGATAAATCAGGCGTTGATAGCTAATTGCCTCTTTGCCCTGTCCCTTGAGATGATGCTACAACAATGCCAACAAGATATCATGTTATCATAGGCATTAAAATCAAATTCTACAAAAATATTTCATTTTTTCCAATTCTGGACCCTGGCGATCGATCTCATGTTTGAGGCGATCGATCGCTTAAAGTTTTGGTCCTAGGCGATCGATCTCTCAATTTCACGCGATCGGTCGCCTCCCCTTTGGAAAACATACTGCCTCAAGGCGATTGATTGCCACATGAAGCGATCGATCGCTCAATGCACCGCCACTCTCATGTTTAGCCATAGGCGATCAATTGCCTAAAACACAGCGATCGATCGCCTCCTCTGTTTCAGAAAACAAAATGGCGATTTCCTACTTCTTTTCTTGGTGTTTCTCCTACACCTCACTTTCAACCATTTCAACAGGTTTCATGCAATCACTAGTACCATAATAACATGTTTCTATCATCAAAGAATCCATTTCATAGCATATAAACATGATATGATTCTTTACATGCACACTTGATCTTTTCTTTCACATATCTTAACATCCATAACATAATTCAAGTGTTCAATCATGAATTCCTTACCAAGATGCTAAGAAATCACTTCACCCAACTTCCTAGCTCACTTCACAAGTGAAAACTCAAGCTTTGTCTAAGAAAATCTCCAAGGGTTGGAGAGGAGCTTTGTAGAGAATTTTAGGTGAAAAGTGGTGTAGTATGTGATTTCACCTCTAAGCCACTTGATATAGAACCTTAAGTCCCTAATTTACTTGATATCATGTCATTTGGAGATAATTACATGTTAAGTGTCATGTACATGAAGATGACATCCAAATGTAAATGCAACTCCAAGTCAAATTCAATTCACATGCATATTCAAATGCCCACTTGCAACTCAAATACACATGCTAATGCACCTTCAAATGCATATACATTTCATATTTCTTGATATATTATGGTTCAACTCATTGTACACCATTACCATATCTCTTTTCATACATGTAGTAAGTCATTCTTGGTTCCACTCGTACCCCCATTATCATACTGCCACGTGATATAATTACACCATAATCATATCACACGTATATAACATAAATCGAGGCATTACGATTCTCCCCCACTCATTGAATTTCGTCCTCGAAATTGTATATACAAACATGCATATCATGATACACAACTCAACCATCCTATTATAAAAAGATAGGAAACATAATCATGTATGCAACAGTACAATATGTATATACCAACAGTATCATAAAACTGTAAAATCATACCAGAAAACAAATACGGATACCGTTGCATCATATGCTGCTCCGTCTCCCACGTTGCCTCTTCGACACCCCGTCTGTCCCACTGTACCTTAACCATAGGAATCACCTTATTACGCAACCTGCGTTCAGCTCGATCCAAGATCATAACCGGTCGTTCCTCATACGACACATCTGTATCCAACTGTACATCAGGTAGCTGTAAGACATGACTCGGATCTGGTTCATATTTCCTCAACAGTGAAACATGAAAAACATCATGAATACTACTCAATGCCGGTGGTAGTGCCAATCGATATGCCAACGTACCAATACGTTGCAATACCTCATACGGACCAACATACCGTGGAGACAATTTTCCACGCTTACCAAACCGTACTACACCTTTAAAAGGTGAAATTTTCAAGAACACACGGTCACCAACTTGAAATTCAAGTGGTCTACGTCGCTTATTGGCATACGCAGCCTGTCTATCCTGAGTAGCTTTAAGTTTCAATCTAATTACTTTCACTTTCTCTTCCATGTCATGAATCATATCCGGTCTAGTTAAGGAAGACTGATCCACATCATCCCAATACAATGGCGATCTACATCGTCGCCCATACAAAGCCTCAAATGGTGCCATCTGTATACTAGACTGATAACTGTTATTATATGAAAATTCCACTAATGGCAACGAATCTTGCCAAGAGGTATCAAACTCTAATACACAGGCACGCAACATATCCTCAAGCGTCTGTATCGTACGCTCTGTTTGTCCATATGTCTGCGGATGATATGCTGTACTCAACCGCACTTCAGTTCCCAACGCTGTCTGTAACCCTTCCCAGAAATGAGAAGTAAATCTCGGATCCCTATCCGATACAATAGAAACTGGAATACCATGTAGTCTCACTACATGTTGAATGTATAACTGTGCCATTCTCAGATATGTATATGTCATACAATATGGCACAAAATGAGATACTTTGGTGAGTCTGTCAACAATCACCCAAATGGCATCACAGCCAGAAGACGTCCGTGGTAAATGAGTCACAAAATCCATCGTGATATGTTCCCATTTCCACTGAGGAATTTCCAAACTATGTAATTCACCTCCTGGTTTCTGTCTTTCCGCTTTCACTTGTTGACAGATCAAACACCGTTTCACAAAGCTCAACACATCCTGTTTCATACGTTTCCACCAAAATTGGGTACGTAAATCATGATACATCTTCTTTCCTCCAGGATGTATACTGTATCTACTACAATGAGAACGTTGTAGTAGTTCTTGGCGTAGTCCTAATGAAGCAGGTACTACCCAACAATTTCTGTATTTCAACGTTCCATCACTTGTAAGTACAAATTGAGATAATTGTCCTTGACTTATCCTTTCCTTCCACTGTTGTACTTCATCATCAGTCATTTGTGCCGTTCTGATTTTCTCAAATATGTCGGGTTCAACCAACAATGTTGATACCCTTACTGGCACTAGTTCCATATCAAAATCATAACCCAAAGTACAACAAGAAGTCATCAATGCGGATAAATGAATTACCTCATCAGCCGTATGATGTACCTTTCGATTCAAGGCATCTGCTGTAAGATTAGCTCTTCCTGGATGATATTCAATCTCACAATCATAATCTTTCAACAGATCCATCCATCTCCTTTGTCTCATATTCAACTCCGCTTGAGTGAATAGAAATTTTAAACTCTTATGATCTGTGTATATGGTAAACGACGTACCAGATAAATAATGTCGCCATATCTTCAATGCAAAGACAATGGCAGCCAATTCCAGATCATGTACTGGATATCTCAGTTCATGTGGCTTCAACTGTCGTGATGCATAAGCCACTACATGTTTGTCCTGCATCAATACACAACCCAAACCAAGTAAAGATGCATCAGTATAAACTGCAAATCTATCATGCTCAGATGGAATGATCAAGACTGGAGCTGTAGTCAATCGATGTTTTAATTCTTGAAAACTACGCTCACACGCCTCTGACCATTGAAAAGATATCCCCTTCTGTGTCAAATGTGTCAATGGTTTGGCAATCGCTGAAAATCCTTCAACGAACCGTCTATAATATCCAGCCAAACCCAAGAAACTACAAATCTCTAGCACAGAAGTAGGTGCTGACCAATTCAACACTGCTTCCACTTTCTTTGGGTCGACTGATATACCTTCTTCTGAAATAACATGTCCTAAAAAGCCGACACTAGTCAACCAAAACTCACACTTACTGAGTTTGGCATACAATTGATGTGTCCTCAACAATTGCAATACCATATGCAAATGTTGAACATGTTCGGCATCACTCCGTGAATAGATCAGTATATCATCGATAAAGACAATCACAAATCGATCAAGGTATTCCTGGAAAACCCGATTCATTAAACTCATAAAGACAGCAGGAGCATTTGTCACTCCAAAAGGCATTACCAGAAACTCATAATGTCCATAACGAGTTCTGAATGCTGTCTTCTGTATATCTCCTTCCCTCACACGTATTTGATGATACCCTGACCTCAAGTCAATCTTAGAATATATCCTTGATCCCTGCAACTGATCAAACAAATCATCAATACGAGGAAGAGGATATTTATTCTTTATTGTTACCTTGTTCAATTGTCGATAGTCAATACACAGTCTCATTGTCCCATCCTTCTTCTTCACAAATATACCGGAGCACCCCAAGGCGATACACTAGGACGTATGTACCACTTGTCCAATAAGTCTTGCAATTGAGTTTTCAACTCTTTCAATTCAGTTGGTGCCATCCGATAAGGAGCCCGTGAAATTGCAGAAGTACCAGGTATCAAATCAATACCAAATTCCACTTCTCGACTCGGTGGGAATCCAGGTATTTCGTCTGGAAACACATCCGCATATTCTGCAACCACTGGTATCTCCTCCACTTTCCTGTCTAGTTTCTGTTCCATGATATCAAGGGCATAAATCAAATAACCCGCATGTCCACGCTCTAACAAACGCGACATTCGGATTGCTGATATCAAAGGAATCCTTGCCCTCGATCCTTGGCCATAAAAATACCATTGCGTTCCAGTATCAGATTGAAATCTTACAATCTTTTGACTACAATCCACAACAGATTGATATCTACTCAATACATCAATTCCAAGGATGCAATCAAAATCTGACATGTCTAACACAATCAAATCAGCCTGTAGTCCATACTCAGTCTCAAACTGAATATCACAATCAGACACACTCTGACAAGTCATCACAGTAGTTCCCATGGGTGTCGAGACATAAAGAGGCATCAACAGTGGAGACGAGCATATATGATACTGATCAACAAAAGTTTGTGCAATAAAAGAATGTGATGCACCAGTATCAATCAACAGTAAAGCAGGATAAGTAAACAAAGTACACTTACCCGCTATCACAGTATCAGGAGTGTGATGACCAGGGATTATAGATGTTAATCCCGTAGTGTTAATAATCCCTAAAGTGGTTTTACGTAGCGATTTGGAGTTTAATCGCGATGTTGGGCCTTCTGGGCTCGTTTATTTGGGTAGTTGGGATCGTTGGATCCAGAGGTTGAGATTGTATTCTCATTTGGGTGAAAAACCTAAGAGTTGGGTTTTTGATGTGTCTCGGGATCTCGGGTGCTTGTGTGAGCACCGGTAGGGGGTTTTGGAGTTAGAGAGAGAGTTTTTGAAAACAGATGATTTTTAATGAATCACGATGTATTTGTGGGGCTATTAGTTTTTCGGGGTATTTTGCTATAAATACCAATTGAACCCGAGATTTTTATTAAAATTTCATTTCAACCCACTTTTTCCTCTCTCTCTCCCGCGCGCCCCTCCCGTCTGCCCAGCCCCCTCCGCGCGCTAAAACGCTTCGGCCGCCGCCGTCCCGTCGCCGTTCGGCGCGTCCGACCTACCCACGGCTTCGTCTCGTCCAGGCGCTCCTTTCCCCTCCGTCAATTGAAAGTTTCATCGCGTTTTGAAGTCGGATTTTGCAGGTAAGCGTCGATCCCCAATTTATAGGGTTTAACGAATTTCGATCGATTTACTTCCGATTTTCGATTGAATAACCTTCCTTACCCCTTTTCCATGCTTGTCATGTATTTCCCTGCTTAACTTGATGGTATTGTGAATTATTGTTTCGATTTTTCCCAAAATTCGTAGGGTTTATGTTCGAATTTTTGGGGGTTTTAGGCAAGGGGTGTTGATCCTTGCCTTAATGGTTTAATTCACATTTTAGATGTATTATGATGCTTAATTGGGATCGAATTAAGATGTTATGGTTCGAATTTACCCTAATTTGGTGAGGGTTTGATTTCGAATTTTGGGGATTATGGCTATGGGTTGATAATTCACGTTAGGGATCGTTTATTACATGTTTTAGATGATTTACGATGCTTGGTTGGGTTCGAATTGTGATGCTAGGGTTCGAATTATTGAAGGTGTTCTCGGGCAATTTTCGATATTGTCTCATTCGTTCCCCTCCCTGCATGTACCCTGCCCCGGGTCTTTTAAATGATTTATTGTCGTGTGTTGACAATATTTTGAGGGTTATGGATGTGCTTAAGCATGGGTTACATGTTCGTAAATAATTGTGAATTATTTATCGTGTTAGCACATCATTCCTCGGGGCATGGAACTCGAGCAAGGTTTGGCTCGGACTTCGAGGATTTAAGGTACGTTTAGCGTACGAGCATAGTTTAAATGATGTTTTACAAGTATGATGCATGATTCTAAAATACATGAAATGCTTTGCTATGATGATATCGGGACTTGGTTATGTTGTGTTGATTCACATGGTGGAATGCTTAGTGCCGCTATGAAGCGAGCAAACGATGAGGTGTGGTTGCTACGGAGCGAACACCAGTAGTATGACGCTACTTTGAAGTAAGAAATGAAAATGTGGTATTTGATTAGATATCTAGGATATCTGTATTTTATTCCCTATTGGTAATAAATAGGAACAGAGACGTAGTTAATCAGAGAAGTGATTAACTAGGATCGGAAGTTAAGGAAATCTCAATATGATATCTAGAATTATGATAATTGCTAGATAAAGTAAGATGTTATGAAATGTTGCTAATCATTGCTAGATAAAGTAAGATGTTATGAAATGTTGCTAATCATTACTAGATAAAGTAAGATGTTATGAAATGTTGCTAATCATTGCTAGTTAAAGTAAGATGTTATGAAATGTTGTTAATTTGAACTGGCTAGGGTTAACCAATGTGATGATTAACTGCATATTCAGGATTTGATGATTTATCTGTTTTGAGAACAGGATTATTACAGGGGTACGCTATGATGAGGGTGATACCATCCAGGAAGTATCACATATGTTCCACAATATTTACATTTTCGTAAATTATGTATTATGTCATTATGATTATGAAATTGTGGAATTGGTATGCTCACCCCGTTGGGGGCTGTCTCTGTTGGGGCAGGTGAACAGGTACATCGATGGCTTTGGAGATGAGCTCGAGCTGTTGATTGGGTGTACTTCCAGGATCGTGGTAACAGGGCTTGATGGAGCACGGTATCGTATAAAGTACCTATATACCCATGATGGTTATATACATATTCGTGATGCTCGCATGTGAGCACGATTATACTTGTATATAGGTTGTATATGAAGGCATGAGCCTTTCTCTCTTTCATTCTATGTTGCATGCAATTAGAGGTAGAATTGCTAAATGATATGAGAGTCATTGGTGTATTGTGGGTGTTGAAACCCACTTTTGTTGTCATATGTGTGGTGTCTTCCCTGGCTGGGAATTTACTTGATATTGCTGTATTATGATGAGTATTATGTTTCCCTGGCCGGGAATTATGTTATGTGTTGTGCTTTTATTTCGGGATAGCTCTATTTATGGGGAGACTCTGCCCAAATTTTTATGAAAGTCCACAATGTAAAAAGTGGTGTAATGGGCGAACTCTATGATTCTATTGTTGTTAGGATGATGAGCTTATAACACTGCATGTTAAAGAAAATTTTGTATTTGCCGTTCAATGGTAAAGTATCATCTGAGTTTCCCGAATAATTTTATAGAAAGCATGTGCCACACATAATGATTAATACACTAATCAAGGGTTAAGTATATGGGGTCTTTACATTAGTGGTATCAGAGCAGTGGTTGCTCATTGGGGCTGTTGAGGGCCTAGGAAGTTATTGATAGCACATATTTATGCATGATGGCATTAATGTTATACGACATGACTAATTGTTTATGTGCTTATATGATATGAAAAGTGGTATTGCTAACCATTGTGGTTGCAGGAATCGTGTGGAACACGATAGGATGGCATTAATAGCGATGTCTAACGCTCTATATGCTACGTGCCAAGGAATCTGATTTTGGAAGAAAATCAGGGAAAAGAAAGATATGATGTATTGTCTGAGGACAGAATGGGTAGACAACCGACAGTGGAATACTTCGGTATGGTCTCAATTATTATTGAATATACTAATGCGTTTGTTCATGTGATGTTCAAGCAAGGAAGGTACGTAAGAGACGTACGGGCATCAAACGGTAACGTATTCTTAAACTATGACTTTGCATTGATTGCATAAGTAAGTTTATGATGATGTTTATGATAAGTAAAGATGATATGATGTTTATGGTGATGTTTATGATAAGTAAAGATGATATGATGTTTATGATGACGTTTAATAATAAGTAAAGATGATATGATGTTTATGATGATGATTATGATGATGATTATGGGGAATAAGTTTATTTACACGATGAAATGATGATGTTTATATGATGTTTATATGATGATGTTTATGCGATGTTATTGTGGTAAGGTGCCACGGGGTAAGGTGCCCCACATGGTAAGTAGCCATGCGATGTTATTGTGGTAAGGTGCCACGGGGTAAGGTGCCCCACATGGTAAGTAGCCATGCGATATTATTGTGGTAAGGTGCCACGGGGTAAGGTGCCCCACATGGTAAGTAGCCATGCGATGTTATTGTGGTAAGATGCCACGGGGTAAGATGCCCATATGGTAAGAGGCCATACGATATTATTATGTGGATTTACGATGACTCATTCTTTTATGAGGATTGGCGATGGTTTATTCCGCCAGATATGTTGATAGCGATGTCTCATTCCGCTATATTGATTGGCGATGGTTTATTCCGCCAGATATATTGATAGCGATGGTTCATTCCGCTATATTAATTGGCGATGGTTCTTTCCGCCAGATGTATTGATAGCGATGTCTCATTCCGCTATATTGATTGGCGATGGTTCTTTCCGCCAGATGTATTGATAGCGATGGTTCATTCCGCTATATTGATTGGCGATGATTCTTTCCGCCAGATGTATTGATAGCGATGGTTCATTACGCTATATTGATTGGCGATGGTTCTTTCCGCCAGATGTATTGATAGCGATGTCTCATTCCGCCATATTGATTGGCGATTGGTTATACCGCCGGGTATTGATAGCGATGCCTCTTTCCGCTATTATGTGGACGATGACTCATGCTCAGGTGTATAGCGAGGTTTCATGCCACTTATTATATGACGATGTATCATGCCGTCGATTCTATAGCGATGGACTCTGCCGCTATATAATCAGCACAGGATTTTGCCGCCTTCGAGCGATGGGTGCTGATTACGTATTATTATTGAGCGACGGAGATAGGTATGCCGCTATCTTGTTAGCGATGAGGTATGAGATATTGCTATTCTATTTAGCATTATTATAGTTGGCATGTGTTGTTATACATGTTTTATTATGACTATTTTACTAGCATGATGATGGATGACATATGTTGATGTACATGGACCGTCACGAGTTGACTGGGTTGTTTAGATGTCATTGTGACATGTATCGTCACTAATTGACGATACCTTAGATGCCATGAGTGGGCATGTGTCGTCACGGGATGGCGATGACGATGGTATAGGAGATGTCAGGTGTCTTATTAGACATGCATCATCGTTACGATGAACAATGCGTTGAGTATACATTTTCAGTTGTATGCCTTGGGTGCCAGTGTCGGGCACAAGGAGGTGTGTGCGTCATCAATTGACGTGACCCTTATACCGAGCGGGTTGCTCGAAGAATGGATGGACGCGCTGTACATGTGATTGTACCTCAGAAATTGTTTGAGGTAATCATATTTCGAGTGGTGATACCCTTGAGGTATGCTCGTTGGAATGGCTTTTTGGCCATGTTTTTGACGACAGGAGTAATCGTGGAGGAATTACTCGCTTTCTATTGATATGACATGTAGTAGACATGGTCACACCACCCATGAGGGTGTAAGATGGGTCCTAAGGGAGTAGGATCAGGTTATGTTAAGTACATGGGGACATTGGAGTGTCCAGGGTATGTCAGCATTGGAGGAATGTTGGGTAAAGACCCACTACTCTATTGATTTTTCTTCCCATGGTATGGTATGCCGTGCGGAAACGTCCATCTGATTGGTAGGTTTGAGGTGAACCTAGTGAGGCAGCGACTAGTTTGTCTGCCGCGTGTGTGCAGCACCATGATGGGCTTGCTAGAGCCGTTATACTGCTCGTTGGAACCAAGTTTGGCAAATCGTAAGGTGATACGAGGTGGATTGTGGTGGACTCTGGTAGTCACCACGTCATTTGAAGTTGGGGTCTATGCCTCACTGAAACGTATATATGTTTATGTTTAAATCTTGGTGAGACTGGTCTGGGACAGCTCATGATGTTGAAGTACCAACAAGAGAGTCATCAAGTCGTCGTTGATTCGATCTGGGAATCCATGTATTTTGGGATGCAATGGGTTTATTGCATGTCCTTTCAAATTTGAAACTCTGAGGAGTCTCGATTGTTTATTTATGACCAAGATGTGGTTCTTGGGATATCCGGAGGTGGACATCTTATGAGATATCTTTTGTGTGAATTTGTGGCCGTGAGTTGCCCAATTTGAGTTGCGATGATGCGACTGCCCCTTCGATAGAGGAGGTTTGAAAGTGGAAACCAGGTTTGGTATGTGTACACCGTGGAATACTAGTGTTTCCCTCATAACGATGTATGTTAGACATCGTGAGTCATGATAGAGATGTCTTTGAACGATGTCTACGATGGAATCGGGAGCGATTCGGATCCTTACCGTTTCAGTTGACTAACTGCTTTTGGATTATTAGCGTTGGGCTGTGCTGACGCTCTTTGACGTTATAATAGATTTGGAAGTCTATTCCACTCCAGAGATTGACACGAGGTCAACGTTCTCACGGTTGAGGTGTCTTTCAGGATGCGTTCTTACTAGTTGTATTAGAACTAAGGATGACTGTCCGATCTACAGTCGTAAGTATAGGTTGTTTTGCAGTCATGAGATACTGACTTTTGGGATGACCCGCGTCGAGGTACGTTTTGCCTCTTGAGTGATATGTTGGTTTTGGTAAGTCGCTCTGTTTCAGAGTTTGATGAGAGGTAAGTATCCTCGCGTTTATTGATACGATTCTGATATGGTCAAGAATCGAAGTTATGGCTTCATGTTGTTGTGTAGCCTGGGTGTTACGTGATACACCAGTGCTAATTTCGAGGAAGAAATTCTTTTAGTGGGGGATATTGTGATGACCAGGGATTATAGATGTTAATCCCGTAGTGTTAATAATCCCTAAAGTGGTTTTACGTAGCGATTTGGAGTTTAATCGCGATGTTGGGCCTTCTGGGCTCGTTTATTTGGGTAGTTGGGATCGTTGGATCCAGAGGTTGAGATTGTATTCTCATTTGGGTGAAAAACCTAAGAGTTGGGTTTTTGATGTGTCTCGGGATCTCGGGTGCTTGTGTGAGCACCGGTAGGGGGTTTTGGAGTTAGAGAGAGAGTTTTTGAAAACAGATGATTTTTAATGAATCACGATGTATTTGTGGGGCTATTAGTTTTTCGGGGTATTTTGCTATAAATACCAATTGAACCCGAGATTTTTATTAAAATTTCATTTCAACCCACTTTTTCCTCTCTCTCTCCCGCGCGCCCCACCCGTCTGCCCAGCCCCCTCCGCGCGCTAAAACGCTTCGGCCGCCGCTGTCCCGCCGCCGTTCGGCGCGTCCGACCTACCCACGGCTTCGTCTCGTCCAGGCGCTCCTTTCCCCTCCGTCAATTGAAAGTTTCATCGCGTTTTGAAGTCGGATTTTGCAGGTAAGCGTCGATCCCCAATTTCTAGGGTTTAACGAATTTCGATCGATTTACTTCCGATTTTCGATTGAATAACCTTCCTTACCCCTTTTCCATGCTTGTCATGTATTTCCCTGCTTAACTTGATGGTATTGTGAATTATTGTTTCGATTTTTCCCAAAATTCGTAGGGTTTATGTTCGAATTTTTGGGGGTTTTAGGCAAGGGGTGTTGATCCTTGCCTTAATGGTTTAATTCACATTTTAGATGTATTATGATGCTTAATTGGGATCGAATTAAGATGTTATGGTTCGAATTTACCCTAATTTGGTGAGGGTTTGATTTCGAATTTTGGGGATTATGGCTATGGGTTGATAATTCACGTTAGGGATCGTTTAGTACATGTTTTAGATGATTTACGATGCTTGGTTGGGTTCGAATTGTGATGCTAGGGTTCGAATTATTGAAGGTGTTCTTGGGCAATTTTCGATATTGTCTCATTCGTTCCCCTCCCTGCATGTACCCTGCCCCGGGTCTTTTAAATGATTTATTGTCGTGTGTTGACAATATTTTGAGGGTTATGGATGTGCTTAAGCATGGGTTACATGTTCGTAAATAATTGTGAATTATTTATCGTGTTAGCACATCATTCCTCGGGGCATGGAACTCGAGCAAGGTTTGGCTCGGACTTCGAGGATTTAAGGTACGTTTAGCGTACGAGCATAGTTTAAATGATGTTTTACAAGTATGATGCATGATTCTAAAATACATGAAATGCTTTGCTATGATGATATCGGGACTTGGTTATGTTGTGTTGATTCACATGGTGGAATGCTTAGTGCCGCTATGAAGCGAGCAAACGATGAGGTGTGGTTGCTACGGAGCGAACACCAGTAGTATGACGCTACTTTGAAGTAAGAAATGAAAATGTGGTATTTGATTAGATATCTAGGATATCTGTATTTTATTCCCTATTGGTAATAAATAGGAACAGAGACGTAGTTAATCAGAGAAGTGATTAACTAGGATCGGAAGTTAAGGAAATCTCAATATGATATCTAGAATTATGATAATTGCTAGATAAAGTAAGATGTTATGAAATGTTGCTAATCATTGCTAGATAAAGTAAGATGTTATGAAATGTTGCTAATCATTACTAGATAAAGTAAGATGTTATGAAATGTTGCTAATCATTGCTAGTTAAAGTAAGATGTTATGAGATGTTGTTAATTTGAACTGGCTAGGGTTAACCAATGTGATGATTAACTGCATATTCAGGATTTGATGATTTATCTGTTTTTAGAACAGGATTATTACAGGGGTACGCTATGATGAGGGTGATACCATCCAGGAAGTATCACATATGTTCCACAATATTTACATTTTCGTAAATTATGTATTATGTCATTATGATTATGAAATTGTGGAATTGGTATGCTCACCCCGTTGGGGGCTGTCTCTGTTGGGGCAGGTGAACAGGTACATCGATGGCTTTGGAGATGAGCTCGAGCTGTTGATTGGGTGTACTTCCAGGATCGTGGTAACAGGGCTTGATGGAGCACGGTATCGTATAAAGTACCTATATACCCATGATGGTTATATACATATTCGTGATGCTCGCATGTGAGCACGATTATACTTGTATATGGGTTGTATATGAAGGCATGAGCCTTTCTCTCTTTCATTCTATGTTGCATGCAATTAGAGGTAGAATTGCTAAATGATATGAGAGTCATTGGTGTATTGTGGGTGTTGAAACCCACTTTTGTTGTCATATGTGTGGTGTCTTCCCTGGCTGGGAATTTACTTGATATTGCTGTATTATGATGAGTATTATGTTTCCCTGGCCGGGAATTATGTTATGTGTTGTGCTTTTATTTCGGGATAGCTCTATTTATGGGGAGACTCTGCCCAAATTTTTATGAAAGTCCACAATGTAAAAAGTGGTGTAATGGGCGAACTCTATGATTCTATTGTTGTTAGGATGATGAGCTTATAACACTGCATGTTAAAGAAAATTTTGTATTTGCCGTTCAATGGTAAAGTATCATCTGAGTTTCCCGAATAATTTTATAGAAAGCATGTGCCACACATAATGATTAATACACTAATCAAGGGTTAAGTATATGGGGTCTTTACAAGGAGCTGCCTCTGCTTCCTCCCTGTTCTGTGCATACACCTGAGCCTGAGGTGTTCCTGCCCTCTGTCCTCCACCAGACTGTGGTACACCCTGTGTGGTCTCTGCTGCACTGTATTCTCTGACACTGGTCCTCTCCTCTGTTGTCCACCCACTTGAGGACAATCACGGATCACGTGTCCTGGTTTCCCACAATGGAAACAAACCACCGTATCAAACTGTGGACAATTTCTTTGATAATGTGGCCCTCCACATTTAAAACATTGTAATCCACGTCCACTACTACTACTACTACTGCCTTGGGACTGTCCTTTCGATTTTCTATCCTCCCCTTTCCTTGATCCAAAACGTTTTCCACTAAACCTAGATGAAGATGCACCACCTCGTGGTGATTTAAATGATTCCCCTCTAGGTCTCATACTGTCAGATGTAGGTGGTTGGGCTTGTCCAACATCTGTATATACCCCTACAGCAATCTCAGCCATCTCAGCCCTAGTCAATGCTTCTTCATATGATGTAGGGTTATTGGACATTACCCTATCAAACAATTCAGGCCTCAACCCTTTCACAAACTGTCTGATCTTAGCTTTGGTGTTCACAGCAATATGTGGTACATACCGGAGCAAAGAAGAATAATGCACAGCATAATCAGATACTGTCATTGATCCCTGTCTCAAATGCGTAAATTCATCCTCTTTCCTCTGCCTTGCAGCAACAGAGAAATAATGCTCCAGAAACTTTGTTCTAAACACGTCCCAGTTCACTGTATGTCCTTGAGCCCTCAACTCAAGCACTGTGGATTTCCACCACATCATAACTTTCTTAGCTAACTGGAATTCAGCTAAACCTAACCAAGCAGTCTTGGCACACGGTACTGACACAAAGATCTGTTCCACACGTTCCAGCCACTCCTCTGCCAGTTCTCCTGATTCAGTCCCCTCAAACCTGGGTGGCTGATAGCTCAGAAATTGCGTCAATGTCAATTCTCCAGGCAACAGTACCTGTTCCACTGGCCCTTGCTCAATCGGTGGTGGTGGTACAGGCACCATCCTCACACTGGCATTGCCACTCATGGCATCCCCAACATCCTCATGATACCCTCTGTCTGTCATAGCTGTAGATCAAGGGTTAACAATAACATTTACAAGTAGATAACATGTTAGAATAACATCATATTCCACATACTAACATGTTAGTACCATTCTCAAAGTGTTTAGGTAACTCCCTAATACACTTCCTCTACCCATGGTCACCCCGTTCTCGAACCACTGCTCTGATACCACTAATGTGGGGTCCTCTTTACTTAATCCATTATGTATCCATTAAACATACAATGTGAGTCTGAATTAAGTAATGTACCATGCACGGATTAAGAGTTCATACTAGTTAAGTTGTTTACAAGGTTTCAAAAACCTAACAAACTATACATAAAATGTACATAAACAACCTAATCCAAAAGAACTCCTAGGCAGTGGTTCCCCTCGCAGCGGAAATCATGACTCACGCTCCCCACGTCTATGAGTCCCTACAGAAACATTCACAACGTGAGTATAGATAACAATTATCTCAGTGCAATATCAAATCACAATATCA
Source organism: Haberlea rhodopensis (assembly GCA_907163345.1). Classification (NCBI taxonomy): domain Eukaryota; kingdom Viridiplantae; phylum Streptophyta; class Magnoliopsida; order Lamiales; family Gesneriaceae; genus Haberlea; species Haberlea rhodopensis. The sequence continues at coordinate 56,850 of CAJQUN010000369.1, forward strand.
ATATCAATGATAAAGCACAAATAAATCATCAATACGTGAATGTTCTGTATCATGCATCCACAAATGCACTATGTCATGACATGTCTCAACAAGTTCCCTATTATCACGAGCCCCATATGATATGCCTAATCAGCTCAATATGTCAGTGGAACCACATCACATCTGCATATTAGCAGCACATATCATAGTACCATGCTCATCTGTGATAATAGCCAGAGTATATACCCACACCAGGCGTATATCTCTCAAGCCAAAGCATATGTAGTATATCTATCGTGGCAACGATCCCAGCCAAAGCATATACCACACCAGGCATATCTATCGAGGCAATGATCTCACCAAAGCATATACACATATCTATCAAGGCCTCCATCCCAATCATATGAAATCCATGTATGAACATGCATATGAACTACCAATCATATGACACAAGATAACATAAATGATATGATATCAAAACCATAACATCATCATCGCATCATATCTATACTCCGTACGTCAACACGTACCTGTATTTCGACACAAAAGCGATAAATCAGGCGTTGATAGCTAATTGCCTCTTTGCCCTGTCCCTTGAGATGATGCTACAACAATGCCAACAAGATATCATGTTATCATAGGCATTAAAATCAAATTCTACAAAAATATTTCATTTTTTCCAATTCTGGACCCTGGCGATCGATCTCATGTTTGAGGCGATCGATCGCTTAAAGTTTTGGTCCTAGGCGATCTCTCCAAGTCAAATTCAATTCACATGCATATTCAAATGCCCACTTGCAACTCAAATACACATTCTAATGCACCTTCAAATGCATATACATTTCATATTTCTTGATATATTATGGTTCAACTCATTGTACACCATTACCATATCTCTTTTCATACATGTAGTAAGTCATTCTTGGTTCCACTCGAACCCCCATTATCATACTGCCACGTGATATAATTACACCATAATCATATCACACGTATATAACATAAATCGAGGCATTACAAAAACACTACCATGCATGTACTCAAATCGAAGGTTTACCAAAAAAACCATCTAACATGCATGATATCACCTCCTCAATATCACTCCCAATCCACATTTTTCTAGAAAAACAGGGGAAATATCTACCCAGATTTTCGAATACCCTACTTTACATGCTTATTTTCTCTACATAAAACATGTAATATACATAAGGAAAAATACTGAGAGCTTCATAACAACACCATGTAAGCATTTAAATCAAAGGTTTTAAGAAACCTAATCTAACATGCCGTTTTCACGCCACCTAAAAACATGTACATAAACAAGTTTAAAGCAAAAACAGAGCATGGTTTCTCACCCGACTTTGCTCCGATTTTTGAAGGACTTCCAGGCGATGAAAAAGGGAAAGCTCCTCAGAATTTTGCTTAGCAGGTGCTGGTGAAGAAATGGGAGAGAAGGCTCGAGAATTGGAATGGCTGAGAATGGTGAAATGATTGAGCCAAGTGGTGACTAAAGTCAGCATGTGTACAGGCTGATTGGCATGGGTTGGGGGGGGGGGGGGGGGGGTGGTTGGGAGTTGGGTGGTTTGATGTGTTATGTTTTGGTCCCGGTATTTAGCACGATGTATTAGAATATCCTCACACGATATTTATAGTATTTTCTCAATAAAATACTTCAATTCCCATTAACATGCTTTACCAAAACAAACAACACACACCCCAAATAAACATGCCACGATCCCAAAATCCCAACATATATCACATGCACCCTGAAATGAATCTCCCCAATAATATTAATTCAATCCCATGAATTAACACCCAAATCATCCTAATTTAATTAATGATTAAAATCACATAATCATTTCGGGGATATCACATTTTTGCTAAAAATACCAGTTGAACCCGAGATTTTAATTTTAAAATTCATTTCAGCCCCTCCACCCCGTCTCTCTCTCTCCTCGCGTCGGCCCTCTTCCCGTCGCCCCCAACCCCCGCACGTAAAAGCGCTGCGCCCGTCGCCGTCCGGCCGCCGTTCGGCGCGTCCGACCCGCCGTTGGCTTCGTCTCGTCCAGGCCCAGCTTCCCACACCAACAATTTGAAGTTTAGTCGCGAGTTGCGTTCGGATTTTGCAGGAAAGCGCACAGACCAAAATTCTAGGGTTCTTCGATTTTCGTCCGATTTCCTTCCGATCTTTGTATGGGTAACCTTCCTTACCCCTTTTTCGTCATTCTCATGTATTTCCCTGCCTTTTTGGTGATGTTGGTTCGAAATATTTCCCTAATTTCGTAGGGTTTGAGTTCGAATTTTGGGGGTTTTGGCTAGGGGGCGGTGATTCTTGTTAGTGATCGATTAATTCATGTTTAGATGATTTATGGTGCTTAAATAGGTTCGAATTGTGGAGTGAGGGTTCGAAATTGTAGGGGAGTTCTTGAGCATTTTTTTTCGTTGATGTCTCAATTGTTTCCCTCCCTGCATGTACCCTGCCCCGGGTCTTTTAAATGGTTAATTGTCGTGTGTTGGCAATATTTTGAGGGTTATGGATGTGCTTGAGCATGGGTTACATGTTCGTAAATAATTGTGAATTATTTATCGTGTTAGCACATCGTTCCTCGGGGCATGGAACTCGAGCAAGGTTTGGCTCGGACTTCGGAGATTTAAGGTACGTGCGACGTACGAGCATTTCTTCATATGAGAGCATTTGTGAAATGCATAATGTATTTTGACTTCATTGAATAATTGTGCGTATAGTTATATATATATGTTGATATAGCCAAGGAACGACCAAATCTTGATATCGCCGCCACAAGCGTGCGTGACACTAGAGTAGGATAACTCTTACAAGGTATATGGGGTACTGGATGTGTATGACTATTGTAGGGCATTGAGATGCCTGAGAATGATCGTGGAATCATGTATTCATTATAAGACATGGGAGATGTCTAGGTATAATGGAGAATTGGTAAAATAAATGCTAGGCATTTGAGCTATCTGTGATTGATAGCGAGGTTGAGGAATCAGTATTTGTTATTGAGATATCCATATTTGCCTGTATAATGAATTTGGAATCATATATATTGACATTCGAGAATTAGGCATACGATGAGTTAAATCAATGTGTTGATTTACTGATTTTTGAGATTTGATGAGTTTGATGATTGTGAGAACAGGGACAGTACACGGAATCCCGGATGAGGACTGATAGGCTTAGATTTTGAGTGTTTTTAACTGTAATTTCTTCCTACTTTCCGTTCTTTTTCCTGGATGATATTTTGCTTTTTGGTGTTTATTCGTTTGTTTCAGGAAAATAGATCGGAAGTGGAAGAAATGAGCCAAAATGAAGATAACGGGCGAAATCGAGGCGAAAAAGAACTGAAATTTAGGAAATGAAATTTTCGGGATCTCGATCGATCGAGATTTACTCTCGATCGATCGAGCCAGGCAGAAAGGGAGAATCAGAATTTTTGAAAGCTCGATCGATCGGTGGAAATCTCGATCGATCGAGCGAGGCAGTAACTTTGGAGCTGATTTTTTCAAATTCTCGATCGATCGGTAGAAAATCTCGATCGATCGAGCGAGACAGTGAGATTCAAAAGCTGGCATGAACAGTGCTCCGATCGATCGAGAAAACCTTCCGATCGATCGAGACGGAAAATCCTGAAGATTTTATTTTCCTTTTTTATCGTGATTTTGGAGGGCTTTTAAGCGGGAATCTTGATTCATTACCAGGGGACACCTGACACACCAGATACACCATATCAGACCATTTCAGACGATTTTAGGTCAAGGAGAGCCGCCACCCAACGCCGGAAAAGGAGATCCAATCTCCGTTCTTCGTCGAAGGTCGAGCCAATCTATTCCGGAGTGCAAGGAAGGAACAAGAGAAGAAATCACGGTGCAACGCACGGATTCATCCAGCGTTTATCATATTTCTGAACTTTAATTTATTTGATTTTCAATTTCATTTGATGTTTTAGAGGTCGAGAGACAATAAAACTCTTATGTATTTGATTTGAATTAAATTTAGTTTATATTATTGAGTTTTAGTTTCGTTGTGTTTGATTATTGATTCATTGGTATTTGAGTGCATTGATTGTTATTGTTCATAAATTAATTGCATGTGTAGATCAAAGTCTAGCTAGCTTTGATTGAATTTGAGGGTTACAGCGAGATCGAGAGATAACGTTGTAACACGCTCCTTTAATTTATGATGTATGTCACGATTGAGATCGAGAGATGATATCGCATATGTGAGAACTTGGAATCGAGAGATTTAGAGTTATAAGGTTTTGATAATTTATGCAACTTTGAATTAGTAAATAGGTGCACGAGAGTGACTTGTTCTAATTTATTGTTAGTTTCGTTACAGCTCGAGAGAGTGTATCGAATAATAGTGAAAACTTTCACCTTTAAAATCAATTGGTTGATAAACTGAGAATTCCATTGAATCATTAGAGATAACATAATTGAACGACTAGATCGGTAATTTTCTCGAGTAACTTACCTTTGCATTTTCGGAACCATTCTTTTCATTATTTCTAGTTTAATCTTTATTCTTTAGTTTAATTTAGCTTTAGTTAATCAAACTTCTTTTATCGTAGGCTAAATATAATTTTATTAATCTTATTTGGTACTTATACGTTAGTCCCTGTGGATTCGACAACCTGTACTTAATTTTCACTATACTAAAGCTTGACAACCGTGCACTTGCGGTAGAATCGCTTCAAACCATTCTTTGAAATATCTTTTGTTTAAAAATAAAGCGGTCAAGTTTTTGGCCCGTTGCCGGGGACTAATCTGTATAATATCATACGAGATTAGTTAATTGTAATTTAGCCAATTCTTTTATTATTGCATTTTTGTTTTTCTTTTCTTTGTTTTCTTTTGTTGATCTTTGTTAATAACTTTGTGTATTTTGTTGTCTCCTTTTGACTATTTTGTACAGGAACCGTTTCTCTAGTGCATGCTCAGAAGAGAGGAGCCCATTCTCGAGCCTTTCGATCCGGAGATAGAAAGAACTTTACTTAGGCGATTACGAGAAGCTCGAGTGATGGCTGATAATAACGAAGCACATCACCCTAGATCGATGATGGACTTTGCGCAACCAGCATTTCATGGATCGTTGTCGAGTATTACGAGGCCGACGATTCAAGCAAACAATTTTGAGATCAAGCTGGCAATCATACAAATGATTCAGCACTCGGTTATGTTCGGGGGAGCAGCTACAGATGATCCGAATAATCACATCTCTAACTTTTTGGAGATTTGTGACACATTCAAACACAATGGCGTCTCTGACGACGCCATCAGGTTAAGACTTTTCCCCTTTTCATTACGAGACAAAGCTAAGGCATGGTTGAATTCTCTACCTGCAGGTTCTATAACAACATGGGAGGGGATGACAAAGGCGTTTTTGTCAAAGTACTTTCCCCCTTCCAAGACGGCAAAGATGCGGAACGATATCACAACTTTTGAGCAGTTTGACCCCGAGACTTTATATGAAGCTGGGATCGTTTTAAAGAGTTGTTGAGGAGATGCCCACACCATGGTCTACCCATATGGCTGCAGGTACAAACGTTCTATAACGGTTTATTTTCTGCTAACCGTTCCATGATTGATGCAGCATCTGGGGGATCCATAATGAGAAAGACGCCGGAAGAGGCATATAGCTTGTTGGAGGAAATGGCGTGCAACAGTTATCAGTGGCAATCAGAGAGGAGCACGCCACAGAAACCAATGGGAGTCCATCAAGTGGACGAGATCACTGCTCTTTCGGCTCAATTAGAAGCCATGAACCGGAAGATAGACAGCATGGGAGCAGCAGCAATGCAAGCTCAAGCGATCTTCTGTGAGCTGTGTGGAGGCGGTCATCCTAGCATCGAGTGCCAGGCAGGTAATCAATTTAACCAATCTGTTGAAGCTGTTAATTTTGTAGGTAACAGGCCACCCAATAATTCCTACTCGAATTATAACCAACCATGGAGGAACCATCCGAATTTGAGATGGTCGAATCAAGAAAATGTGTTGAACCCTCAACCGCAGGCCGGGTTCACACAAAAGCCGAGTATGGAGGAATTGATGGCAAAGCTGATTTCATCAACGGAGGTGAGGATGCAAAATCAGGATGCATCTATTAAAAATTTGGAAGTGCAGATAGGGCAGTTGGCCACGTTGATATCTGGGAGGACGCAAGGTACGCACCCGAGTGATTCTGTAAAGAATCCGAAGGAGCCATCAAATTGAGAAGACGAGGAGGTGACAGTCCAGCTTGGGACTATAAATTAAGAACTTCCGCTTTTCCTTCCTTGAGTTTTGTTTTTGATTTCTTGTTTTGATGTGTTTTTGTTAGTTTGTTTGTTTTGAGTTTGTCTGGGAATGAATTCGTGTATTTTCTATTGCAGGTGTGTAAGCAAGAGCAAGTTGGTTGTAGGCGAGGCAATCCGAGAGAAAGATGTTGAGAAAAATTTTAAAATTTTGTTTGCTGCTGCTGGCGATCGATCGAGACAAAATCTCGATCGATCGCCCGATTTTTTTTAAAAAAAAACTTTGAGCCTACTGCCTCGCTCGATCGATCGAGAATTTTTCCGATCGATCGAGCGAGAGAAAATTTTGAAAAAAAATAAGGGCACAGACGCAGCAGCCTTCACTCTCCAACTCAATTTTTCTCCTCTCCACAATAGAACCCTAGCCACCTTTTCAAATTCCTTCATCTAATCTCATCATTTTTCCATAGAATTTCAAATTTACTTCAACTCTAAGAAGTCATATTCATTCTAATGAGATTTTCATTTCAGATTTGAAGAATTGCAAGGCCGATTGGGTAGAAGTGCATCAAAAGGAGAATTCCAAGCCAAGTGCCAAACTTTCACAAGATCGGATTTTTAAGCGGGTGCCGGATTTACAGTGTTGTGGGGTGTTAGTTGAATTTAACTGAATTAGTTGGGAATCGTTTAGCAAGAAAATGTCATCCAGAAAGAGGTCGAAGCAGGCGGAAGCTTCCCAAAAGCAAAAGCAGGTGGAGGCCACTGTTTCTGAGCCAGGATATGATGAAAAGAAATTTCTCAATGCCACAATTGCTGAATTATACCCCATCTACCATAAGAAACCCCTGAGCCGTAAAAGGGGAATGAGCATAGATAAATTGGAATGACCTGTCATTAGGACAGTCCGGCGAAAAGGGTGGTTTCAATTCGTTCAGACACCGATTGATGCTGTGGTGCCGCTGGTAAGGGAGTTTTACACGAATCTTCGAGCTGTTAGACCAGGGCACCAAGTAAGTGTTTATGTTCGAGGGAAGGATGTGTTGGTGGATCGAGCCGCAATCAACAATATTCACCTGATGCCTTTACTTCAAAACTGTGCATACCAATCTTTCAAGAGTAGCAGGATTGACTACGATGAGGTATTGACAGTTATTGGCAAGCCGGGAGTGGATTGGCAAAGGAATGATAAAGCAGAACCACAGTTGGTTCTAAAGAAATATTTGAAGCCAGAGGCCCAAGCATGGTTTTCATTTGTCGCCTCGCGGGTCATGCCTTCGACCCACACTTCTGAGGTGACAAAAGACAGAGCGGTCCTGGTATATTGTGATATCCCCGAAATAATTATATGCAATTTGGGCATGTTTATGTGATTAATGGTGATAATTAATTCTGTGTTGGCGTAAATTATCTTGGTAAAATGCTTAGTCACATGATAGGAGTGACCCCGTAGAGCATTTCGGAGTACATGTTATTCATGTTGGGTATTTTGGGTGTTTTAATGGTTTAAATGTAATGAGTTGTATTCATTTGGTAAAGCATGATTTTAATAGGGACTTTGATCCATTGTGGTAATATGGTTTTAAAAATATCATGTGAGGATATTTATATATCATGCTTGGGTCTTGATGCACATTTAAACCATAACATGGCATGAGCCACTTGCTCACATCTTTACATCCCATCACCTTTTTCTCTACCAGCCATTGTCCCCAAGACCCCATCCCTCCACCTTATCTCTTTCAAGAAAACCCCATTTTCGTTTCTTGGCAAGAGGAGAAGGAGAAAAGTTTGAGAAAGAGTCCTTTTGGTGATTCCTTGCAAAAATCTTGAAGCCTAAGGGGTAAGCTATCAATGTAATGAAGTTTTGTTGGTTCTTAATCATTCTTGTGTCATATTTTGGGGTTAAGGGTGGATCTTGTTCCATCATGTTGTTATACTTGGGGGGGGGGGGATGTATTTTCATGTTGTTTTGTGGTTATATGTTGAGCTTAGTGGTTGCTTTTGGTTGTGCTTGAGTATAGGTGTGGTTAGAAGCTCATACTTGGATGTTTCTCGCTGAAACAGGGTTTCTCGATCGATTGGAAATTTGGTCCGATCGATCGAGCAAGACAGTACCTAAGCCAGGCGTAAAAAGAGCTTGCCGATCGATCGGCGATTTTTACCTATCGATCGGTGTGATGTCTCGATCGATCGGTAAAATGGCCCGATCGATCGGTGGAGGCAGTATTCAGATGCTTATTTTTCTCAACTTGGCGATCGATCGGGGCTTGGGACCGATCGATCGCAAGGCTTAAATTTTGGATTTTTGAGATTTTGTTCTAAATGGTGATGTTTTTGAGAATGGTTCCTTTATTGGTTTCTAATACGGATTCATGTGATTATGTAGAACCATCCCAGGTAGCCACGCAGCCTAGGAGATAACGTCCACGATATCTCCACTTTTGGAACCAAGGTACGTAGTGAGACGTACGAGCATCGGACGGTAAAACGTGCCATACATTTAATTATGTACATTGTGGATAGTGAATCCTTACACGTGATGATATATGTGAAATGATTGTGAATTACTGTGATAATGGAATCAACTATTGTGATTGATTAATGTGATGGGAATTGATGAATGTTCCGGTAGCCTTTATCTCCGAGCGAGGGAGGTACTTGCCGCTGTCATATGAAGCGATGGTAGTATGATATTTGCCGCTGTCATGTCTAAGCGAGGTAACATGCCGCTGTCATTGTCGAAGCGAGGGATATCATATGATGCCGCTATATGTCGAAGCGAGGGGTCCTCAAATTCCGCTGTTGTATTGGGACCGGAACAGTCACAATTCAAGTGGTTAAAGTGAATATTGTGATTATAATTGGAAACGCGTTATCGATCATTATATCTTGAACTAATGATTTTGTGCATAAGCTTGTGAAACAGGAACGACAATGAAATGTGCTAATGTGGTAATCGAGGAGCATATCAATTAATCGTTTCATAGAGTACAGGAATCTTGGATAGTCTCTACTCGAGAAGTAGTCTAATGCTATCACTTAAACATTCATGATCGAGAATGTAACTGATTAATTGTTGAAGTTTTATTTTGGCCTGTAACCTAATTGTGCTCACATCAAACCAGAACCCTAAGATGTCTTTAATACATATTTAGCCCTATTTATATCTTGAATTCACTGTTAAGGTTTAGGGTCCTTACATTTAGTGGTATCAGAGCAGTGGTTAGAGAACCCGGGAACGAGTGAAGGGTAGCCTTAGCAATAAGTTGGCTAGGCGTTTACTTTTAAATATGTTGTACGCATATGAAGCATGTGACTGTTATACTAACGTGTTATGGTTTTCTAACGATGTATTATGTGAATTGTTTTGTATATTGTTGTTAACCCTCGTGTTGCAGTATGGCAGCGAATGTTGATGTTGGTGATGCGATAAGTGTAAATGCTAGTGCTAGGCATACAAATCCCCTACCGCCGCCAGCCTTGGGCGAAGAGCCGTCCGAACAACAGTTATTGCCGGGAGAACTGAGTTTGACGCAGTTTCTAGCTTATCGGCCCCCGACTTTTGAAGGGACTGAAACAGGGGAGAAGGCCGAGGAATGGCTAGAGAGGTTGGAGCAGATATTTGTAGCTGCCCCGTGCGCAAAGACAGCTTGGATACGGCTAGCAGAATTTCAGTTGGCCAAAAAGGCGTTGATGTGGTGGAAGACCACAGTGATTGAACAGGAGGCTCAGGGTCAGGAAATAAACTGGAAGTTGTTTAGGACTCGATTTCTGACCCGGTACTTCTCAGCGGCGGCACGGCAGGCTAAAGAGGATGAATTCAATGGCTTGAGGCAAGGTACTATGCCGGTGTCTGACTATGCCCTCCAGTACTGTTCCTTACTTCGATATGTACCTCATATCGCCTCTAGCACCCAAGCAAAGATGAGGAACTTCATGAAAGGCTTGAGGCCGGAGTTGTATGATAGGGTGATCACTTATGGCCCTACTTGTTTTGATGATGCCCTAGCACGAGCTGAACTGGCAGAGTTGGGAGTGGGTGCATATCCGAATGTGGCACCGCCTCCAGCACCATCTCAGAGACCGACCCCTGAAAATTTGAAACCAAGGGGCGACCAATTTAAGCCAAAGGGAAACTCCTCATCTTCCAGATTCTGTGGTAGATGGCAAGATGCTCGTGGAAGGGGTGGTCGTGGAAGTAATGCTCCGTCTCATCGGGGACAGTCTCAGGCTAGCAGTTTTGAGAAAGTTAAGTGTTTTCTATGCGGGGGACCCCATTCAGTGAAAGTATGCTCTGCTTGTTATGAGTGTGGGAAACATGGGCACTTGGCCCGAAATTGTCCTAATCGGGGAGGACCACAGAATACTATGGGGAGACCTTCAGACAGGCCAGTGCAGCAGAGACCACCATTTGCACCGAGACCATTGGGAGGACAGCCGTTGGGGCCACCTCAAGGACAAGTGTATGCCCTTACCAGGGAGCAGACTACAGCAGCTCCAGAGGAAGTGATAGCGGGTACGTGTTATTTATTTACGCACCCTGCTTATATTTTGATAGATACAGGGGCGTCGCACTCCTTTGTGTCGACGAGTTTTGTGGAGAGGCACCGTATATGCACGACTCCGCACCCACGCCTCTTGTGGTTTCGACACCCGCTGGAAAGAGTGTGATTGCAGATCAGTTTGTTGATGACGGCCTCATTTATTTTGAGGGCAACGAGTTGAAGTCAGACCTGATTGTTCTGGAAATGTCGGACTTCGACTGTATTGTGGGTATTGATGTGCTGAACAGATACCAGGCAGTAGTGGACTGCAGTCAGAGGACAGTACGATTCAGATCTGATTTAGGGGATCGGTGGACTTTTTATGGGGATGGTTCCCGCTCAAGAATCCCATTGATATCGGCCTTAAAGATGACTCAGTTATTGGAACGTGGGCATGAAGGCTACCTTATTTATGCCATTGACATTGTTGGAAAGAAAGAAGAGTTAAGGGTTGAAGATATTCCAGTAGTTGCCGAGTTTGCCGATGTATTTCCGGAAGAGATTCCCGGATTTTCGCCGATTAGGGAAGTAGAGTTCGGGATCAAATTATTACCCGGGACATCCGCTATTTCTCGTGCCCCTTACAGGATGGCACCAGCGGAGTTGAGAGAGCTGAAAGAGCAGCTACAAGAACTACTTGATAAGGGTTACATACGCCCCAGCGTATCACCTTGGGGTGCGCCTGTGTTATTTGTGAAAAAGAAGGATGGGTCGATGAGATTGTGCATCGACTACAGACAATTGAATAAGGCCACAGTGAAGAATAAATTACCCTCTTCCGCGGATCGACGACTTGTTTGATCAGTTGCAGGGCACGAGGTTGTACAGTAAGATTGATTTGAGGTCGGGGTACCACCAGATCCGAGTTAGAGAGGATGATGTGTAGAAGACGGCCTTCCGGACCCGTTATGGTCACTATGAGTTTTTGGTCATGCCGTTTGGAGTGACAAACGCCCCGGCTGTGTTTATGAACTTGATGAATCGAGTGTTCCAACCCTATTTGGATCAATTCGTCATCGTATTTATTAACGATATACTTATCTATTCCCGGAGCGAGGAAGATCACAGGAATCATTTGAGGACAGTGCTCCAGATTCTCAGGGACAATCAGTTGTATGCTAAGCTGAGCAAGTGTGAATTTTGGCTGAGCAGCGTAGTATTTTTGGGGCATGTGATTTCTAGTGATGGGATTTCTGTGGATCCCAGGAAAGTGGAAGCAGTGATGGATTGGTCTGCGCCTACATCTGTGCCCGAGATCCGTAGCTTCCTCGGTTTAGCGGGTTACTACCGACGTTTCGTCGAGGGATTCTCTAAGATCGCTAAGCCGTTGACGCAGTTGACTCAGAAGGGTGTTCCATTTTCATGGTCTGAGGCATGTGAGCAGAGCTTCCAAGAGTTGAAGCACCGACTGACTACAACACCTGTTCTGGTAATTCCTTCGGAGAACGAGCGGTTTGCTTTGTACACGGATGCATCACTGCAAGGATTGGGCTGTGTACTGATGCAGGATAAGCACGTGGTGGCTTATGCATCGAGGCAGTTGAAGCCTCATGAGACCAGGTACCCGGTTCATGATTTGGAACTGGCGGCCATTATTTTCGCTTTGAAAATTTGGCGACATTATCTCTATGGTACATCCTTTACCATTTACACGGATCATAAGAGCTTGAAGTTCCTATTTACTCAAGCGGAACTGAATATGAGGCAAAGAAGGTGGATGGATTTACTCAAGGACTATGATTGCGAGATAGAGTACCATCCAGGGAAGGCGAACCTGACCGCTGATGCCTTGAGCAGGAAAGTGAAGTATACAGCAGATGATGTGATTCAGCTATCGGCTTTGATGGCCTCTTGTTGTCAATTGGGATATGATTTTGATTTAGATGTATCGCCGGTGCGGGTGTCGACCTTATTGGAAGAACCGGACATCTTTGAACTTATCAGGAAAGCCCAGGTGACAGACGTTGAAGTACAGAGATGGTTATCATGTATACGTCTGGGTCAGCCATCAAAGTTCAGAGTAGCAGAAGATGGTTCCTTGAGACTTGGTAACCGTTGGGTAGTGCCGAGGGCACCAGAGTTACGCCAAGGAATCTTGCATCGTGCTCATTGTAGCAGATTCAGCATCCATCCAGGTGGGAGAAAGATGTACAAGGACTTGTGTAATCAATTTTGGTGGAGACGGATGAAGAGAGACGTTATGTCATTCGTTAAGAAATGCCTAATTTGCCAACAAGTGAAAGCAGAAAGGCAGAGGCCCGGAGGCGAATTGAAGAGCTTAGAGATACCAGAGTGGAAGTGGGAGCACATCTCTATGGATTTCGTGACCCATTTGCCAAGGACTGCCTCGGGGTTTGATGCGATCTGGGTGATTGTAGATCGACTGACGAAACTGGCTCACTTCATTCCATATAGTATGACTTTCACATACTTAAAGATGGCTCAGTTATATGTTCGGGACGTAGTAAGATTGCATGGCATTCCAGTCTCGATTGTATCCGATAGAGACCCGCGGTTCACATCGCACTTTTGGGAGGGTCTTCAATCAGCTTTGGGTACAGAGGTGAGACTGAGTACAGCATACCACCCTCAGACAGATGGTCAGACAGAGCGTACCATACAGACGCTTGAGGACATATTGAGGGCATGTGTATTGGAGTTCGATACTCCGTGGCAAGATTCAGTGCCACTTGTAGAATTCTCTTACAACAACAGTTATCAGGCGAGCATACAGATGGCTCCATTTGAGGCCCTTTACGGTCGACGTTGTAGGTCACCGTTATACTGGGAAGATTTGACTAGTAAGACGGTCGGAGGACCGGAATTGATTCGTGAAATGGAAGAGAAAATAAAAGTGATCCGTCAGAAAATGAAAGCGGCTCAAGATAGGCAAGCGGCCTATGCTAATAAACGACGGCGACCATTGGAATTCCAAGTAGGAGACAAGGTCTTTCTAAAAATCTCACCTTTTAGAGGTGTAGTACGTTTCGGTATGCGGGGGAAGTTGTCTCCGAGGTATGTTGGGCCATACGAGATATTGCAGCGCATAGGTACTTTGGCTTACCGACTAGCCCTACCGCCGTCATTATCCGGTATACATGATGTCTTCCATGTTTCTATGTTGAGGAAGTATGAGCCGGACCCGTCTCATGTGTTGCAGCCTTCTGAGGTTCAGTTGAGTTCGGATGTGTCCTATGTTGAACGGCCAGTCAGAATTCTGGATCGAGAGGATCGCAGACTTCGAAGCAAGGTCATACCGATGGTCAAGGTTCAGTGGGATCGTCAGGGTGTCGAAGAGGCCACGTGGGAGACGGAACGGCATATGGTGCAGCATTACCCAGAACTATTCTCTTGTATGTGATTATGTTTAGTTTTGGTTGGGCAAGTGCATGTGATTTCGAGGGCGAAATCTTATAAGTAGGGGAGTATTGTGATATCCCCGAAATAATTATATGCAATTTCGGCATGTTTATGTGATTAATGGTGATAATTAATTCTGTGTTGGCGTAAATTATCTTGGTAAAATGCTTAGTCACATGATAGGAGTGACCCCGTAGAGCATTTCGGAGTACATGTTATTCATGTTGGGTATTTTGGGTGTTTTAATGGTTTAAATGTAATGAGTTGTATTCATTTGGTAAAGCATGATTTTAATAGGGACTTTGATCCATTGTGGTAAAATGGTTTTAAAAATATCATGTGAGGGTATTTATATATCATGCTTGGGTCTTGATGCACATTTAAACCATAACATGGCATGAGCCACTTGCTCACATCTTTACATCCCATCACCTTTTTCTCTACCAGCCTTTGTCCCCAAGACCCCATCCCTCCACCTTATCTCTTGCAAGAAAACCCCATTTTCGTTTCTTGGCAAGAGGAGAAGGAGAAAAGTTTGAGAAAGAGTCCTTTTGGTGATTCCTTGCAAAAATCTTGAAGCCTAAGGGGTAAGCTATCAATGTAATGAAGTTTTGTTGGTTCTTAATCATTCTTGTGTCATATTTTGGGGTTAAGGGTGGATCTTGTTCCATCATGTTGTTATACTTGGGGGGATGTATTTTCATGTTGTTTTGTGGTTATATGTTGAGCTTAGTGGTTGCTTTTGGTTGTGCTTGAGTATAGGTGTGGTTAGAAGCTCATACTTGGATGTTTCTCGCTGAAACAGGGTTTCTCGATCGATCGGAAATTTGGTCCGATCGATCGAGCAAGACAGTACCTAAGCCAGGCGTAAAAAGAGCTTACCGATCGATCGGCGATTTTTACCGATCGATCGGTGTGATGTCTCGATCGATCGGTAAAATGGCCCGATCGATCGGTGGAGGCAGTATTCAGATGCTTATTTTTCTCAACTTGGCGATCGATCGGGGCTTGGGACCGATCGATCGCAAGGCTTAAATTTTGGATTTTTGAGATTTTGTTCTAAATGGTGATGTTTTTGAGAATGGTTCCTTTATTGGTTTCTAATATGGATTCATGTGATTACGTAGAACCATCCCAGGTAGCCACGCAGCCTAGGAGATAAAGTCCACGATATCTCCACTTTTGGAACCAAGGTACGTAGTGAGACGTACGAGCATCGGACGGTAAAACGTGCCATACATTTAATTATGTACATTGTGGATAGTGAATCCTTACACGTGATGATATATGTGAAATGATTGTGAATTACTGTGATAATGGAATCAACTATTGTGATTGATTAATGTGATGGGAATTGATGAATGTTCCGGTAGCCTTTATCTCCGAGCGAGGGAGGTACTTGCCGCTGTCATATGAAGCGATGGTAGTATGATATTTGCCGCTGTCATGTCTAAGCGAGGTAACATGCCGCTGTCATTGTCGAAGCGAGGGATATCATATGATGCCGCTATATGTCGAAGCGAGGGGTCCTAAAATTCCGCTGTTGTATTGGGACCGGAACAGTCACAATTCAAGTGGTTAAAGTGAATTATTGTGATTATAATTGGAAACGCGTTATCGATCATTATATCTTGAACTAATGATTTTGTGCATAAGCTTGTGAAACAGGAACGACAATGAAATGTGCTAATGTGGTAATCGAGGAGCATATCAATTAATCGTTTCATACGCTTAATTACTTTATTAAGTTGAATTGTGTTAAGTGATGATGTATATATATATGCTCATGGTGAGTTGTTCCTGTAGGTACATTTTGAATCAAGGGGGCTGAGGGTAGGTTGAACTGTGAGCTGTTGAAAGTATAAATGAAGATAGAGTACAGGAATCTTGGATAGTCTCTACTCGAGAAGTAGTCTAATGCTATCACTTAAACATTCATGATCGAGAATGTAACTGATTAATTGTTGAAGTTTTATTTTGGCCTGTAACCTAATTGTGCTCACATCAAACCAGAACCCTAAGATGTCTTTAATACATATTTAGCCCTATTTATATCTTGAATTCACTGTTAAGGTTTAGGGTCCTTACATATATGCCATCCTCTCAGGGAAGGAAGTGGACTTCGGCGAGATCATTGCTGATCACATTGCTGAAATTGGGAGCAGCTCACCGACCTCCGCACTACTGTTTCCATCCACAATCACTGCTTTATGTCAGCGGTACGGAGTGACATGGGGGGAAGACGAGGAGCTACTTCCACCGAAGACACCGATCATTGTGGACACTCCACCACCTCCTACGGGTCGACGAAGACCTTCGGACATTACACAAGCTGGAGCATCATCCTCTGCTGCAGAACATACACGTGTTACTTTGGACTCTCTTCATAGGGATCTCCAAGATATTCGCCTGGAGCAGCAGAGCATTCACAGCATGCAGCGGGACATTCATAGCATGCCGAGAGCATTGCAGATGGACCATGAGCAGGTAGCTCAGCGTCAGATGGAGTTCATGCACTATCAGAGTGCATGGAACACTGCCATGGCCCAGGGCTTTCCAGGTTTCCAGTTCCCGCCGGAGCCACATTTCGCACCTTATCAGCCGCATGCACCTCCACCTTCTGAGTACCCACCATTTCCGCCATATCAGGGCGAGGAGCACCACTACCCAGTCCCCCCTCCGGAGCATGATGAGGACGACGATCAGTGACGATCGTCGTCATGGTATGTGTCTTTGCCTTTGCATTTATTTTTCTTGTTCATTGAGGGCAATTCGCATGCTAAGTTTGGGGGGGTTTTTGAGTATTTGTATATATCTTGCTTTTGCACATATTGCTACTTGTCTTGTTTCTTTTCCGAGCATGACTGCATGATGTTGAGACTAATTCGTCCTTGAGCATTACCAACAAAATTTTTTTTTTATTGATGAAGTTATTCTTGAGAATTGATGAGTTGGAATTGCAACGGTAATACATGATGAAATTAATCCTCATCTAGATAGGAGTCATGGAAATGCTTAACTTGTTTGTATATATCCTTTGTTAACTACATGTCAAAACTGAGGAATAATTTGAGCACTTATTGAGTCATGATTGAGTGAAGTATGTATTGATTAAATTGAAAACTTGTGTTAACTATGATGAGTCTTGAGTATCTTAGATAACTCTACAGTTTAGTTGAAAGCACTTTGAGGCGAAATTTATAATTAGGAACTAGACTTGGAGATGATTTAGGCGATCTTTGGACCGTTTGTGCCTTTCAAGCCTACCTTGTATACATTATTCCTTAGTGTCCTCTTTTGAGCCTTATTGAAAAAGAATGGGATATGCATTGCATATGATTAGACCCCCATTCGGCATTCTTGGCAAACTCATTATACCCACCTTGGTTTGAGCCTAAAAGAACAATTTCATCCATCCCTAGGAGAGTATAATGAATCTCCTTCATTGCATTAAATTGTTATATGTTGAGAAGTTCATTGTGAAAGAAATGAAATGAACAAAAGAATGAGCAAAGAAAAAGAAAAGATGTAGAGAAAAAGCCTTGAAAAGAAAAGTTAAATAAGACCCAAAGTGGCCAAGGCTAGAAAATGTGAAGAGAAGCTCAATGATTATATGAAAAGATTTTGAATTGATTCTGTTATACTCTCTTCTTTGCTTCTATCCTACCTTTTCTTTGGAGCCGACACCAAAAGGCCTAACGTTAAAAGCTTTTAAAGTCCTGTTGATCCAAGTCTAGGGAATAATTACATTAGTGGAGAAGTGCTGGATAGTAAATTTGTAGAGTAGTTCAAAGTAATCTTGACTAGGAGTTGATATGGCACATGTTGATCTTAAAGATATGTATGTAACTAATGTTTGACAATAGCACACACGCACGTTCCGATGTTGCGATGTATTGTTTAACTTAGGAGAAATTGCTTCTTGTTAAGTGTTGAAGGACTTCTATTGATGTGTAAGTAGGATTTCTGAGATTTTACGGTATGTTGTAAAGATGATTCATGCTTAGTATCGAGTTTAACTTTTCTTTTTGAGCTTATTGCTTGCTCAAGGACGATCAAGTCTAAGTTTGGGGGAGTTGATAGGCTTAGATTTTGAGTGTTTTTAACTGTAAATTCTTCCTACTTTCCGTTCCTTTTTCCTGGATGATATTATGCTTTTTGGTGTTTATTCGTTTGTTTCAGGAAAATAGATCGGAAGTGGAAGAAATGAGCCAAAATGAAGATAACGGGCGAAATCGAGGCGAAAAAGAACTGAAATTTAGGAAATGAAATTTTCGGGATCTCGATCGATCGAGCCAGGCAGAAAGGGAGAATCAGAATTTTTGAAAGCTCGATCGATCGGTGGAAATCTCGATCGATCGAGCGAGGCAGTAACTTCGGAGCTGATTTTTTCAAATTCTCAATCGATCGGTAGAAAATCTCGATCGATCGAGCGAGACAGTGAAATTCAAAAGTTGGCATGAACAGTGCTCCGATCGATCGAGACGCAAAATCCTGAAGATTTTATTTTCCTTTTTTATCGTGATTTTGGAGGGCTTTTAAGAGGGAATCTTGATTCATTACCAGGGGACACCTGACACACCAGATACACCATATCAGACCATTTTAGACGATTTTAGGTCAAGGAGAGCCGCCACCCAACGCCGGAAAAGGAGATCCAATCTCCGTTCTTCGTCGAAGGTCGAGCCAATCTATTCCGGAGTGCAAGGAAGGAACAAGAGAAGAAATCACGGTGCAACGCACGGATTCATCCAGCGTTTATCGTATTTCTGAACTTTAATTTATTTGATTTTCAATTTCATTTGATGTTTTAGAGGTCGAGAGACAATAAAACTCTTATGTATTTGATTTGAATTAAATTTAGTTTATATTATTGAGTTTTAGTTTCGTTGTGTTTGATTATTGATTCATTGGTATTTGAGTGCATTGATTGTTATTGTTCATAAATTAATTGCATGTGTAGATCAAAGTCTAGCTAGCTTTGATTGAATTTGAGGGTTACAGCCGAGATCGAGAGATAACGTTGTAACACGCTCCTTTAATTTATGATGTATGTCACGATTGAGATCGAGAGATGATAACGCATATGTGAGAACTTGGAATCGAGAGATTTAGAGTTATAAGGTTTTGATAATTTATGCAACTTTGAATTAGTAAATAGGTGCACGAGAGTGACTTGTTCTAATTTATTGTTAGTTTCGTTACAGCTCGAGAGAGTGTATCGAATAATAGTGAAAACCTTTCACCTTTAAAATCAATTGGTTGATAAACTGAGAATTCCATTGAATCATTAGAGATAACATAATTGAACGACTAGCTCGGTAATTTTCTCGAGTAACTTACCTTTGCATTTCTGGAACCATTCTTTTCATTATTTCTAGTTTAATCTTTATTCTTTAGTTTAATTTAGCTTTAGTTAATCAAACTTCTTTTATCGTAGGCTAAATATAATTTTATTAATCTTATTTGGTACTTATACGTTAGTCCCTGTGGATTCGACAACCTGTACTTAATTTTCACTATACTAAAACTTGACAACCGTGCACTTGCGGTAGAATCGCTTCAAACCATTCTTTGAAATATCTTTTGTTTAAAAATAAAGCGGTCAAGGACGTTGCCATCCAGGGAGTATCATTAAAATTCATTAGTATTTACTTTTGTTGTAAATTATGAATTTCATTATTGTGATTATGGGATTTTGTGTATTGGTATGCTCACCCCGTTGGGGGCTGTCTCTGTTGGGGCAGGTGAACACGTACATCGATGGCTTTGGAGATGAGCTCGAGCTGTTGATTGGATGTACTCCCAGGATCGTGGTACTAGGGCTTGATGGAGCACGGTATCGTACAGAGTACTTATAAACACCTGAGGGTTATATACATATTCATGATGCTCGCATGTGAGCACGATTATACTTGTATATGGGTTGTATATAAAGGCATGCGCCTTTCTCTCTTTCATTCTATGTTGCATGCAATTAGAGGTGGAATTGCTAAATGATATGAGAGTCATTGGTGTATTTTGTGGGTGTTGAAGCCCACTCTTGTTGTCCTATTGTGTGGTGCTTTCCCTGGCTGGGAATTTACTTAGTATTTCTGTATTTTATTAAGTATTGTGCTTCCCTGGCCGGGAATTTTGTTATGTGTTGTGCTTTTATTTCGGGATAGATCAATTTATGGGGAGACTCTGCCCAAATTTTTATAAAAGTCCACAATGTAAAAATTGGCGAAAAGGGGATGGTAATGGGCGAACTTTATGAGTCTATATGTTGTTAGGATGATGATCTTATAACATTGAGTATTAAAGAAAATTTGTATCTGCCATTCAATGATAAAGTATCATCTGAGTTTCCCGATCGATTTTTATTGAAAGCATGTGCCACACATATTGATTAATACACTAATCAAGGGTTAAGGGCTTGGGGTCCTTACATTAGTGGTATCAGAGCAGTGGTTGCTCATTGGGGCTGTTAAGGACCTAGGAAATTGCTGATAGCACATAATTTTGAATGATGTCATTAATGTTGAATGACACAACTATATGTTTATGTGCTTTTATGATATGAAAAGTGGTGTTGCTAACCGTTGTGGTTGCAGGAATCATGTGAAACGCGATAGGATGCCATTAATGGTAATGTCTGGCACTCCGTATGTTATGTGCCAATGAATCTGATTTTAAGAAAATCAGAAAAAGGGGATATTTCCGAGGTAACATGTCTTGGTATACGTGTTGACATGCAAGTGGTTGCGTATATGTATTGCATGGTTGATGCATAGCGTATATGGCTATTGTTGCTAACCATAATAGTTGCAGGTTACAGGAAATATGGAGTACGAAAGGGAATGATGATTATACATATGCACAGGCATCCCAACGGTAACATGTATTATGTGTTTAGTTATTTAACACAAGGTAAAGCAAGGTATGCATAAGATAGTGCATTATGATATGATACATGTTGATACGCATCGTTTTGCATATGTATGTTGTGAAATATAAGAGGTGTATTTCACGAGTCAAGGTTATCCTAGTGAGGATTTTAATGCTTACGCTAAATTCCATAAGAAGCGAGGAAGAATTCCGCTTACGTGGACTCCATAAGAAGCGAGGAAGAATTCCGCTTACGTGGAGAAGTAAGAAGCATTGAAATGCACTACTGATAAGTGACTCAATTCCATAAGAAGCAAGAATTCCGCTTCCGTGGATTCCATAAGAAGCGAGGAAGAATTCCGCTTACGTGGATTTCCATAAGAAGCAAGAATTCCGCATACGTGGATTCCATAAGAAGCGAGGAAGAATTCCGCTTACGTGGAAAAGGAAGAAGGAACCATAATTTCATATGTTGATCATTTATGAGTTGTGGTTGTATTTATGATTTATGCATTTATGTTTGCATTCATATTATGTTGTATACGATGTTATTATGTGGTAAGATGCCACGGGGTAAGATACCCAATGGTAAGAGGCCATACGATGTTATTATGTGGTAAGATGCCATAAGACGTTATGATGCTATGATGTTAATCATTTACATTAAGATTTAATGATTTCGTGCATGAATATTTGAAACAGGGACAATAAAAGAGGGTTAATGTGTTTAACCAGGAAGATTCATGCATTTCTTTATTTATGTACATTTTCTATGATGATTGGCGATGGTTTATACCGCCGGACACGGATGATAGCGGTGATGTATTCCGCTGTGTCGATGATGATGATTCATTTCTTTATGATGACACGGATGATAGCGATGGTTCATTCCGCTGTGTCAATGATGATGATTCATTCTTCTATGATGATTGGCGATGATTCGTGCCGCCGGATATGTTGATAGCGATGCCTCTTTCCGCTATTATGTGGAGGATGATTCATGCTCAGGTGTATAGCGAGGTTTCATGCCACTTATTATATGACGAGGTATCATGCCGTCGATTCTATAGCGATGGATTGTGCCGCTATGTACTCAGCACAGGATTTTGCCGCCTTCGAGCGATGGGTGCTGATTACCCACTGTTATCGAGTGACGGAGACAGGTATGCCGCTATCTTGTTAGCGATGAGGTATGGGATATTGCTATTCTATTTAGCATTATTATAGCTGTCATGCGTTGATATGCATGTTTTATTATGACTATTTTACTAGCATGATGATGGATGACATACGTGTAAGTAATCCTAAGAGCATACAGCGCAGCGGAATAAAATATTTTGGATTACTAGAACAATGGATCTATACATAGGGATTCATATCGGATAAAGGTTTACAAAATTCTCACCCTTGTAGCGTGTTTGAGCAGATTCCACGGAGCAGCACGTCCAACGAACTCCGAGTCACAAGCAACACCTCCAAGGTCTTGCCTCTACGGTATCCACACTATCAAATCGGGAAGGGATGTTCAAGAACAAGTTGCTAGACTTATTCTTGAACCAAAACCAAAAGGATGGCGCTCAGCTAACTCTACCTCACGTTGACTACAAAGAAGTCGAGTGAAGCAAGAAGGATGGCGGCCGAGAGCTTCTCCAACAAGGTGGCCGAGAGCTCCTTGTCTTGGTGGCTAGGTTTTTTTTAAAATCAAAGTATGATATGAAAGTATAATTAACAATTAATCAAAACCTTGTATTTATATTATAAGGCTTTTAATTAAGGTTCAAGACTTTCTTAAACTCTTATGGGCCCAAACCCATGATTTAATTAAAACCTTTTAATAACTTAATTAAGACTCTTCTTAATTAATTAATTCATCCAATGAATTTAATTTCCCTTCTCGATTTAATATTTTGTGCGACCCGATAGGTTCTTGTAATGTTGGCAGTGACATAAAATCTCATTTTACGTTACAAGCAAAGAGCGGTGTCTAGCAACACATCAAGGCTACCCAAATTACAAGAATGTCAATGACTAGACATAACCTTTTAGAACTTGTGATAATATTAACCATGTAACTTAATCCCTTTGTCCTTTGTGTTTAGATGGAATACGAGTCATGGAATAGTCATACTCGTATATTCAATCTCTATTTCTTGATCCCCAAGTAGAACTAGAATAAACGAATAAGCTCGATATCTCATATCGACTCATTCGAGCATGGCCATGCATTTTAGTTCTCACATGATCAAGGGCCAAACACATCTCCTGTTATATAGGAGGGAGAAATCCTATCTCGATCAGTCAACATCCCTCTACATAATTCGTAGTGTATCCAATAGTCGCCTTTATAGATTACCCTGTTACGGGTAACGTTTGACGATATCAAGATACATAACTCCTTATGTTGGGATCTCTGATGATCACAAGTCGTAAGGATTACATACATTATTATCACTATGAGAATTGCATATGACGATCATATAACTATCCATGTTGCATTCTCATGGTGGGTCTGTCCAGTACATCGTTCTCTAACATGTACCCATGTGTTGATTTGACATCTCATATCAATGAACAATTCATCAATCAACACATACTAGTCTCTACGTATTATCATTATCTCTATTCATGATAATACTTGACTAGGGACATCTTTAAGAATAATACAATATTATTCTAAGGACATTAACATATATATATTAATTCACATTGCACAGTTAAAAGAATAATATATAATAATGAATTGCCATTCAAGAAATCATAAACATTGTATGTCAAAACAATCATCTAATGATTTGTCTTAGGGCACATCCCAACAAATCTCTCACTTACACTAAGACCACTCAGACATATACCTAATGCCTAGAGATCTAGCATGACAATAATGCTTCTGCTGTGACAGTGGCTTCGTCAATGGGTCAGATACATTATCATCTGTTGGTACTTTGCATATTTTAACATCTCCCCTTTCAACGATTTCTCGAATGAAATGGAAACGCCTAAGTATGTGCTTGGATCTTTGGTGAGATCTTGGTTCCTTAGCCAATGCGATCGCTCCATTGTTGTCACAATAGAGTTCTATCGGATCTTTAATGCTAGGCACCACTCCAAGTTCAGAAATGAACTAACTCATCCAAACCGCTTCCTTTGCTGCATCCGAGGCAGCAATATACTCAACTTCCGTTGTAGAATCGGCTACTGTTTCTGGCTTTGAACTCTTCCAGCTCACAGCACCTCCATTTAGACAATACACATATCCAGATTGCGATCGAAAATCATATTTGTCAGTTTGGAAGCTTGCAACAGTGTAACCCATTACATTGAGCTCTTCCTCACCTCCATAAATCAAGAATGTATCCTTAGTTCTTCTCAAGAACTTCAGGATATTCTTGACAGCAATCCAGTGACCTTCACCTGGATCAACTTGATATCTGCTCGTCATGCTCAAAGCATACGATATATCGAGACGAGTACATATCATGGCATACATGATAGATCCAATAGCTGACGCATATGGAATCTTACTCATGCGTTGTCTCTCATCTGGTGTTGAAGGACACTGTTCCTTCGAGAGATAAATGCCATGCGTCATAGGCACGAATCCTTTCTTTGATTCTTGCATGCTAAACCTTTTAAGCACTTTGTCTATGTATGTACTTTGATTTAGGCCGAGAAGTCTTCTTGATCTATCTCTATAGATCTTGATTCCTAATACATATGTGGCTTCTCCCAAGTCTTTCATCGAAAAGCAATTACCTAGCCAAATCTTTATAGATTGTAAGGCAGGTATATCATTTCCAATGAGAAGTATGTCATCTACATACAACACTAGGAAAATGATTACGCTCCCACTGACCTTCTTGTAGACACAAGGTTCATCTTCGTTTTTGATAAAACCAAACTCTTTGATTGCATCATCAAAACGAAGATTCCAACTTCGAGAAGCTTGCTTCAATCCATAAATGGATCGTTGTAGCTTGCATATCTTTCCAGCATCCTTTGGATCGACAAAACCCTCGGGCTGTGTCATGTACACATCCTCGAGCAGATTTCCATTAAGGAAAGTTGTTTTGACATCCATCTGCCAGATTTCATAATCATGAAATGCAGCTATTGCAAGTAAGATCCTTATGGATTTAACCATGGCCACTGGTGAAAAGGTTTCATCATAGTCAATACCATGAATTTGTTTGAATCCTTTTGCAACCAGTCGACCTTTATAGGTTTGTACGTTACCATCCATATCGGTATTTTTCTTGAAAATCCATTTGCACCCTATGGGTCGCACCCCTTCAGGTGGATCAACCAAAGTCCATACTTGGTTTGCATACATGGATTCCATCTCAGATTTCATGGCCTCTTGCCATTTCTCAGAATCAGTGCCCATTATAGCTTGTTGATAAGATGACGGCTCATCCTCATCAATAAGTAGTAAGTCCCCTTGTTGAGTCACAAGAAATCCATATCTCTGTGGCTCCCGTTGTTCTCTTACACACCTACGCTGGGCTTGTGTCTCTTGAGCAGGTACTTCTTCCACAATAGATTGCGGTGCCTGCTCTGTTTCCATCTCAAGCTCAGGTTCAGTGTTTTCTTGTGGTTGAACTTCACTTAGTTCTATTTTTCTCCCACTGGTTTTTCTAGAAATAAATTCTCTTTCAAGAAATACACCAGTCCGAGCAACAACTACTTTGTTCTCGGTGGGATAATAGAAATAGTATCCTTTCGTTTTCTTAGGTACCCCACAAATAAACACTTATCAGATTTGGGTCCAAGTTTGTTAGTGGCGTGACGTCTAACGAAAGCCTCACAACCCCAAATCTTCATAAAAGACATACTAGCACGCTTCCCAGTCCATATCTCATACGGTGTCTTTTCCACTGATTTAGATGGAACACGGTTCAGTAAGAAAATCGCTGTTTCTAGAGCGTGTCCTGTAGGGTCCTCCTACCTTAACAGTGAAATCGAGACATAAATAGGGCTAAACATTCATTAAAGACATTCTTAGGGTTCCGGTTGTAGTTTTGAGCTAATTAGGTTACATGCCAAGACTAAATTTTTCAAAAGTTAAATTAATTACATCCTCAAAAGAAGTGTATCAATAGAATTATACTACTCCTAGAGTAGAAACTATTCCAAAAGAAATCCTGTAACCTATCTTCTTTTATGCTCCTTTAGCTCACCGTCTCAACCCGACCCTTAGTCTTGGTCCAAAAGTGTACCTACAGGAACAACCCATCATGAGCATATACATCGTTACTTAATATCATATGGCATATAAATAAATGTACAGAAATAATTGATAACATATACTTCCTGGTTAATCATATTGTCCTTCTTTGGTTGTCCATGTTTCATAGTTATGCATATAATCATTAGTTCAAGACGTAAATGATTAACATCGTACTTCGCATATATGCACACAACAATCCATGTTACTTAGTAATGGGACTATCCGGGTTCTATTATGACAGCGGTACAATTGGCCCCCCTCGCTCGACATAACACATCGTATGATACCCATCGCTATGCCTTGATAGCGGATGTATCTCTTTGTTCAGCGGATGATACCCCTCGCTACTCCTTGATAGCGGATGTACCCCCTCGCTTAGCGGATGATACCCTTCGCTACGCCTTGATAGCGGATGTACCCCATCGCTTAGTTATGTGAGCGGCAAGAACCTTCCTCGCTTGCCCATAGTAGCCACCGGACATTCAACCATTCTAAGTAGCACAGTTAAACATACATTATTATCTTATGAGCATCATCATTTCCAAACATCATCATCTCATCATAACTGTCATCGTAACATCATATCATCTTTGTTTATCACAATATCATCATCATAACTTATTCATCATAATCATCATCATAAATACTTATGCAATCAATGCAAAGTCATAGTTTAGGAATATGTTACCGTTTGATGCCCGTACGTTTCTTACGTACCTTTTCAAAATATGGGGAAGTCGTAGCACTTTATCTTCTCGAAGTCGTGGGTCTTTGGGATGGTTCTACACAACCATACAATTCAATATTAGAAGCTAATCATAGTCCAATATTCAAAACCCCACAAAAAATCAAAAATACCCAATTTTACATCTCGCGATCGATCGCTGCCCAGGCGCGATCGATCACGAGATCACACTGGACGGGGGTGAAAATTTCCTTCTTCGGCGATCGATCGCCATAGTGGGCGCGATCGATCGCCATCGCCACCGATCGATCGCCCAAAAGTGGCGATCGATCGCCAAAGGCTTCTGGAGCCTACTGTTGGCTCGCGATCGATCGCCAAAAACGGGCGATCGATCGCCAGCCTCTGCACTTCGAAAATCCACCATTTTTACACATTAAAACTTCACCAACCTCAACCAACATTTATTCCATCAATACAACAACATAAAAACACTTAAAACCTTCCTCAAACACCATTAAACCACCAAAAACAAACATCATTTCAAAAGTCATCCCAATCCCCAACAAACCCATTTCAAAACCCTTCAAAACCATTCCAAACTTAAATCAAACATTTCAAGAACATCAAGGAGTGATATACAAACATCTTAGGTCTTAAATCTTACCAAGAAGTGCAAGAACAAAGCTTTTACAAGGACTTCTTGTCCACTTTGAGGCCAAAATCGGGTTTGAGGGAAAAAGTGAGGGTTTGGGAAGAGATTTGGGGATTTGAGTGTAAAGAGTAAAGTGAGGTAAAAATGGTGGGTTAAGGGTTAAATCCTTATATTTAACTTGTACCGCAATAATTAACATGATGTATTTAAAATGCATTAACATGGTAAGCATTTACAAAATGCAACCAACTTCATTAAATCCATATCATCCTCATAATTAAAATCAACATCCTTAAATCATGATAATTCTTCATTTTCCACACATAATTAAATCATCGTAATAATTCATCATATAAACATAATTAATGTCCAAATTGCCATCAATTAATTTCGGGGCATCACATTACTCCCCTACTTATAAGATTTCGTCCTCGAAATCACATGCACTTACCCATAAAGAAACTAAACATAAATCATACCAGAAAATAGTTCCGGGTAGTGCTGCACCATATACCGTTCCGTCTCCCACGTAGCCTCATCGACACCCCGACGATCCCACTGAACTTTGACCATCGGTATAATTTTACTTCGTAGCCTGCGATCCTCACGATCCAGAATTCTAACCGGTCGTTCAATATAGGATACATCTGAACTCAACTGAACCTCTGAAGGCTGCAATACATGAGACGGATCGGGCTCATACTTCCTCAACATAGAAACGTGAAAGACATCATGAATACCGGATAAGGACGGTGGTATAGCCAAGCGGTATGCCAAAGTACCGACGCGCTGCAATATCTCATATGGCCCAACATACCTCGGAGACAACTTTCCCCGCATACCAAACCGAACGACACCCCTGAAGGGTGAGATCTTCAAGAAGACCTTATCTCCTACTTGGAATTCTAGCGGCCGTCGCCGTTTATTGGTATAGGCTGCTTGTCTATCTTGGGCCGCTTTCATCTTTAAACGTATCATCTTAATCTTTTCTTCCATGTCTTTAATCATATCCGGTCCTCCGACTGCTTTACTCGTCAAGTCCTCCCAATACAGCGGTGACCTACATCGTCGTCCATATAGAGCTTCAAAAGGAGCCATTTGAATGCTCGCCTGATAACTGTTATTATAGGAGAACTCCACCAGTGGCACCGAATCCTGCCACGGAGTATCAAATTCCAAAACACATGCTCTCAGCATGTCCTCGAGCGTCTGAATAGTGCGCTCTGTCTGACTGTCTGTATGGGGGTGATAGGCTGTACTCAGTCTTACCTCCGTGCCCAAAGCTGTCTGGAGACCCTCCCAGAAATGTGAAGTGAACCTCGGGTCCCTGTCAGACACTATCGAGACTGGAATGCCATGCAATCTCACCACATCCCGCACATATAGTTGGGCCATCTTTAAATATGTGAAAGTCATACTGTAAGGGATGAAATGGGCTACCTTTGTCAGCCTATCCACGATCACCCAGATCGCATCAAATCCAGAGGCCGACCTTGGCAAGTGGGTCACGAAGTCCATAGATATATGCTCCCACTTCCATTTAGGTACCTCTAAGCTCTTCAGTTCACCACCAGGCCTCTGTCTTTCTGCCTTTACTTGCTGGCAGATCAGACATCTCTTAACAAAAGCAATTACTTCACGTTTCATGCGTCTCCACCAAAATTGACCACATAGGTCCTTGTACATCTTCCTCCCTCCTGGGTGGATACTGAACCGGCTACTGTGGGCACGGTGCAAGATTCCTTGGCGTAATTCTGGTGTCCTTGGCACCACCCAACGGTTGCCAAGTCTCAAGGAACCATCCTCAGCAACTCGGAACTTTGATGGTTGCCCTTGGAGCACTATCGATGACCATCTCTAAATCTCATCATCCGAACTCTGAGCTTTCCTAATAGCCTCAAATATATCTGGCTCAGCCAATAAGGTCGACACTCGCACCGGCGACGTGTCTACATCAAAATCATAGCCCAGATGGCAATAAGAAGTCATCATAGCTGATAAACACATGGCGTCCTCAGCAGTACTCTTCACCTTCCGACTTAAGGCGTCTGCTATCGAATTTACTTTACCAGGATGGTACTCAATCTCACAATCATAATCCTTGAGCAAGTCCATCCATCTTCTTTGACGCATGTTAAGTTCAGCCTGAGTGAATAGGAACTTCAGGCTCTTATGGTCCGTATAGATGGTGAACGTCGTACCATAAAGATAATGACGCCAAATCTTCAAGGCGAAAATGATGGCCGCCAGTTCCAGATCATGGACTGGGTATCTGGTCTCATGAGGCTTCAACTGCCTCGAAGTATAAGCTACCACGTGCTTATCTTGCATCAACACACAACCCAAACCTTGCAATGATGCATCCGTGTACAAGGCAAACTTCTTATTCTCAGAAGGAATTACCAACACTGGCGCTGTTGTCAAGCGACGCTTCAACTCTTGGAAGCTTTCGTCACAAGCTTCGGACCAATAGAACGGGACTCCTTTCTGAGTCAGCTGTGTCAACGGCTTAGCGATTTTAGAGAATCCCTCGACGAAACGTCGGTAATAACCCGCTAAACCAAGGAAGCTCCGTATTTCGGGCACAGAAGTGGGTGCAGCCCATTCCATAACAACTTCAATCTTTCTGGGATCCACGGATAACCCACTGCTAGATATAACATGGCCCAAGAATACCACACTGTTCAACCAAAACTCGCACTTGCTAAGCTTTGCATATAATTGATGATCTCTAAGGATCTGAAGTACTGTCCTCAAGTGCTCAACATGTTCTTCTTCAGTCCGGGAGTAAATAAGTATATCATCAATGAAGACTATGACGAACTGGTCCAAATATGGCTGGAATACCCTGTTCATTAAACTCATGAAAACAGCTGGGACATTCGTCACCCCAAAGGGCATGACTAAGAATTCATAGTGCCCATATCTGGTCCTGAAAGCTGTCTTCTGTACATCATCCTCCCTTACCCGAATCTAATGGTACCCCGACCTCAGATCGATCTTACTGTAGAGTCTCGTACCCTGCAACTGATCAAATAAATCATCGATCCTCGGGAGCGGATACTTGTTCTTTACTGTGTCTTTGTTCAGTTGTCTGTAATCGATGCACAGACGCATCGAGCCATCTTTCTTTTTGACAAACAAAACTGGTGCACCCCAGGGCGATACGCTAGGGCGTATGTAGCCTTTGTCAAGGAGTTCTTGCAACTGAACTTTTAATTCCTTTAGCTCTGTTGGTGCCATCCTATACGGGGCACGAGAAATGGCTGACGTCCCCGGTAGTAATTCGATTCCAAACTCAACCTCTCTCGCCGGTGGGAATCCGGGAATCTCTTCAGGAAGTACATCAGGAAACTCCGCCACTATGGGCACATCTTCAACCTTTAGTTCTTCCTTCTTTCCAGAAATATCAACAGCATAAATAAGATATCATGTATGGCCTTGTTCCAATAATTGTGTCATCTTGACCGCGGATATCAACGGAATCGGACAGTCCTCTGCCTGCAGTTCACAACTGCCTGGTACCTATTCAGAACATCAATACCCAATATGCAGTCAAAGTCTGACATTCCCAGAACGATTAAATCTGACCTTAACTTGTTATCCTCAAAATAAATGAGGCCATCATAGACAATCTGATCAGCAATCAAACTCCTTCCAGCGGGTGTCGAGACTACAAGAGGCGTGGGCGACGGAGCAGTGCATATGTGGTGTCTTTCCACAAACTTGTCGACACAAAGGAGTGTGACGCACCTGTGTCGATCAATATAAAGGCAGGGTGCGTAAATAAAAGACACGTACCCGCTATGACCTCCTCCGGAGCCGCTGTAGCCTACTCCCTCGTCAATGCATACACCTGTCCCTGCGGTGGCCCCGTAGGCTGACTTCCATACTGCCTCGGTACATATGGGGGTCTATGATGTGCTGCTCTGTCCGTAGACCTCCCCGTAGAGTTCTGCTGCCTTCCCCTGTTGGGACACTGTCGAGCAAAGTGGCCTCTGTCGCCACAAACATAACATCCTACACAATTCTTCGTCAGATGTGGTTGCCCACAAAGAGAACATTGAACCTCCCCAACACTGCCTCCCCGAGACTGTCCTCTTCTTGGTGGGGCGTCATTCCTGCGGTTTCCTCTCCATCGGTTCTCGGGCCTCCTTCCACTGAATCTAGACGCTGAAGTGTTCCCTCCAGGCTTAAACTGATCACCCCTTGGCTTCAAATGGTCGGAAGTAGATTTCTGAGGGGGTGCTGGAGGTGGTACAGCATCAGGGTATGCACCAACCCCCAGTTCGGCTAACTCAGCCCGAGTAAGTGCATCATCAAAGCAAGTAGGGTCATATGTAATCACCCTATCATAAAGTTCTGGCCTCAAGCCCTTCATAAAGTTCCTCATTTTTGCTTGAGTGTCGGCGGCGATATGAGGTACATATCTGATTAGAGAACAGTAGTGGAGGGCATAATCTGACACCGGCATGGTACCTTGCTTCAGTTTAGTAAACTCATCCTCTTTAGCCTGACGTGCAGCCGCTGAAAAGTATCGGGCCAGAAATCTAGTTCTAAACAGCTTCCAGTTTACCTCTTGACCCTGTGCCTCCTGTTCAATCACAGTGGTCTTCCACCACATCAGTGCTTTCTTGGCTAATTGAAATTCTGCTAGCCTTATCCAGGCCGTCTTTGCACACGGGGCTGCCACAAATATTTGCTCTATTCTTTCTAGCCATTCCTCGGCTCGCTCCCCTGTTTCAGTCCCTTCAAAAGTAGGGGGCCGATACGCTAGAAATTGAGTCAAACTCAACTCTCCCGGCAATAACTGTTGCTCGGACGGCTCTTCGCCTAGGGCTGGCGGGGGTAGGGGATTCGTGCGCCCCGCACTAGCGTTAACACTTACCGCGTCGCCAATGTCGATATTTGCTGCCATACTGCAACACAAGGGTTAACAACAAGACCCAAAAGCAGTTCATATATACATTGTTAGAAAGTCATAGCATGTTATCATAATAGTCATATACTTCATATGCAACATAACATGTCAAAAGTAAGCGCCTAGCCAATCTATTGCTAAGGCTACCCTTCACTCATCCCCGGGTTGTCTAACCACTGCTCTGATACCACTAATGTAGGGTCCTCCTACCTTACCAGTGAAATCAAGACATAAATAGGGCTAAACATTCATTAAAGACATTCTTAGGGTTCCGGTTGTAGTTTTGAGCTAATTAGGTTACATGCCAAGACTAAATTTTTCAAAAGTTAAATTAATTACATCCTCAAAAGAAGTGTATCAATAGAATTATACTACTCCTAGAGTATAAACTATTCCAAAAGAAATCCTGTAACCTATCTTCTTTTATGCTCCTTTAGCTCACCGTCTCAACCCGACCCTTAGTCTTGGTCCAAAAGTGTACCTACAGGAACAACCCATCATGAGCATGTAACTCGTTACTTAATATCATATGGCATATAAATAAATGTACAGAAATAATCGATAACATATACTTCCTGGTTAATCATATTGTCCTTCTTTGGTTGTCCCTGTTTCATAGTTATGCATATAATCATTAATGATTAACATCGTACTTCACATATATGCACACAACAATCCATGATACTTAGTAATGGGACTATCCGGGTTCTATTATGACAGCGGTACAATTGGCCCCCCTCGCTCGACATAACACATCGTATGATACCCATCGCTACGCCTTGATAGCGGATGTATCTCTTTGTTCAGCGGATGATACCCCTCGCTACTCCTTGATAGCGGATGTACCCCCTCGCTTAGCGGATGATACCCTTCGCTACGCCTTGATAGCGGATGTACCCCATCGCTTAGTTATGTGAGCGGCAAGAACCTTCCTCGCTTGCCCATAGTAGCCACCGGACATTCAACCATTCTAAGTAGCACAGTTAAACATACATTATTATCTTATGAGCATCATCATTTCCAAACATCATCATCTCATCATAACTGTCATCGTAACATCATATCATCTTTGTTTATCACAATATCATCATCATAACTTATTCATCATAATCATCATCATAAATACTTATGCAATCAATGCAAAGTCATAGTTTAGGAATATGTTACCGTTTGATGCCCGTACGTTTCTTACGTACCTTTTCAAAATATGGTGAAGTCGTAGCACTTTATCTTCTCGAAGTCGTGGGTCTTTGGGATTGTTCTACACAACCATACAATTCAATATTAGAAGCTAATCATAGTCCAATATTCAAAAACCCCTCGCGATCTATCGCTGCCCAGGCGCGATCGATCGCGAGATCACACTGGACGGGGGTGAAATTTTCCTTCTTCGGCGATCGATCGTCATAGTGGGCGCGATCGATCGCCATCGCCACCGATCGATCGCCCAAAAGTGGCGATCGATCGCCAAAGGCTTCTGGAGCCTACTGTTGGCTCGCGATCGATCGCCAGCCTCTGCACTTCGAAAATCCACCATTTTTACACATTAAAACTTCACCAACCTCAACCAACATTTATTCCATCAATACAACAACATAAAAACACTTAAAACCTTCCTCAAACACCATTAAACCACCAAAAACAAACATCATTTCAAAAGTCATCCCAATCCCCAACAAACCCATTTCAAAACCCTTCAAAACCATTCCAAACTTAAATCAAACATTTCAAGAACATCAAGGAGTGATATACAAACATCTTAGGTCTTAAATCTTACCAAGAAGTGCAAGAACAAAGCTTTTACAAGGACTTCTTGTCCACTTTGAGGCCAAAATCGGGTTTGAGGGAAAAAGTGAGGGTTTGGGAAGAGATTTGGGGATTTGAGTGTAAAGAGTAAAGTGAGGTAAAAATGGTGGGTTAAGGGTTAAATCCTTATATTTAACTTGTACCCCAATAATTAACATGATGTATTTAAAATGCATTAACATGGTAAGCATTTACAAAATGCAACCAACTTCATTAAATCCATATCATCCTCATAATTAAAATCAACATCCTTAAATCATGATAATTCTTCATTTTCCACACATAATTAAATCATCGTAATAATTCATCATATAAACATAATTAATGTCCAAATTGCCATCAATTAATTTCGGGGCATCACATGTCCCCAAAACGATATCGGAAGATCTGCATGACTCATCATTGATCTAACCATGTCCAACAAGGTTCGATTTCTCCTCTCGGATACACCATTCCATTGTGGAGTATACGGAGGAGTGGGTTGTGGGACTATCCCACATTCCTTTAGATAGTCATGAAACTCTTGGCTTAAGTATTCACCTCCTCGATCTGATCGAAGGATTTTGATACTTTTGCCAAGTTGGTTTTGTACTTCATTCTTGAAATCTTTGAACTTTTCAAAGGTTTCATGCTTATGCTTCATTAGGTACACATACCCATATCTACTGAGGTCATCAGTAAATGTAACGAAGTATTGAAAACCACCTCTAGCTTGTGTACTTATTGGTCCACATACATCACTATGTATTAGTCCCAATAAAACACCCTTTCAACATGTCCCTTGAAAGGGGCTTTAGTCATCTTGCCCATTAAACAAGATTCGCATGTTTCATATGATTCAAAATCAAATGAATCTAATACTCCATCCTTATGAAGTTTAGATATGCGGTTCTCGTTTATGTGGCCCAAGCGACAATGCCAGAGATAAGTCGGATTACAATCATTATTTTTAATCCTTTTAGTATTTATGTTATAGATAGGAATATCAAGATTTAATAAATAAAGACCATTCACCATTTGTGCACTAGCATAAAACATATCATTTAAAAAAATAGAACAATAGTTGTCCTTTATTATAAATGAAAAACCATACTTGTCTAAACAAGAAATAGAAATTATGTTTTTAGTAATAGATGGCACAAAATAACAGTCTTTTAAAATCAACGATAAACCAGAAGGTAAAGCTAAACAATAATCTCCTATAGCTAATGCAGCAACTCTTGCTCCATTTCCAACTCGGAGATCAACTTCACCTTTCGCCAACGTCCTACTCCTTTTTAGATCCTGCACATTTACACAAATGTGAGATCCACATCCAGTATCTAATACTCATGATGAAGAAGTAGATAAATTGACTTCTATAACAAAAATACCTGAAGTGGAAGTCACACTTCCTTTCTTTAGATCCTCCAGATATACTTTGCAGTTTCTTTTCCAATGGCCGGTCTCACCGCAATGGAAACAGTTCCCTTCCTTTGCTATCCCTCCTTTTGGTTTCAGTGAATAAGACTTTGGCTTAGATTTAACAAAGACCTTCTTTGCTTTCTTATTGCCTTTAGCTTTAGCCTTTCCTTTGCCCTTATTCACAATAAGAACATTTGTGGCCTTAGTCTTCTTTGTATTTGCTTCATATGTTCTCAACATACCAAGCAATTGAGGTAGAGTCTTTTCCATGTCAGTCATATTATAATTTACTACGAATTGACTGAAGCTCTCCGGCAACGATTGCAAGATCACATCGGTGGCCAACTCTTGGTCCAATGGAAAACCCAGCTTGTCCAGATTCTCAATGTACCCAATCATCTTGAGCACATGAGTTCCAACTAGGCTTCCCTCTACCATCCTGCACTGAAATAACGCCTTAGAGACGTCATACCTCTCCTGTCTTGCTTGCTGTTGGTACAATTGCTTTAAGTGTTTGATCATATCGAACGCCTCCATTTCCTCATGTTGCTTCTGAAGCTCAGAGTTCATGGTGGCAAGCATAAGGCACCCAACATCAAGTGCGTCACTTCGATGCTTCTTGTAAGCATCTTTATCAGCTCTTGTAGCAGTTAGGGGAGGTTCCTCAGCGGGCAAGGGTTCCTCTAGGACATATTGTTTCTTTTTGTTTGAGGACTATCCTCAAGTTCCAATGCCAGTCTAGGAAGTTTGTCGCATTTAATTTGTCCTTCTCAAGGACCGATCGCAGTGATAAAGTGCTTGTTACGTTGTTAGTTGCCATGGATATCTACAATATAAATAAGCAAAATAAGTTTATGATTTAATCATTTAACATGGTCTTATATTAAATGATACTCCCACTATTTTGTTTAAAAAAATATCAACCCTCAAAGCCTTTCGTGGGCCAAGATCCATATTTCGCCTAATCTTGAGTTAGCTTTGGCTAATCGCCCAAGACTCGGTTATTTAGGTAGACAACACTTTGTCAATTATATCACATATAATTCTTGGATAGTTGGACGAACAACGCTTTGTTCAATTCATCAAATGAATTATTATCCAACCCATGCCTCTAGGTTCCCAATCCTATTGAGATAACCTAGTTAAGTCGTACCCAATTTAAAGTATAACGGATATCACTTTTATCCTTTCGCGCCTTACTAAGATTGCCACGGTGCTTTGCTTTGGCAAACCCACACATGTACAATCGAAGTTATTGACGAGTACTTTTAATTTTGGAAGGCATCTAAAACTTAATATTTTAGAGGGATTTATTGATCTCATGATTAGTTTGATAATTTAAAATATGTCCACTACATATAGTTGTATACATATCTACATATATGTGTAATACAATTATCAATCTAAAACATAAGATAAATCATGCATCAATATACATAATTAAACGTGACATGGTTATAGCCCCTACTAATGATTTTCTCAAGCCAATGAGAAAATCCTAAGAGTCAACCTAAGGTAACTTCACAAGCACCTTCCTTTGGCTCCAATTTGTGAATGGCCTCCTCATCCCGGCACAATGCTCCATCTTCATTGATCACCATCAATAAAATAAACTACACTATTTACAAGATATAGAATTCCTCGATTCACATTCGAGGGGAACATAGGGGAGGGAATACATTTAGAATGAAATAGAAAAGGCACGACACGCAGGTCGTATTATGAATTACAAACATCCACAAATCCTATCTAATAGGTCAAAGGGCTATAACCACGCACCATGCTCAAACAACACATAAAGCATGCATTAACATTTAATTAATTAAATTCTAAACATTTTAAATTTAATTCTAATTAAAACTGTAAAATAGAATTTTGAAAAATTATCGTACGCTCGGGACATCACATGCCACGAACTAATTTTGACTTAGCTACGAACCACCATGGTTCGAACCAACCATGCTCCACGGCTGGACCATGGCATGGGCCTAGGGTTCGAAACCCTAGCCCATGGCCGAGCCTAGTGCTAGCGGCGGCGGTGCTAGGGTTCCAAACCCTAGCCGCCGTGCACCACTTCTTGGTCTTCATCGAGCCAACTTGATCGAAAATGCCGAAATTCTTGAGCCACGAATCATGGTCAGTTCATGCACGGTGGTGGCTCAACCATCTCGAGCCAAGGGTTCGAAAAACCCTAGCTCTCATGTGGTAAAGCCACTTATCCATGCATGCTTGAACCATTATCGAGCCAAAGCGTTCAAAACCTTAGCAAAGAGGCGACAATGGCCGAGCCCCATGCACGGCTACTAGGGTTCGAAACCCTAGCCGTCATGAGCTAGCCGTCACGAGCCATTGGGTTCTAAACCCTAATCAAGTTTCGACACTTCCATGCACAATTATTAGCCACAACGACTAAGCCATCTCGAGCCAAGGGTTCGAAAACCCTAGCCCTCATGTGGTTAGCCGTGTGTCATTTGTGATGGTGATGGCCGAACACTTGTGATGTATGGTTCGATTTTTCGCCAATTTATATCAAATATAATTTTACGATGATTTTCACAAATTCGATATTAACATATCATATATGTTCATACAGTTTTAAAAGGCATGCAATATTAATCTAAAAATGATTAAATTATTTAACCACATAAATCCGATATGAGCCTTGTACACGGCTCTGATACCACTGTAAATAATCCTAAGAGCATACAGCGCAGCGGAATAAAATATTTTGGATTACTAGAACAATGGATCTATACATAGGGATTCATATCGGATAAAGGTTTACAAAATTCTCACCCTTGTAGCGTGTTTGAGCAGATTCCACGGAGCAGCACGTCCAACGAACTCCGAGTCACAAGCAACACCTCCAAGGTCTTGCCTCTACGGTATCCACACGATCAAATCGGGAAGGGATGTTCAAGAACAAGTTGCTAGACTTATTCTTGAACCAAAACCAAAAGGATGGCGCTCAACTAACTCTACCTCACGTCGACTACAAAGAAGTCGAGTGAAGCAAGAAGGATGGCGGCCGAGAGCTTCTCCAACAAGGTGGCCGAGAGCTCCTTGTCTTGGTGGCTAGGTTTTTTTTTATTATCAAAGCATGATATGAAAGTATAATTAACAATTAATCAAAACCTTGTATTTATATTATAAGGCTTTTAATTAAGGTTCAAGACTTTCTTAAAGTCTTATGGGCCCAATCCCATGATTTAATTAAAAATTTTAATCACTTAATTAAGACTCTTCTTAATTAATTAATTCATCCAATGAATTTAATTTTCCTTCTCGATTTAATCTTTTGTGCGACCCGATAGGTTCTTGTAATGTTGGCAGTGACATAAAATCTCATTTTACGTTACAAGCAAAGAGCGGTGTCTAGCAACACATCAAGGCTACCCAAATTACAAGAATGTCAATGACTCGACATAACCTTTTAGAACTTGTGATAATATTAACCATGTAACTTAATCCCTTTGTCCTTTGTGTTTAGATTGAACACGAGTCATGGAATAGTCATACTCGTATATTCAATCTCTATTTCTTGATCCCCAAGTAGAACTAGAATAAACGAATAAGCTCGATATCTCATATCGACTCATTCGAGCATGGCCATTCATTTTAGTTCTCATTTGATCAAGGGCCAAACACATCTCCTGTTATATAGGAGGGACAAATCCTATCTCGATCAGTCAACATCCCTCTACATAATTCGTAGTGTATCCAATAGTCGCCTTTATAGATTACCATGTTACGAGTAACGTTTGACGATATCAAGATACATAAGTCCTTATGTTGGGATCTCTGATGATCACAAGTCGTAAGGATTACATACATTATTATCACTATGAGAATTGCATATGACGATCATATAACTATCCATGTTGCATTCTCATGGTGGTAGATTGTCGGCAGAAGACAGTGAAGTTCAGGCCTAATTTGGGTAGTCAGTGGACCTTCTATGGCAACGGTTCTCGTGCGAAGATTCCGTTGATTTCAGCGATCAAGATGACTCAGCTGTTGGAACGTGGCCACATGGGCTATCTCATCTATGCCGTGGACACGTCTGGGAAGAATAAGGAATTGAGAGTTGAGGATGTACCAGTGGTAGCAGAGTTTGCTGATGTATTCCCAGAAGAGATCCCAGGATTTCCACCGGCTAGGGAAGTTGAGTTTGGGATCGAGTTGTTACCGGGGACATCCGCTATCTCCCGTGCACCTTACAGGATGGCACCGGCGGAGTTGAGGGAATTGAAGGAACAGTTGCAGGATCTCCTTGACAAGGGATATATACGCCCGAGCGTATCGCCATGGGGCGCACCGGTTCTCTTTGTGAAGAAGAAGGACGGTTCGATGCGATTGTGCATCGATTACCGGCAACTGAATAAAGCCACAGTAAAGAACAA
Source organism: Haberlea rhodopensis (assembly GCA_907163345.1). Classification (NCBI taxonomy): domain Eukaryota; kingdom Viridiplantae; phylum Streptophyta; class Magnoliopsida; order Lamiales; family Gesneriaceae; genus Haberlea; species Haberlea rhodopensis. The sequence continues at coordinate 96,955 of CAJQUN010000369.1, forward strand.
ATATCCTCTCCCAAGGATTGATGATTTGTTTGATCAGTTGCAGGGTACCAGACTTTATAGCAAGATTGATTTGATGTTCGGGTACCATCAGATTCGATTCAGAGAGGAAGATGTACAGAAGACAGCGTTTCGGACTCGATATGGACATTATGAGTTCTTAGTGATGCCGTTCGGTGTGACGAATGCTCCAGCGGTCTTTATGAGTCTGATGAACAGAGTGTTTCAGCAGTACCTTGATCAGTTCGTCATCGTGTTCATCGACGACATTCTCATCTATTCCCGGAGCGAGGAAGAGCACGCGAAACACTTGAGGACAGTGCTCCAGATTCTTCGAGATCACCAGTTGTATGCCAAGCTCAGTAAGTGTGAGTTCTGGTTGGGCAGTGTAGTATTTCTGGGGCATGTCATTTCTAACAGTGGGATAGCAGTGGATCCCAGAAAGATCGAAGCTGTGATGGAGTGGGCTGCCCCCACTTCTGTGCCTGAGATTCGGAGCTTCCTTGGTTTGGCCGGATATTATCGACGATTCGTCGAGGGCTTTTCGAAGATTGCCAAGCCGTTGACACAGTTGACCCAGAAGGGAGTACCTTTCTTTTGGTCAGAAGCTTGTGAGGAGAGCTTCCAGGAGTTGAAGCACCGTTTGACGACGGCGCCAGTGTTAGTGATCCCTGCGGAGAACTCCAGATTTGTTTTGTATACCGATGCATCACTCCAGGGCCTTGGGTGTGTACTATTGCAGGATAGGCATGTAGTAGCTTATGCATCGAGGCAGTTGAAGCCGCATGAGACTAGATACCCAGTCCATGACTTGGAACTGGCGGCTATCATCTTCGCCCTGAAGATTTGGAGACACTACTTGTATGGTACTTCATTTACCATATACACGGATCACAAGAGCCTCAAGTTTTTATTCACTCAGGCGGAGCTGAGCATGAGGCAGAGGAGGTGGATGGACTTACTCAAAGACTATGATTGTGAGATTGAGTACCATCCCGGGAAGGCTAATTTGACAGCAGATGCTTTGAGCCGGAAAGTAAGGAGTTCTGCTGAGGACGTCATCCATTTGTCAGCCATGATGACCTCCTATTGCCATCTAGGCTATGACTTTGACATTGATGCATCACCTGTGTATGTATCGACCTTGTTAGCTGAGCCAGATATCTATGAGAACATCAGGAGAGCTCAGAGGTCAGATGATGAGGTTTAGAGGTGGTTATCTTTAGTACATCTTGGTCAGCCAACGAAATTCAGATTGGCCGATGACGGATCTTTGAGATTGGGGGACCGTTGGGTGGTTCCGAATACGCCGGAGTTGCGTAGAGGGATCTTGGAGCGAGCTCATAGTAGCAGACTTAGCATCCACCCAGGCGGGAAGAAGATGTATAAAGATTTACGTGGTCAGTTTTGGTGGAAGAGGATGAAATCCGATGTCGTCGCTTTTGTTAAGAGGTGTTTGATCTGCCAGCAGGTTAAGGCAGAGAGACAGAGACCTGGCGGCGAGTTGAAAAGCTTGGAGATACCGAAGTGGAAGTGGGAACACATTTCCATGGACTTCGTGACTCACCTGCCGAGGAGTGCTTCAGGCTTTGATGCTATTTGGGTGATTATGGATCGATTGACTAAGGTAGCTCATTTCATCCCCTATAGCATGACTTTCACCTTTTTGAGGATGGCGCAGTTGTACATTCGAGATGTGGTGAGATTGCATGGGATCCCTATTTCCATAGTGTCGGATCGAGATCCGCGATTTACATCTCATTTTTGGGAAGGCCTTCAGTCAGCCTTGGGAACTGAAGTCAGATTGAGCACTGCTTATCATCCTCAAACGGATGGCCAGACCGAGCGTACTATCCAGACGCTCGAGGACATGCTAAGAGCTTGTGTTTTGGAGTTCGATGTTTCTTGGCAAGATTCAGTGCCTTTGGTAGAGTTCTCTTATAATAACAGCTACCAGGCGAGTATTCAGATGGCTCCTTTTGAAGCTCTTTATGGCAGGCGGTGTAGATCACCCTTGTGTTGGGATGATTTGGATCGTAAATCGGTCGGGGGACCGGAGTTGATTCGGGAGATGGAAGAAAAGATAAAGATGATAAGGCAGAAAATGAAAGCAGCCCAGGACAGACAGGCAGCTTATGCGAACAAACGGCGGAGACCGTTGGAATTTCAGTTGGGAGATAAGGTCTTTTTGAAGATCTCGCCTTTCAGGGGCGTTGTGCGATTTGGGATGCGCGGGAAACTGTCTCCGAGGTATGTTGGACTGTACGAGATTTTGCAGCGCATTGGCACTTTAGCTTACCGACTAGCTCTGCCGCCTTCTTTATCTGGTATACATGATGTGTTTCATGTGTCTATGCTACGGAAGTATGAGCCGGATCCGTCGCATGTTTTACAGCCTTCCGAAGTTCAGTTAGAGTCCGATGTGTCTTATGTGGAACGGCCTGTCAGAATTCTGGATCGAGCAGACCGTAGGCTTCGGAACAAAGTGATAACTATGATCAAGGTTCAGTGGGATCGCAGGGGTGTCGAGGAGGCTACGTGGGAGACGGAGCGGCATATGGTGCAGCACTACCCGGAACTATTCTCTGGTATGTGTTTATGTTTAGTTTCTTTTGGGGGTAAGTGCATGTGATTTCGAGGACGAAATCTTATAAGTAGGGGAGTATTGTGATATCCCCGAAATGATTAATTGCAATTTGAGCATTAATTGTGTTATATGATTAATTATGGTGGTAATTAATTATGTGTTGGATTTATTAATCTTATGGAAATGCTTAGGCACATGATAGAGTGACCCGGGAGGGCATTTCAGGGTGCATGTTTGAAAAATGGTTATTAGCATGATTTATTTGCCATGGGTAGCAATTAATTGGAAATCATGAGTTTAATTGATATTTGGTGCATTTTGGATTAATGCTTTTAAAAATATCATGTTGGGGTGTTTTATACACCATGAGTTGTGGGATGCATTTTAATAAATTAACCCAACCCACTTTATTACCCCAAACCCCCACAACACTCATTCTTACTTTTCACTTTACCAAATAACACCTCCCAAACCCTCATTTCCCTTATTTTCGAGTTGGTGCTCAAGGGTGGAGAGAAACCCTTCCAAAAATCTTGTTGTGTGAAGTTTGTTGGGAGATTTGAGATCCCCAAGAGGTATGGATACCTCATTGTTAATTTTGTAAGGTTTTGTTTAAGTTTGGTATGATTTTGAAGGGTTTTAAAATGGGTTTGTTTGAGTTGGTGTGATTTTTGGGTGAGTGTTAGATTTATGGTTGGATGATGTTGTTTATTGAAGATTTGTAGGGATTTGGTATTGTTGGTGTTGGATTATTTGAGTTTATTTGAGTTGGGGTTGAAGATGGGTGAATAGTGCCCGAAAATCGGGTATGCAAGACTCGGCGATCGATCGGCGCCTTTCCGCGATCGATCGCGAGCTGCAGTGCTGAAGACAGTGGACTTCAGCGATCGATCGCGAGTTTGGCGCGATCGATCGGCGAGGTCGCGATCGATCGGCGCAAACTCAGCGATCGATCGCGGATTGAATATTTTTGTTGCTCGAGACAGTGTGGTCTCGCGATCGATCGGGGCTGTATGGCGATCGATCGCGAGACACCAAAAATGGTGTTTTTGGATTTCTTTGTAGGATTTTTGGTATCGGACTATTATTGGGTTCTAATATTGATTTGTGTGAATGTGTAGAACAATCCCAGGTGGCAACACAGCCAAGGCATTGAAGTCCTACCATATCCTACATTTTGGAAAGGTACGTAGAGGACGTACGGGCACCCAACGGTACATGTATCTAATATACTCATTGTTTATGCATTGTGGATGCGAGTATATATGTGATTATGCATTGTGGATGCAAATACATGTTGAATTATGCATGATGATTGTAGATGCATATGATTATTGGTGCACATCCCATGAGTCGTGGTCATCCCTTGATGATTTTAATGCTTGCCGCTATTTGTTTTGGTTCCGCTAAATGTGAAGCGAGGGGTGGGAGCGCCGCATGTCACATTTGAGCGTGGTTATCATATAGGGCGGGGAAAGGATATTTGCCGCTCAATGTGAGGCGAGGGGTGGGAGTACCGCTTGTCCATTGAAGCGAGGTTATTCTATGCCGCCTGTATGTAAATAAGCGAGGGGCATTAAAATACATTGTGATGGACAGACTAGGGAATGGTGACCGGTATTTGATATTGATGAGATGGTATTATGTCATGACATGTCTAGACCATTAAAAATAATCTATTGATTATACTCATGAGTTATGGTACAGGGACAACCAAACTGGAAGCGTTTTGAAATGCATGGGAAAACAGGAAGTGTTTTAATTGTGTTTTATGCATTTACGCTTTATATTCATATTGTGTTGAATATGAATGATATTATTGCTCATGATTGGGGGTTGTCCTCGTAGGTACACTTTTGGCATGATAGAAGGGCTAAGCGGGTTGAGGTGGTGAGCTTATGGAGAATTCTTTTGAGACAGGAAGGACAGGATTAAATTTTTGTATAGTGTCTACTCTAGGAGTAGTGTAAAACTATAGTTGATAACATTCTTTTGATGGGGAATGTAATTAATCCATTGATAGTCCTCATTTTGGCATGTAATTCTTAAAGCTCATAGACTCAACACGATTAATTCACTCTGATCATTTATATTAGCTCTATTTATGCCTTTGATCCGCACTTAAGGATTAGGGTCCTTACAGATTTGATTGTTCTGGGTATGTCAGATTTCGATTGCATTGTGGGCATCGATATACTGAACAGATATCAGGCAGTGGTAGATTGCCGGCAGAGAACGGTTCGTTTCCAATCTGATCAGGGGTTTCAGTGGACATATGGGTTATCTTATCTATGCGGTTGATGTGGCTGAAAAGAATAAACAGTTAATGATTGAGGAGATACCCATAGTTGCGGAGTTTACGGACGTGTTTCCGGAGGAAATCCAAGGTTCCCACCTACTAGAGATGTCGATTTTGGGATTGAGTTGTTACCGGGAACGTCCGCTATTTCTCTTGCCCCTTATAGAATGGCATCGATGGAGTTAAGAGAACTGAAGGAGCCTCGACAAGGGATACATACGCCCTAGCGTATCGCCTTGGGGAGCACCAGTTCTATTCGTTAAGAAGAAAGATGGTTCGATGTGTTTGTGCATCGATTCCCGACAATTGAATAAGGCAACGGTAAAGAACAAGTATCCTCTTCCAAGGATTGACGTTCTGTTTGATCAGTTACAGTGCACGAAGTTGTATAGCAAGATTGATTTGAGGTCTGGATACCATCAGATCCGGGTCAGAGATGAGATATCCAGAAGACAGCATTTCGGACTCGGTATGGGCACTACGAGTTCTTGGTTATGCGTTCGGTATGACGAACACCCCGGCTGTTTTTATGTGTCTGGTGAATCGGGTGTTCCAACCGTATCTTGATCAGTTCGTCATTGTGTTCATTGATGACATACTTATCTATTTTCGGAGTGAAGAGGATCACGTGAGACATTTGCGGACAGTGCTCCAGATTCTCATAGATAATCAGCTGTTTGCCAAGCTTGGTAAGTGTGAATTCTGGTTGGACAGTGTGGTATTTCTGGGGCATGTCATCTCTAGCAATGGGATATCAGTGAATCCCAAGAAAGTAGAGGCAGTGATGGAATGGTATGCACTTACTTCTGTGCCCGAGATACGGAGCTTCCTTGGTTTAGCTATTATTATCGATGTTTTGTCAAGGGATTCTCAAAGATTGCTAAATTGTTGACGCAGTTGACTCAAAAGGGAGTACCATTCTATTGGTCTGAGGCTTGTGTACAGAGCTTCCAAGAGTTGAAGCACCGGTTGACAACAGCGCCTGTGTTATTAATTCCTACTGAGAATAAGAGGTTTGTTCTATATACTAATGCATTGCTACAGGGCTTGGGATGTGTGCTGATGTAGGATAAGCATGTGGTAGCTTATGCATCGAGACAACTGAAGCCGCTTGAGACCAGATATCCAGTTCATGACTTGGAGTTGGCGGCTATCATTTTTGCCTTGAAAATTTGGGGCATTACTTGTATGGTACGTCGTTTACCATCTATACGGATCACAAGAGCCTAAAGTTCTTATTCACTCAGGCGGAGTTGAATACGAGACAGAGGAGATGGATGGACTTACCCAAGGATTATGATTGCGAGATAGAGTACCATCCCGGAAAGGCGACTTGACAGCAGACGCCTTGAGTCGGAAGGTGAAGTGTACTGCTGAGGACGTCATGCATTTATCGGCTATGATGACTTCCTACTATCGTCTGGCTATGAATTCGATGTGGATACATCACCGGTACGTGTATCAACTTTATTGGCAGAGCTGGATATTTTTGTGAATATCAGGAGAGCTCAGAAGTCAGACAATGAGATTCAGAGATGGTCGGCATTGGTACTGCAAGTAATCCAATGAGCATACAACGCAGCGGAATAAAATTTTTATGGATTACTAAACACCGGATCTATACATAGGAGTTCATATCGGATAAAGGAATACAAAAGTCTCACCCTTGTAGCGTGTTTGAGCAGATTCCACGGAGCAGCACCACGTCCAACGTCTCCTTCGAGTCACTAGCAAAACTTGTCAAGTTTTGCCTCCACGGTATCCACACGATCAAATCGGATGAAGGGATAGTTTAAGAACAAGTTGCTAGACAAGTTCTTAAACCGGAACAAGAAGCACACTCGATTCCAAATCGATTAATGGCACAAAACACCACAAGCACCCTTCGGTTATCAAGAAAAACCGAGAGCACAATATGGTCGGCGGCCGTGTGGCTTTTTATAGTTTAGGTTGAATGATATGAATTGTCTCTTAGGAATAAATCATAACCTTGTATTTATATTATAAGATTTAATTAAGGTTTAAGGCTTTCTTAAAGCCTCATGGGCCCAAACCCATGATTTAATTAAATCCTTATAATCTTTTAATTAAGACTCTTCTTAATTAATTAATTCATCCAATGAATTTAATTTCCCTTCTCGATTTAATCTTTTGTGCGACCCGGTAGGATCTTGTAATGTTGGCAGTGACATAAAATCTTATTTTACGTTACAAGCAAGGAGCGGTGTCTAGCAACACATCGAGGCTACCCAAATTACAAGAATGTCAATGACTCGACATAACCTTTAGAACTTGTGATAATATTAACCATGTAACTTAATCCCTTTGTCCTTTGTGTTTAGATTGAACACGAGTCATGGAATAGTCATACTCGTATATTCAATCTCTATTTCTTGATCCCCAAGTAGAACTAGAATAAACGAATAAGCTCGATATCTCATATCAACTCATTCGAGCATGGCCATGCATTTTAGTTCTCACTTGATCAAGGGCCAAACACATCTCCTATTATATAGGAGGGACAAATCCTATCTCGATCAGTCAACATCCCTCTACATAATTCGTAGTGTATCCAATAGTCGCCTTTATAGATTACCCTGTTATGGGTAACGTTTGACGATATCAAGATACATAACTCCTTATGTTGGGATCTCTGATGATCACAAGTCGTAAGGATTACATACATTATTATCACTATGAGAATTGCATATGACGATCATATAACTATCCATGTTGCATTCTCATGGTGGGTCTGTCCAGTACATCGTTCTCTAACATGTACCCATGTATTGATTTGATATCTCATATCAATGAACAATTCATCAATCAATACATACTAGTCTCTATGTATTGTCATTATCCTGATTCATGATAATACTTGACTAGGGACATCTTTAAGAATAATACAATATTATTTGATTGTAAGGCAGGGATATCATTTCCAATGAGAAGTATGTCATCTACATACAACACTAGGAAAATGATTACGCTCCCACTGACCTTCTTGTAGACACAAGGTTCATCTTCGTTTTTTATAAAACCAAACTCTTTGATTACATCATCGAAACAAAGATTCCAACTCCGAGAAGCTTGCTTCAATCCATAAATGGATCGTTGTAGCTTGCATATCTTTCCAGCATCCTTTGGATCGACAAAACCCTCAGGCTGTGTCATGTACACATCCTCGAGCAGATTTCCATTAAGGAAAGCTGTTTTGACATCCATCTGCCAGATTTCATAATCATGAAATGCAGCTATTGCAAGCAAGATCCTTATGGATTTAACCATGGCCACTGGTGAAAAGGTTTCATCATAGTCAATACCATGAATTTGTTTGAATCCTTTTGCAACCAGTCGACCTTTATAGGTTTGTACGTTACCATCCATATCGGTCTTTTTCTTGAAAATCCATTTGCACCCTATGGGTCGTACCCCTTCAGGTGGATCAACCAAAGTCCATACTTGGTTTGCATACATGGATTCCATCTCAGATTTCATGGCCTCTTGCCATTTCTCAGAATCAGTGCCCATTATAGCTTGTTGATAAGATGACGGCTCATCCTCATCAATAAGTAGTAAGTCACCTTGTTTAGTCACAAGAAATCCATATCTCTGTGGCTCCCGGTGTTCTCTTACAGACCTACGCTGGGCTTGTGTCTCTTGAGCAGGTACTTCTTCCACAACAGATTGCGGTGCCTGCTCTGTTTCCATCTCAATATCAGGTTTAGTGTTTTCTTGTGGTTGAACTTCACTAAGTTCTATTTTTCTCCCACTGGTTTTTCTAGAAATAAATTCTCTTTCAATAAATACACCAGTCCGAGCAACAACTACTTTGTTCTCGGTGGGATAATAGAAATAGTATCCTTTCGTTTCCTTAGGATACCCCACAAATAAACACTTATCAGATTTGGGTCCAAGTTTGTTAGTGGCGTGACGTCTAACGAAAGCCTCACAACCCCAAATCTTCATAAAAGACATACTAGGACGCTTCCCAGTCCATATCTCATATGGTGTCTTTTCCACTGATTTAGATGGAACACGGTTCAGTAAGAAAATCGTTGTTTCTAGAGCGTGTCCCCAAAACGATATCGGAAGATCTGCATGACTCATCATTGATCTAACCATGTCCAACAAGGTTCGATTTCTCCTCTCGGATACACCATTCCATTGTGGAGTATACGGAGGAGTGAGTTGTGGGACTATCCCACATTCCTTTAGATAGTCATGAAACTCTTGGCTTAAGTATTCACCTCCTCGATCTGATCGAAGGATTTTGATACTTTTGCCAAGTTGGTTTTGTACTTCATTCTTGAAATCTTTGAACTTTTCAAAGGTTTCATGCTTATGCTTCATTAGGTACACATACCCATATCTACTGAGGTCATCAGTAAATGTAACGAAGTATTGAAAACCACCTCTAGCTTGTGTACTTATTGGTCTACATACATCACTATGTATTAGTCCCAATAAAACATTTGCCCTTTCAACATGTCCCTTGAAAGGGGCTTTAGTCATCTTGCCCATTAAACAAGATTCGCATGTTTCATATGATTCAAAATCAAATGAATCTAATACTCCATCCTTATGAGGTTTAGATATGCGGTTCTCGTTTATGTGGCCCAAGCGACAATGCTAGAGATAAGTCGGAATACAATCATTATTTTTAATCCTTTTAGTATTTATGTTATAGACAGGTATATCAAGATTTAATAAATAAAGACCATTCACCATTTGTGCACTAGCATAAAACATATCATTTAAATAAATGGAACAACAGTTGTCCTTTATAATAAATGAGAATCCATACTTGTCCAAACAAGAAATAAAAATAATGTTAATTGAAGGCACAAAATAACAATCTTTTAAAATCAACGATAAACCAGAAGGCAAAGATAAATGATAATCCCCTATAGCTAATGCAGCAACTCTTGCTCCATTTCCAACTCGGAGATCAACTTCGCCTTTCGCCAACAATCTACTCTTTTTGAGGTCCTGCACATTTACACAAATGTCAGATCCACATCCAGTATCTAATACCCATGATGAAGAAGTAGATAAATTGACTTCTATAACAAAAATACCTGAAGTGGAAGTCACACTTCCTTTCTTTAGATCCTCCAGATATACTTTGCAGTTTCTTTTCCAATGGCCGGTCTCACCGCAATGGAAACCGTTCCCTTCCTTCGCTATCCCTCCCTTTGGTTTCAGTGCAGATGACTTTGGCTTAGATTTAACAAAGACCTTCTTGTTTTTCTTGAAGTTCTTAGCTTTAGTCTTTCCTTTGCTCTTATTCACAATAAGAACATTTGTTGGTTTAGACTTCTTGCTATTTGCTTCAAAAGTTCTAAGCATGCCAAGTAACTATGGTAGTGTCTTCTCAATTTCAATCATATTGTAATTTAAGACAAACTGACTGAAGCTTTCAGGCAATGATTGCAAGATCACGTCATTGGCCAACTCTTGGTCCAAAGGAAAACCCAGTTTCTCTAGATTCTCAATATACCCAATCATCTTGAGTACATGAGTACCAACCAGACTTCCTTCTACCATTCTACACTGGAATAACGCCTTAGAGGCGTCATACCTCTCTTGTCTTGCTTGTTGTTGGTACAATTGCTTAAGATGCTCGATCATATCAAACGCATCCATTTCCTCATGTTGCTTCTGAAGCTCAGAGTTCATGGTGGCAAGCATAAGGCACCCAACATCAAGTGCGTCACTTTGATGCTTCTTGTAAGCATCTTTTTCGGCTCTTGTAGCCGTTAGGGGAGGTTCCTCAGCAGGTAAGGGTTCCTCTAGGACATATTGTTTCTTTTCTTGTTTGAGGACTATCCTCAAGTTCCTATGCCAGTCTAGGAAATTTGTCCCATTTAATTTATCCTTCTCAAGGACCGATCGCAGTGATAAAGTGCTTGTTACGTTGTTAGTTGCCATGGATATCTACAATATAAATATGCAAAATAAGTTTATGATTTAATCATTTAACATGGTCTTATATTAAATGATGCTCCCACTATTTTGTTTAAAAAATACCAACCCTCAAAACCTTTAGTGGGCCAAGATCCATATTTCGCCTAATCTTGAGTTAGCTTTGGCTAATCGCCCAAGACTCGGTTATTTAGGTAGACAACACTTTGTCAATTACATCACATATAATTCTTGGATAGGTGGACGAACAACGCTTTGTTCAATTCATCAAATGAATTATTATCCAACCTATGCCTCTAGGTTCCCAATCCTATTGAGATAACCTAGTTAAGTCGTACCCAATTTAAAGTATATCGGATATCACTTTTATCCTTTCGCGCCTTACTAAGATTGCAACGGTGCTTTGCTTTGGCAAACCCACATATGTACAATCGAAGCTTTTGACGAGTACTTTTAATTTTGGAAAGCATCTAAAACTTAATATTTTAGAGGGATTTATTGATCTCATGATTAGTTTGATAATTTAAAATATGTCCACTACATATAGTTGTATACATATCTACATATATGTGTAATACAATTATCAATCTAAAGCACAAGATAAATCATGCATCAACATACATAATTTAAACGTGACATGGTTATAGCCCCTACTAACGATTTTCTCAAGCCAATGAGAAAATCCTAAGAGTCAACCTAAGGTAACTTCACAAGCACTGATAGGGTTGAATATTACGCGTTTTTAGGCTATGATATGTACATGTTTTCGTGTTGATTCTTGGAATATCTTACGGTTTATGGTATATATTTCTCTATTTCAGGAATCAATGTTGAAATGTAGGGAAAGGTGAGAAATCAAGCTAAAATGATGAAAAAATGAATAAAGTTGAAGAAAAGAGGAAAAAAACCAGAATCCAAGACACATGTTGCTCCTTTATCTTCCAATTACTATATGTTCGAGCCATGTTTTGGAAATGTGGTCCATATAAAAGTTGTAAAAACTTTCTCTTATCTTCGCGTGGACAGCTGATTCATCACATTCGGAGTTTGTATGAGAAAGTTACGGCCAAAATACGAAACTTGCCAGAAGCTGAAAAAGGCGAAGAAACTTACTGTGAAGGGAACGAAATTATATTACTGGAAGGCTCGATCGATGGCCACTTTGTCCGGATCGATCGGTGGAATGAATTTTCAATAAATAACTTCCTTATAGAGTTTGTTTCCAACAGGGAAGTCCTTGATTCCCTTCCTCTATATATTACAAACGAAAATTACAACCCAATCATCAGATTTTAACCCTAGGATCAGTCTCCAAACTCACATCACAGCCTCCATCTCAGCCCATCTCTTTCCTTCAATTCCACAATTCACACGTCCAGCCTCCATCTCATCCCATCTCCTTCCTTCAATTCAACAATTCACACGTCCAGCCTCCATCATTCTTCCACTCACAATTCACACGTCCAGCCTCCATCCTTCTACCATCAATCCATCCTTCAACCCTTCACCCTAGGAATTGGAACAAGCCAACAACGCGATAAAAAGAGACGATCGAGAAGGAAGCAAGAGAAGGAGTGAGGATCTACAACCGGAATCGACGCTGGGAGTTTTTCTTTGTCTTTAAATTCTTAGTTTTGTTTTGTTTTGGTTTATTATGAGGAACTAAAATTATTTATCGAGACTAGGCGAATCCTTTGTTATGAACCTTCGATTTGATGATTTAATGATTGAATTCTTATAGTTCTTTGCGTATGTTTTATGTTCTTCATGCTTTTAGAGGATTGATCACCTTTGAATGATGTTAGTATCGTAATTGAGATCGAGAGATGATTTTATGATACTGAATTAATAACTCATACCATGGATTTAAGACCGAGATCGAGAGATGACGTCAAATACATGCGTGATAGCCATAGATTCTAGTAATTGAAAGCTAGGAGTTTTCATGGATCCTATGCAACATTGAATTGTTAAATAAGTGAACGAGAGTTACTTACTGCAATTCGGTGTTAGGTTTAATATAGCTCGAGAGAGTGTATTAGATAAATTGGGAGAACTCGTCACCTTAGAAATATTTGAATATTCAATCGAGAATATTAGGGGATTGCATTGGTGAGCCAAAGTCTCGATAATCTTCTCTAGTGGATTTTTCTCGTTTACTTTTATTGACTTGGTTGGATTAGTAGTTTATATTAATTAATTAGTTGTTAATTATAAATTAATTATCGTAGGTTAAATATAGTTAAAAGACATCTTATTTGGTACTTACTTGTTAGTCCCTGTGGGTTCGACAATCCGTATCTTCCTATCTATACTAAAACTTGACACCGTGCACTTGCGGTCTAAAATCACTAGATTATTGTTTAAAATAAAAGCGATCAAGTTTTTGGCGCCGTTGCCGGGGACTAACTTTAGTAATATCATACTAGGTTCTTTGACTGTAATTTAACCATTTTTGTTTATTTATTTCGAAAATAAAAAAAAAATTATATATATTTATTTTGTTTTTGTTTTGTTTGTCTTGTGATGTACTTGGAGATGCTACATCAACAAGCCTTCACAAGCTTTGCCCAACAACGTTCCGAGCCGTTCTACGCTGTTTGGGAGAGATTCAATGAATTGGCCAACACATTCCGGTATCACAACTTTTCGAACTACACTCTCCTTCAATATTTCTTCAAAGGGTTGGATGCACAGACACGAGAATGGGTATTGAGCGGAGCACTGGTGACTGGGAGTCCCCTGGTTGATAGAGATGAGGACAGTGTGGTGCACCTATTCAATGATATGGCGGACTTTGATCTTAACTGGCATTGTGATCCTTCACTACAAGGTTGGAGTCACCAATACCCACCAGAGCCTCACTACCCTAATCTTATAAGCCAACCATTTGAGCATCAAGGAGAGAAGAGAGATAGTTCGGCAGAAGTAATGGCTCAATCAGAGGATATGTTACTTAGATTCATGGCGTCAACTGAGCAACGTTTAGAAAACCAGACTAATTCTATACATCACCTAGAGCAGCAATTAGCAATCCTTGTGGAAAACATTTCAATGAGCTGCCAAGAGGAGGAGACGAGATCTAAGAATCAGGCCATGTTACATGATGATGATCACTCAACTAATCAAGTTTGGGGGAGTGATCCTACTTATGTGGAAAAGTCAAGGGAAGTTGAGCCACTTGAAGTGTTTGAGCTTACAGTAGAAAAGTCAACCGAGGAAATCATACGGGAAGATGAGCCAAGAGTGATGTTGGAGGAGGAGATTTTAGAGAACTTTGATATGCACCCATCGATGGAGACATGTTCTATGCCATATGTGGATCCTTTCTTTTCATTGATGCCAACTTCACCACACTACATCTTCCAAGATCCAAGCCAAGAATCCTTCTCCCATGCCTACCAATTCAAGAATGTTGTTGGAGCGACGAGCTTACACTGTTACAATCTTGCCAATCTTGAGGGCATACTGAATGAAGACCCATTAGTGGTATCATACGATACTTACTATGGGCAGCAGCCGCTCTTTGATGGTTGCTTCTGATGGTCAAGCCGACGACCAAAAATCAGCACTTCTTGGGAGGCAACCCAAGCGTATCCTTTTGCTATTTAGTTTTTTTATTTTTAGTTTTTGCATTTAGTTTGTTTATCTCTCGTGTCGACTATTTTATTTGCATTCTTCTCTTGCTAGGTACTCAGTTGGAGCGATGAACCCTACAACAGTGGAGCTTTCAAAAGCGAATCTTCCTCAACCCTCATGCAAGCGTCTTGATCAGGGGAGTTCACTTTTTCCCTTTTGATTCTTTTAAACATTGAGGGCAATGCTTGATTTAAGTTTGGGGGAGTAGTAGCTTGCATGTTTTACTTGTTTTAACCACATGTTGTGTGCTTAAATGACACTTGAATCGTCCGATTATTATGAGCTAAAAATTTTCTTTATGAGTTCAAACTTGAGAAAAGAATGAATTACGGTAGTGACTACTCAATGAGGATTTTGATCTCACTATGCATATGAACTTGATTTGTGATTGGACTTGTGCATGAATATCCTAATTTGAGTTAGCATATCAAGAATGAGGAATACTTTGAGCACAATGAGTCATGATCTTGTGGATTGCATGTTGAATAGTGATAATGTTGTGAACTTGACGATTTGTCTTGAGCATCTTAGAGTTATCCTAGAACTTATTTGATGATAACACTTTGAGGCGAAATTTTATAGTTACAAACTCGACTTGGAAATGATCTAGGCAATCTTTGAAACGCTTGAGCCTTTCAAGATTACCATGATTCATATCAATCCCTAGTGTCCCATTTGAGCTTTATTGAAAAAAGAATGGTATATGCATTGCATATAATTAGACCCCATTCGACATTCTTGGCAAACTCATTATACTTACCCTTATTTGAGCCTAAATGAAAAAGTTATCCTTACCCTAAGGGAGTATAATGAATATCATTCGATGCACTTGAATTGTTATATCTTGATGAGCTTCTTGAGAAAAAAAAAATTTGATGAATGAGAAAAGAAAAAGATAGACAAAAAGCCTTGAGAAAAAGATTGACTAAATAAGACCCAAAGTGGCCAAGGCTATAAAAGAAAAAGAAGAGAAGCTCGATGTGTGCGAAAATTTTGAACTGTAAATGAATATACTCTCTTCTTTGCGCTTATCCTATCTTTTCTTTGAAGCCAACACCAAAGGCCTTACATTACAAGCTTAAAAAGTCCTTTTGATCCAAGTCTAGGGAGTAACTATCATTAGTGGAGAAGTTGTTTGAAAATAGGCCTATGTAGTGCTTGATGATAATCTCGACTTTGAGTTGATTAACATGATTTGATCTTGAATATGTGCATGAAACTTGAGATTGAAATTAACACACACACACATTCCGATTTTGAGATATGTTGCTTGAATTAGGAGAAAACATGTCTTGTCAACTTTTGTATATGTGCATGAGATTTCTGAGAATAAGCAAGTCATGAAATAATTGTTTCAAATATCAAGAATGAACTCTACCTTATGATTTTAATGCTTAATCGAGGACGATTAAGTGATAAGTTTGGGGGAGTTGATAGGGTTGAATATTACGCGTTTTTAGGCTATGATATGTACATGTTTTCGTGTTGATTCTTGGAATATCTTACGGTTTATGGTATATATTTCTCTATTTCAGGAATCAATGTTGAAATGTAGGGAAAGGTGAGAAATTAAGCTAAAATGATGAAAAAATGAATAAAGTTGAAGAAAAGAGGAAAAAAACCAGAATCCAAGACACATGTTGCTCCTTTCTCTTCAATTACTATATGTTCGAGCCATGTTTTGGAAATGTGTTCCATATAAAAGTTGTATAACTTTCTCTTATCTTCGCGTGGACAGCTGATTCATCAAATTCGGAGTTCGTATGAGAAAGTTACGGCCAAAATACGAAACTTGCCAGAAGCTGAAAAAGGCGAAGAAACTTACTGTGAAGGGCGATCGATCGAGAAAGGATTTCCGATTGATCGAGACGGGCAGAAAAAGCAACGAAATTATTACTGGAAGGCTCGATCGATGGCCACTTTGTCCGGATCGATCGGTGGAAGGAATTTTCATTAAAATAACTTCCTTATAGAGTTTGTTTCCAACAAGGAAGTCCTTGATTCCCTTCCTCTATATATTACAAACGAAAATTACAACCCAATCATCAGATTTTAACCCTAGGATCAGCCTCCAAACTCACATCACAGCCTCCATCTCAGCCCATCTCTTTCCTTCAATTCCACAATTCACACGTCCAGCCTCCATCTCATCCCATCTCCTTCCTTCAATTCCACAATTCACACGTCCAGCCTCCATCATTCTTCCACTCACAATTCACACGTCCAGCCTCCATCCTTCTACCATCAATCCATCCTTCAACCCTTCACCCTAGGAATTGGAACAAGCCAACAACGCGATAAAAAGAGACGATCGAGAAGGAAGCAAGAGAAGGAGTGAGGATCTACAACCGGAATCGACGCTGGGAGTTTTTCTTTGTCTTTAAATTCTTAGTTTTGTTTTGTTTTGATTTATTATGAGGAACTAAAATTATTTATCGAGACTAGGCGAATCCTTTGTTATGAACCTTCGATTTGATGATTTAATGATTGAATTCTTATAGTTCTTTGCGTATGTTTTATGTTCTTCATGCTTTTAGAGGATTGATCACCTTTGAATGATGTTAGTATCGTAATTGAGATCGAGAGATGATTTTATGATACTGAATTAATAACTCATATCATGGATTTAAGACCGAGATCGAGAGATGACGTCAAATACATGCGTGATAGCCATAGATTCTAGTAATTGAAAGCTAGGAGTTTTCATGGATCCTATGCAACATTGAATTGTTAAATAAGTGAACGAGAGTTACTTACTGCAATTCGGTGTTAGGTTTAATATAGCTCGAGAGAGTGTATTAGATAAATTGGGAGAACTCGTCACCTTAGAAATATTTGAATATTCAATCGAGAATATTAGGGGATTGCATTGGTGAGCCAAAGTCTCGATAATCTTCTCTAGTGGATTTTTCTCGTTTACTTTTATTGACTTGGTTGGATTAGTAGTTTATATTAATTAATTAGTTGTTAATTATAAATTAATTATCGTAGGTTAAATATAGTTAAAAGACATCTTATTTGGTACTTACTTGTTAGTCCCTGTGGGTTCGACAATCCGTATCTTCCTATCTATGCTAAAACTTGACACCGTGCACTTGCGGTCTAAAATCGCTAGATTGGAAATAATTGTTTAAAATAAAAGCGATCAAGTTTTTGGCGCCTTTGCCGGGGACTAACTTTAGTAATATCATACTAGGTTCTTTGACTGTAATTTAACCATTTTTGTTTATTTATTCGAAAATAAAAAAAAATTATATATATTTATTTTGTTTTTGTTTTGTTTGTCTTGTGATGTACTTGGAGATGCTACATCAACAAGCCTTCACAAGCTTTGCCCAACAACGTTCCGAGTCGTTCTACGCTGTTTGGGAGAGATTCAATGAATTGGCCAACACATTCCGGTATCACAACTTTTCGAACTACACTCTCCTTCAATATTTCTTCAAAGGGTTGGATGCACAGACACGAGAATGGGTATTGAGCGGAGCACTGGTGACTGGGAGTCCCCTGGTTGATAGAGATGAGGACAGTGTGGTGCACCTATTCAATGATATGGCGGACTTTGATCTTAACTGGCCTTGTGATCCTTCACTACAAGGTTGGAGTCACCAATACCCACCAGAGCCTCACTACCCTAATCTTATAAGCCAACCATTTGAGCATCAAGGAGAGAAGAGAGATAGTTCGGCAGAAGTAATGGCTCAATCAGAGGATATGTTACTTAGATTCATGGCGTCAACTGAGCAACGTTTAGAAAACCAGACTAATTCTATACATCACCTAGAGCAGCAATTAGCAATCCTTGTGGAAAACATTTCAATGAGCTGCCAAGAGGAGGAGACGAGATCTAAGAATCAGGCCATGTTACATGATGATGATCACTCAACTAATCAAGTTTGGGGGAGTGATCCTACTTATGTGGAAAAGTCAAGGGAAGTTGAGCCACTTGAAGTGTTTGAGCTTACAGTAGAAAAGTCAACCGAGGAAATCATACGGGAAGATGAGCCAAGAGTGATGTTGGAGGAGGAGATTTTAGAGAACTTTGATATGCACTCATCGATGGAGACATGTTCTATGCCATATGTGGATCCTTTCTTTTCATTGATGCCAACTTCACCACACTACATCTTCCAAGATCCAAGCCAAGAATCCTTCTCCCATGCCTACCAATTCAAGAATGTTGTTGGAGCGACGAGCTTACACTGTTACAATCTTGCCAATCTTGAGGGCATACTGAATGAAGACCCATTAGTGGTATCGTACGATACTTACTATGGGCAGCAGCCGCTCTTTGATGGTTGCTTCTGATGGTCGAGCCGACGACCAAAAATCAGCGCTTCTTGGGAGGCAATCCAAGCGTATCCTTTTGCTATTTAGTTTTTTTATTTTTAGTTTTTGCATTTAGTTTGTTTATCTCTCGTGTCGACTATTTTATTTGCATTCTTCTCTTGCTAGGTACTCAGTTGGAGCGATGAACCCTACAACAGTGGAGCTTTCAAAAGCGAATCTTCCTCAACCCTCATGCAAGCGTCTTGATCAGGGGAGTTCACTTTTTCCCTTTTGATTCTTTTAAACATTGAGGGCAATGCTTGATTTATGTTTGGGGGAGTAGTAGCTTGCATGTTTTACTTGTTTTAACCACATGTTGTGTGCTTAAATGACACTTGAATCGTCCGATTATTATGAGCAAAAAATTTTCTTTATGAGTTCAAACTTGAGAAAAGAATGAATTACGGTAGTGACTACTCAATGAGGATTTTGATCTCACTATGCATATGAACTTGATTTGTTGGACTTGTACATGAATATCCTAATTTGAGTTAGCATATCAAGAATGAGGAATACTTTGAGCACAATGAGTCATGATCTTGTGGATTGCATGTTGAATAGTGATAATTGTTGTGAACTTGACGATTTGTCTTGAGCATCTTAGAGTTATCCTAGAACTTATTTGATGATAACACTTTGAGGCGAAATTTTATAGTTACAAACTCGACTTGGAAATGATCTAGGCAATCTTTGAAACGTTTGAGCCTTTCAAGATTACCATGATTCATATCAATCCCTAGTGTCCCATTTGAGCTTTATTGAAAAAAGAATGGTATATGCATTGCATATAATTAGACCCCATTCGACATTCTTGGCAAACTCATTATACTTACCCTTATTTGAGCCTAAATGAAAAAGTTATCCTCACCCTAAGGGAGTATAATGAATATCATTCGATGCACTTGAATTGTTATATCTTGATGAGCTTATTGAATTGTAAATGATTATCCTTAACCCTAGGATCAGCCTCCAAACTCACATCACAGCCTCCATCTCAGCCCATCTCTTTCCTTCAATTCCACAATTCACACGTCCAGCCTCCATCTCATCCCATCTCCTTCCTTCAATTCCACAATTCACACGTCCAGCCTCCATCATTCTTCCACTCACAATTCACACGTCCAGCCTCCATCCTTCTACCATCAATCCATCCTTCAACCCTTCACCCTAGGAATTGGAACAAGCCAACAACGCGATAAAAAGAGACGATCGAGAAGGAAGCAAGAGAAGGAGCGGGGATCTACAAACGGAATCGACGCTGGGAGTTTTTCTTTGTCTTTAAATTCTTAGTTTTGTTTTGTTTTGATTTATTATGAGGAACTAAAATTATTTATCGAGACTAGGCGAATCCTTTGTTATGAACCTTCGATTTGATGATTTAATGATTGAATTCTTATAGTTCTTTGCGTATGTTTTATGTTCTTCATGCTTTTAGAGGATTGATCACCTTTGAATGATGTTAGTATCGTAATTGAGATCAAGAGATGATTTTATGATACTGAATTAATAACTCATACCATGGATTTAAGACCGAGATCGAGAGATGACGTCAAATACATGCGTGATAGCCATAGATTCTAGTAATTGAAAGCTAGGAGTTTTCATGGATCCTATGCAACATTGAATTGTTAAATAAGTGAACGAGAGTTACTTACTGCAATTCGGTGTTAGGTTTAATATAGCTCGAGAGAGTGTATTAGATAAATTGGTAGAACTCGTCACCTTATAAATATTTGAATATTCAGTCGAGAATATTAGGGGATTGCATTGGTGAGCCAAAGTCTCGATAATCTTCTCTAGTGGATTTTTCTCGTTTACTTTTATTGACTTGGTTGGATTAGTAGTTTATATTAATTAATTAGTTGTTAGTTATAAATTAATTATCGTAGGTTAAATATAGTTAAAAGACATCTTATTTGGTACTTACTTGTTAGTCCCTGTGGGTTCGACAATCCGTATCTTCCTATCAATACTAAAACTTGACACCGTGCACTTGCGGTCTAAAATCGCTAGATTGGAAATAATTGTTTAAAATAAAAGCGATCAATTCCTTTGGCTCCAATTTGTGAATGGCCTCCTCATCCCGGCACGATGCTCCATCTTCATTGATCACCATCAACAATTAAACTATACTATTTACAAGATATAGAATTTCTCGATTCACATTCGAGGGGAACATAGGGGAGGGATAACATTTAGAATAAAAATAGAGAAGGCACGACACGCAGGTCGTATTAAAATTACAAACATTCACAAATCCTATCTAATAGGTCAAAGGGCTATAACAACGCACCATGCTCAAACAACACATAAAGCGTGCATTAACTTTTAATTAATTAAATTCTAAACATTTTAAATTTAATTCTAATTAAAACTGTAAAATAATTTTTGAAAAATTATCGTACGCTCGGGACATCACATGCCACGAACCAAAGCGACTAAGCCACGAACCACCATGGTTCGAACCACAAAAGCGCACGGCTGGACCAATTATGGGCCTAGGGTTCGAAACCCTAGCCCATGGCCGAACCAAGCTCGAGCGGCGGCGGCGCTAGGGTTCCAAACCCTAGCCGCCTCGCACCTTCCTGAGTTTTCATCGAGCCATCTTGATTGAAACAATGGAATTTGTTAGCCACGAGTCACGGTCAGGCCATGCACGGGGTTGGCTCAACCATCTCGAGCCAAGGGTTCGAAAAACCTTGCTCTCATGTGGTAAAGCTACTAATCCATGCATGCGTGAACCATTATCGAGCCAAAGAGTTCAAAACTCATCCACGTCTCAAAACCTCCATGCATGAACATGAGCCACAACGACTAGGCCATCTCGAGCCAAGGGTTCGAAAACCCTAGCCCTCATGTGGCTAAGCCGTGGGTCAATATGCTAGGGGTGGCCGAAACTTTGATTAAAATTTTGATTATTCGCTTTGTGTATCGTATACATCAAACATCAATTATATCAAATATAATATCATGATAATTTCACAAACTAAATATTAACATATCATATATGTTCATACAGTTTTAAATTGCATGCAATATAAATTCTAACATGATTAAACTATTTAACCACATAAATCCGATATGAGCCTTGTACACGGCTCTGATACCACTGCAAGTAATCCAATGAGCATACAACGCAGCGGAATAAAATTTTTATGGATTACTAAACACCGGATCTATATATAGGAGTTCATATCGGATAAAAGAATACAAAAGTCTCACCCTTGTAGCGTGTTTGAGCAGATTCCACGGAGCAGCACCACGTCCAACGTCTCCTTCGAGTCACTAGCAAAACTTGTCAAGTTTTGCCTCCACGGTATCCACACGATCAAATCGGGTGAAGGGATAGTTTAAGAACAAGTTGCTAGACAAGTTCTTAAACCGGAACAAGAAGCACACTCGATTCCAAATCGATTAATGGCACAAAACACCACAAGCACCCTTCGGTTATCAAGAAAAACCGAGAGCACAATATGGTTGGCGGCCGTGTGGCTTCTTAGAGTTTAGGTTGAATGATATGAATTGTCTCCTAGGAATAAATCATAACCTTGTATTTATATTATAAGATTTAATTAAGGTTTAAGGCTTTCTTAAAGCCTCATGGGCCCAAACCCATGATTTAATTAAATCCTTATAATCTTTTAATTAAGACTCTTCTTAATTAATTAATTCATCCAATGAATTTCATTTCCCTTCTCGATTTAATCTTTTGTGCGACCCGATAGGATCTTGTAATAGTTGGCAGTGACATAAAATCTTATTTTACGTTACAAGCAAGGAGCGGTGTCTAGCAACACATCGAGACTACCCAAATTACAAGAATGTCAATGACTCGACATAACCTTTAGAACTTGTGATAATATTAACCATGTAACTTAATCCCTTTGTCCTTTGTGTTTAGATTGAACACGAGTCATGGAATAGTCATACTCGTATATTCAATCTCTATTTCTTGATCCCCAAGTAGAACTAGAATAAACGAATAAGCTCGATATCTCATATCGACTCATTCGAGCATGGCCATGCATTTTAGTTCTCACTTGATCAAGGGCCAAACACATCTCCTGTTATATATGAGGGACAAATCCTATCTCGATCAGTCAACATCCCTCTACATAATTCGTAGTGTATCCAATAGTCGCCTTTATAGATTACCCTGTTATGGGTAACGTTTGACGATATCAAGATACATAACTCCTTATGTTGGGATCTCTGATGATCACAAGTCGTAAGGATTACATACATTATTATCACTATGAGAATTGCATATGACGATCATATAACTATCCATGTTGCATTCTCATGGTGGGTCTGTCCAGTACATCGTTCTCTAGCATGTACCCATGTATTGATTTGATATCTCATATCAATGAACAATTCATCAATCAATACATACTAGTCTCTATGTATTGTCATTATCCTAATTCATGATAATACTTGACTAGGGACATCTTTAAGAATAATACAATATTATTCTAAGGACATTAACATATATATTAATTCAGATTGCACAGTTAAAAGAATAATATATAATAATGAATTGCCATTCATAAAATCATATTACATAGTATGTCATAAACAATCATCTAATGATATGTCTTAGGGCATATCCCAACAGGTACTTCTTGGACAGCCATCGAAGTTCAGAGTGGCTGATGACGGTTCTTTGAGACTTGGTAACCGTTGGGTAGTTCCGAGTATGCCGGAGTTGCATCGAGGGATCTTACAACGAGCTCATAGCAGCAGGCTTGGTATCCACCCAGGCGGGAGGAAGATGTACAAGGATTTATGTGACCAATTTTGGTGGAAACAAATGAAACAAGATGTGATAGCATTCGTTAAGAGATGCTTGATCTGTCGACAGGTGGAGGCAGAGAGGCAGAGGCCTGGAGGCGAGCTGAAGAGATTGGAAATACTTGAATGGAAGTGGGAACACATATCCATGGACTTCGTGACCCACTTGATGAGGACTACTTCAAGGTTTGATGCGATTTGGGTGATCGTGGATAGGCTGACGAATGTAGCTCATTTTATTCCGTACAGTATGACATTCACATAATTGAGAATGGCTCAGTTGTATGTCCGGATGTAGTGAGACTGCACGGGATTCCAGTTTCTATTGTGTCAGACCGAGATCCACGGTTTACATCTCACTTTTGGGGAGGTCTTCAGTCATCTTTGGGAACTGAGGAGAGATTGAGCACGGCATATCATCCCCAAACGGACGGCCAGACCGAGCGTACTATACAAATGCTCGAGGACATGTTGCGGGCATGTGTATTGGAGTTTGATACTTCATGGCAGGATTCATTGGCCTTGGTAGAGTTCTCGTACAATAATAGCTATCAGGCGAGCATTCAGATGGCTCCATTCGAGGCTCTTTATGGTCGACGTTGTAGGTCACCATTTGTGATATCCCCGGAATAATTAATTGCAATTTGGGCATTAATTATGTTATGTGATTATTTTTGGTGATAATTAAATTATGTGTTGGAATTAATTATCTTGGTGAAATTCTTAGTCACATGGTAGGCGTGACCCGGTGGTGCATGTTATGCATTTTGGGAAATTGGGGATTATCATGGTTTATTTATGGTGGTTGATAATTATTTGGTAAAGTATGGATTTAATTGAGATTTTGGTGCATTTTGGTAAAATGCTTTTAAAATATCATGTTGGGATGTTTTATACATCATGCTAATTGTTGGGGTACAATTTTAATTAACCCCCTTTAACCCCACTACCCCACCTTACCCTCCTCACTTTACCAATCCCCAAATTTCTCTCCCAACCCTAACCCTTTCTCCATTTTCGATTTTGGCATAAAAGTGGAAGGAAAATTCTTGCAAAAGCTTTGTTTGTGAGATTATTGGTAGGATTTGGAGTCCTCAAGAGGTATGGATACCTCCTTGATGTATTAATGGTGTTTGGGTTGATTTTGAAATGGTATTTTGAGTTTTTGAAATGGGTTTGTTTTGGGTTGGTATGGTTTTGTTTGGATGTTAGATTTTTGGTTGTTCAAAGGTGTATATTGAAGTTTTATGGTGTTTTTGTATTGTTGGTTTATTGGTATTTGAATTGGTTTGGATTGGGGAAGAAGAAATGTGAATAGTGTCCGAAAATCGTGAGTTCAGGTTTCCGCGATCGATCGGGACATTCTCCCGATCGATCGCGAGCACCAGGGGAGGCGGCAGTAGCCTTTCGCGATCGATCGCGAGTTTGGCGCGATCGATCGACGAGGCCGCGATCGATCGGCATAAACTCGGCGATCGATCGCGGATTGAATTTTTTTGTTGGCTTTGGCAGTGTGATCTCGCGATCGATCGGGGCTTTATGGCGATCGATCGCGAGACACCAAAATATGTGTTTTTGGTTATTTTTGTGAGATTTTTGGTATTGGACTATTATTGGCTCCTAATATTTGTTTGTGTGAATGTGTAGAACCATCCCAGGTGGCCACACAGCCTAGGAGATAAAGTCCACAACACAACACGTTTTGGAACTAAGGTACGTAGTGAGACGTACGGGCATCGAACGGTAAAACATAGTTTACGTATTGGATTTGGCTATGCATTATGGGTGCATACATGGTCTTAGTTATGCATTATGGTTGCATACATGGTTTGAATATGCATTATAGTTGCATGTGTATATTGGATGCATGTGTATATTGGATACATTGGTGCATGTGATTGTGAGTCGAGATTATATTCCAGTGATGAAGAATACTTGCCGCCTTCATGTCGAAGCAATGATAGAATACTTGCCGCTGTCATATTATAGCAATGAAGAATATTTGCCACAAATATGTCGAAGCGAAGGATCATGCAGCTGTCATATTACTATTGCGAGGGATATTATGCCGCTAATATCTCGAAGCGAGGGGTATTAATGCCGCTGTCATGTAAACGCGAGGGGTATTATGCCACTAATATAATAAGACTTGGAATGGTCATTGGTATACATGGAATGAGTGCATGTCATGACATACATTATTGGTATTATAATCTATTGATTATGATTGTGGTACAGGAACAACCAAGGGAGCTTTTAAATTTATTAAATACAGGAAGTGAATCGTATTTACGGTTTATGCATTTGAATTACAATCATATTATTGTGAATATGGTTTATATACATGCTCATTGGTTTTGGGGTTGTTCCTGTAGGTACTTTTGGGCGGACGGGCTAAGGCGGGTTGCGGTGAGCTCGTGAGGAGTGCTGTTGGCATAGCAGGCTTAATTCTTTTGTATAGTCTCTACTCTAGGAGTAGTGTAAAGCTATAGGATTAACATTCTATTGGTTGGGAATGTAATTAATCCCTTTTGGAAATTTTATTTTGGCCTGTAATCTTAACAGCTCAAGGCATCAACACGAACTTTATACTCTTTAGTTACATGTTAACTCTATTACGCCTTTAATCCAAACTTAAGGAACTAGGATCCTTACATTAGTGGTATCAGAGCAGTGGTTAGAGAACCCCGGAACGAGTGAAGGGTAGCCTTAGCATGGTTGGCTAGGTGTTTATATTTGGGCATGTTTATGCATGTGGCGCATATTTGTGTATACAATTGTTATACTAACATGCTTATTGTCATTCATATTATCTAATGGTGTAGCATATATATTGTTTGGAATTGTTGTTAACCCTTGTGTTACAGCATGGCGGCTATGAATTGGGGAACCTCAATGAAGAGGTGGGTGATATTGGAAGTGTTAATGCAAGCATAGCTCAGACAAATTCTTTACCTCCACCGGCTGTGGGAGTGGAACCGGTGGCACAGTTGTTGTTGCCTGGGGAGCTTAGTCTGACACAATTTCTGACTTTCCACCCGCCCATGTTTGAGGGGACAGAGATAGGGGAAGAGGCCGAAGAGTGGCTAGAGAGACTGGAACAGATATTTGTGTCTGCGCCGTGTGCTAGGACGGCATGGTTGAGACTGGCAGAATTCCAACTAGCGAAGAAATCTTCCATGTGGTGGAAGACGACTATGATGGAGTTAAGGGCCCAAGGTATGGTGATTGACTGGACCTTATTTAGAACCCGGTTTCTAAACCGGTACTTCTCTGCTGCGGCTAGGCAAACTAAAGAGGATGAATTCACGAACCTGAAGCAAGGGAGCATGACGGTCTCGGACTATGCCATGCATTACTCATCACTATTGAGGTATGTTCCCCACATCGCTACGAACGAACATGCCAAGATGAGGCACTTTTTAAAAGGACTGTGAACGGAACTATTTGACCGAGTTATTTCCAACAACCCGACATCTTTTGATGATGCGCTTATTAGAGCGGAGTTGGCAGAGATACGGGTGGGTGCTTATATTGATGCCGTGCCCCCACCAGTTCCATCACAAATGTGATGTCCGGGAATTAATGGTGTTAATCCCGGTGTAGTATTAATCCTGGATGGATTTTTAATTGTGGCAATTAGGAATTAATTGCGGTTCGGCATCTCCCGAGGTTGGTAAATCGGGCCTTCTGGGCTCGTCTAATTGATTAGTTGGGATCGTTGGATCCCGAGGTTGAGATCGTATTCTCATTCCGGTGAAAACCTGCGAGTTGGGTTTTTAGTGTGACTCAGAATCTCGGGTGCTGTGTGTGGGCACCGGTAGGGGGTTTTTGAGTTAGAGAGAGAGTTTTTGAAAACAGATGATTTTTAATGAATCATGATGTATTTGTGGGGCTATTAGTATTTCGGGGTATTTTTGCTATAAATACCAATTGAACCCGGGATTTTAATTATCGGAGTCATTTTTTCCTCATCTCTCTCTCTCCTCGCGCCTGCAGCCCCCTTTCCCGATCCCCTTTACCCCCGCGCACAAAAGGCCACCGCCCGCCGCCGTTCGGCGCGTCCGACCCGCCGCCGTGTTCGTCTCTTCCAGGCGGTTCTATCCATACCAACAATTTGAAGTTTGGTCGAGAATCGAGCTCGGATTTGCCAGAAAAGCGTAGGGTTCAAAAACTGGATTTCATCCGATTTTGGGGCGCGATTTTGGTATGTTTTTGGTGCGATTTTTCTGATGTTTTTGGGGCGTTTTTAAGCTGGTTTTGAGTCGATTATTTCAGCCTTTTTGGTTCGAAATTATTGGTTAAGTTTGGTTCGAATTTTCAGCTCGATTTCGTGGGTTAGGGTTCGAAATTCGGGGGTTTCGCTTGTGGGGCGATTATTGTTGTTGGTAATTGATTAATTCATGTTGTAGATGCATTATGATGCTTGATTGTGTTCGAATTCGAAGAATTGTAAGGGTTCGAATTTAAGGGCTTGTTTGGGTTCGAATTTAAGGGTATTGAATTCGAAAATTGGGGGTTTTTGGCAAGGAGTGTTGATTCTTGCTTGGATAGCTTAATTCATGTTTTAAATGAATTATGGTGATTATTTGGGTTTGATTTGTGTTGTTGGGGTTCAAATTTAGGGGTGGTCCTTGAGCAATTTTCGATATTGTCTCATTCGATTTCCCTCCCTGTATATGCCCTGCCCCGGGTCTTTTAAATTGTAAATTGTTGTGGATTGACAATATGTTGAGGGTTATGGGTGTGCTTGAGCATGGGTTGCATGTTCGTAATTAATTGTGAATTATTTATCGTGTTAGCACATCGTTCCTCGGAGCATGGAACTCGAGCAAGGTTTGGCTCGGACTTCGGAAATTAAGGTACGTGGGACGTACGAGCATAGCCTATTATAGTATTGCAACTGTAATATGCATGGTTTGTGATAATGGTATTAAATGGGCATTGGAATACATGGTGTATGGTAATTGTATTATATGGACATTATAATATCTGGCATGTGGTCTGGCATGTGGTAATTACATTGGATAAATATTGAGATGCATGGTGCACTATATTTACTTCAAATGGATAATGATATGCATGGTAAACGGTCTTTGCCTTCAATGGATATATATATATATATATATATTGGGAATCATACAGTGCCGCCTTCGAGCGAGCAATGATTCGGGATGCGGTCGCCATTGGGCGACCATCGGTTATGACGCCGCTATTGTTGAGCGTGCGCGAGGTTTAGTATGCCGCTATTGTGGAGCGAGCAATGAAATAAGAACATGGAATTGTTGGTTAGATATATGCGATATCTATAGTCTTTTACATTATGTTCTTATCCCTTTGATTATGGAACTGGTATAATAGAACGGTATTAGTTAATCTATGTGACGATTAACTGGCTTTGGGAATTTGATGAGTTTGGTTATTTTGAGAACAGGGACAATACAGGGGGATCCCGGATGAGGGTATTGCCATCCAGGGAGTATCATTTAAATTATGGCATTTACATTCTGTAAATTATGAATTGCAATATTATTATTTTGTGATTGGTGGTATTGGTATGCTCACCCCGTGTGGGGGCTGTCTCTGTTGGGGCAGGTAACACAGGTGTAGCGGCTTTGGAGTCGAGCTCGGGCTTTTGGTTAGAGGTACTTCCAGGATCGAGGTACCAGAGCTGGCTGGATGGACGCTCAGATCCAGTGTTGAGATCGAGTTGTGCTTGGAAGGTGCTTCCAGGATAGAAGTACCAGTAGCGGTATCCGGTATAGTGTTTTATGCATCAAATACACGTTTATTCATTGAGTGCTCTTACGTGAGTACACCTTACGTGTATATGGGATGTATAAATGGGCTATGGCCTCTTTCTGTTCATTATGGTTGCATGCAATTAATTATGGAAATTGATAAATGAACTAAGAGCATATTAGTGTATTATGTGGGTGCATGTTATGTGAATAATAATGGTAGGGGGAATTTGAATATTGGGAATTGAATGCAAGAAATTTTCTGGGTAGCATACGGTGTTGCACTTGCATAGGGTTTTTCCCCTGATGGTATGATTATATGCACTCATGGTATGGCTTAATGCACTAATTATGGGTTAAGGGCACGGGGGTCCTTACATTAGTGGTATCAGAGCCAGGTTAGCTCTTTGGGGCTGTTGAGGGCCTAGGAACATGTTATTGGGAATGAGAAGCACATACTTATGCATGATTGCTTATGTGCGTTTATGATATGTGTTCATCATTGGCATATGTGTTGCTAACCATGGTGGTTGCAGGGTCTTATGAGACATGGACTATGCATTACGGTTGCATAGGTATACATCGGAGTGATGATTTTAATGCCTTGCCGCTACATGTTGGAGCGAGGTGCATTAAAATACACTCATGGCGATGTTTATGGGAATACGGATTATGCATTACGGTTGCATGCACGTCGAAGCGATGATGCCGCTGTCGTGTCGAAGCGATGGTAAATGCCGCTGTCACGTCGAAGCGATGATGCCGCTGTCGTGCCGAAACAATTATTGAAATACGGGTTATGCATTACGGTTGCATGCATGGCGTAGCGATATGAATACTTGCCGCTGTCGTATTATAGCGATGAAGAATATTTGCCGCAAATATGTCGAAGCGATGGTAAATGCCGCTGTCACGTCGAAGCGATGGTACCACCGTCATGTCGAAACGATGATGCCGCTGTCGTGTCGAAGCGATGATACATGCCGCTGTCACGTCGAAGCGATGATGCCGTTGTCATGACGTAGCGATGTGATCGGGAACAAAGTACTACATGAGTGTGAGTACCTCTTGAGTCCGCGATTATCCGGGTATTTTATTGGCGATGGTTACGCCGGGTATTTTGTTGGCGATGGTTACGCCGGGTATTTTGTTGGCGATGGTTACGCCGGGTATTTTGTTGGCGATGGTTACGCCGGGTATTTTATTGGCGACGGTTACGCCGGGTATTCTATTGGCGACGGTTACGCCGGGTATTCTATTGGCGATGGTTACGCCGGGTATTTTGTTGGCGATGGTTACGCCGGGTATTTTGTTGGCGATGGTTACGCCGGGTATTTTATTGGCGACGGTTACGCCGGGTATTCTATTGGCGATGGTTTATACCGCCGGATATCTATAGCGACATTTCCATGGCGAGGGATCATGCCGCTGATTCGATAGCGATGGGTTATACCGCTATGTGTGTAGCACTGGATTATACCGCCTACGAGCGATGGGTGCTGCTTATGTACCGCTGGTGGACGATGGATACAGGTATTCCGCTATCTCGATAGCGATGAGGTATGGCATATTACTTTTGTTATCAGTATGGTGATTATGGTGTATTATTATTTACCGTCATGTGTTTGACGATGAGATTATGGATGTCGTGTATCGACAGGTACCGTCATATGTTCGACGATGTTATTTGGGATAACTATGTGGACGCTTGGCGTCATTTTGGTGATTTATACATTCATGTTTATGTATATGGTTGTATGGTTTGAGTGCCGATGGTGGGCACATGGTAGGATCTGGGTATTTAGTTGACGAGACCTTTTGCCGAGCAGGTTTGCTCGATGGATCATTGATGCATTGTACCGGTGAGAGTACGCATCGTATTATGGAGGTATATTATTGACGAGCAATGATACCCTTGGGTATGCTCGCTGGGATGGCTAAGGCCAAGTGAATGGTGGTAAGAGTAGTCATTGAGGAAACTACTCGCTTGTTATTGTGATGAGGAGTAAACATGGTTACACCCACCCTAAGGGCGTGGAAGAAGTCCTAATGGATTAGGATTGCATGATAATTGAGCGTGGACGCCGGGTTGTCCAGTGTGCGTTGGTGTTTTAGAGATATGTTGGGCAATGACCCACAACTCTAATGGTTTGGGCGGTATGGTATACCGGGATGGAATGTGTGTCGCGTTAATAGGTTGGTATAAGCCTATGGGACCAGCGAATCACTAGCCAGGTATTGTTGCAGTGCTTTAGTGTGCTTGTGGTAGCTATTATAATGCTCGTTGGATTCGAGTTTGGTGAATCGTATGGTGATACGATGAGGGTTATGGTAGACTCTTGTAGTCTCTATGTGGCATGGTGTTTGAGGTAGGGAATACCTCACGGGGACGTTATACGTCATTGTTTTGAGGGACTTGTGCTGGGACAGCTCAAGTTTGTTGGTATTACCAACGTGAGTGTCAACAAGTCGTGGTTAGCTCTAGTTGAGCATCCTTGCATATGGCATGCAATGGGAGTCACAATGGTTTGTGAGATATAGTTAGTGGGGTGACACTTGTAAGGACCCTAGTTCCTTAAGTGCGGATTAAAGGCATAATTAAATTTTTCCATACAAAATAAGGTTTGAAGGTCAAGTTGATGCCCTGAGTTAATTAAATTACAGTGCCAAATAAAGTTTCAAAAGGGATTAGTTACATTCCCAACCAATGAATACTAATCCTATAGCTTTACACTACTCCTAGAGCAGAGACTATACAAAAGGATTTGGCCTGCTAACAAGAGCACTCCTCACTGGCTCACTGCATCACCCGCCTTAGCCCCTTCCGCCCAAGTACCTACAGGAACAACCCCAAACCGTGAGCATGTATATAAATCATATCCACAATAATATGATCACAATTAAATGCATAAACCATAAATGCAATTCACTTCCTGTGTTTAACATATTTAAAAGCTCCATTGGTTGTCCCTGTATCACAATAATAATCAAAGATTATAATACCAATATGCATGTCATGACATGAACTCATTCCGTGTATACCAATTTCCAATTTCCAGTCTTATTATATCAGTGGCATAATACCCCTCGCGTTTATATGACAGCGGCATTAATACCCCTTGCTTCGACATATTAGCGGTATAATATCCCTCGCATCAATATGACAGCGGCATTATCCTTCGCTTCGACATATTTGCGGCAAATATTCTTCATCGCTAAATATGACAGCGGCAAGTATTCTATCATCGCTTCGACATAACAGCGGCAAGTATTCGATCATCACTACGATATAATCTCGACTCACAATTTATATATATATGCAACCGTAATGCATATCCAATCACATATGCAACCAAAATGCATAAACAAGACCATGTATGCAACCACAATGCATAACCAATTCAAAGCGTAATAAATACGTTTTACCGTCCGATGCTCGTACGTCTCACTACGTACCTTGATTCCAAAAGTGGAGATTATCGTAGACTTTATCTCCTATGCTGTGTGCCCACCTGGGATGGTTCTACACATTCACACAAATCGATATTAGAAGCCAATAATAGTCCGATATCAAAAATTTCACAAAAAAGTCCAAAAATCCAATATTTCAGCCTTCGCGATCGATCGCCCATCACGGCGATCGATCGCCCAAACGTACTGCCCGAGCCCCAAATTTTTCATCCTTCGGTGATCGATCGCCACACTTGGCGCGATCGATCGCCAGACCCGCCGATCGATCGCCCAAGAGTGGCGATCGATCGCCAAAAGCTTCCAACGCCTACTGCCTGGGCGCGATCGATCGCCTGAAATGGGCGATCGATCGCCGACCCCTGTAACCCGAAAAAATCTCCATTTTTGCACCTCAAAATCATTCCAACCCATTTCAACACATAACCAACAAACCAACAACTCAAATAACATCATAACCCTTCAAAATACACCTTAAAACAACCATAAAACCAACCCCCAAACAAAACCACAACAATCCAACCCAAACCCATTTTAAACCCTTCAAAACCATTTCAATCTTAAACCAAACACAATAAAAGCAATGGGGAGGTATCCATACCTCTAGGGGACTCCAAAACTCACACCAAAACCCACAAAGCAAGCTTCTTGAAGGTTTTCTCTCCAACCTTGAGCACAATTTCGAAAATGGGGAAAAAGAAGGGTTTGGTGGTGGTTTTGGGGAAAGTTGTAAAGTAATGGGAATTAAAGGGGAATGGGGTATAAATGATTTAATTAAACCAATTGCCTTCCACAATTTACCATGGTGTATAAAACACCCCAACATGATATTTAAAGGCATTTTACCATAATGTACCAAAATCCCAATAAAAACATGATTCACACAATTAATCACAAACCAGTACAATTAAACCATCAAAATCCCCAATTACCCAACATGAATAACATGCACATCGAAATGCTCTACCGGGTCGCTCCTACCAGGTGACCAAGCATTTCACCAATATAATTAATTCCATTAATTAATTTAATCACCACCATTAAAATCTCATAATCGAAATTAATGCCCAATTTGCATATAATTATTTCGGGGGTATCACAATACTCCCCTACTTATAGGATTTCGCCCTCGAAATCACACGCACTTACCCAACCAAAACCAAACATAACTCACATACCAGAAAATAACTCCGGGTAGTGCTGCATCATATGCCGCTCCGTCTCCCACGTGGCCTCTTCGACACCTCTGCGATCCCACTGAATCTTTACCATTGGTATCACTTTGTTCCGTAGCCTGCGATCAGCCCTGTCCAAAACTCTGACTGGTCGTTCCTCATAAGATACATCAGAATCTAGCTGAACCTCAGTTGGCTGCAATACATGAGACGGATCCGGCTCATACTTCCGTAGCATCGATACATGAAACACGTCGTGAATACCAGACAACGACGGCGGTAGTGCCA
The DNA here is from genome assembly GCA_907163345.1 of Haberlea rhodopensis. NCBI lineage: Eukaryota > Viridiplantae > Streptophyta > Magnoliopsida > Lamiales > Gesneriaceae > Haberlea > Haberlea rhodopensis. The sequence goes on from CAJQUN010000369.1 coordinate 131,200, forward strand.
GACGGTAAGCCAAGGTACCGATGCGCTGTAAGATCTCATACGGTCCCACATACCTCGGGGACAGTTTACCACGCATACCAAAACGAACTACACCCCTGAACGGTGAAATCTTTAAAAAGACCCTGTCTCCCGTCTGAAACTCTAACGGTCTCCGCCGTTTATTCGCATAGGCTGCCTGCCTGTCCTGGGCTGCCTTCATTTTCTGACGGATAACCTTTACCTTATCCTCCATCTCCCGAATCAATTCGGGTCCTCCCACAGTTTTATTGGTCCAGTTATCCCAGTACAATGGCGACCTACAACGCCTACCATACAAAGCCTCAAACGGCGCCATCTGAATACTCGCCTGATAGCTGTTGTTGTATGAAAACTCTACCAAGGGCAGAGAATCTTGCCAAGAGGCATCAAACTCCAACACACAAGCTCGTAGCATGTCCTCGAGCGTCTGTATAGTACGCTCTGTCTGCCCATCCGTCTGGGGATGATATGCCGTACTCAATCTCACCTCAGTACCCAAAGCTGACTGAAGACCTCCCCAGAAATGAGACGTAAACCGCGGGTCTCTGTCGGACACAATAGACACTGGAATCCCATGCAGTCTCACTATGTCCCGGACATACAACTGAGCCATCCTCAAGTATGTGTACGTCATACTGTAGGGAATGAAGTGAGCTACCTTCGTCAGCCTGTCAATGATCACCCAAATGGCATCACAACCCGAAGTAGTCCTCGGCAAGTGGGTCACAAAGTCCATAGATATGTGCTCCCACTTCCACTCCGGTATCTCCAAGCTCCTCAGCTCGCCACCGGGTCGCTGCCTTTCTGCCTTCACCTGCTGACAGATCAAACATTTCTTGACAAATGAGACTACATCTCGCTTCATCCGCTTCCACCAGAACTGATCACACAAGTCCTTATACATCTTTCTCCCTCCCGGGTGGATGCTGAATCGGCTACTATGGGCCCGTTCCAAGATTCCTCTGCGCAACTCCGGCGTGCATGGAACTACCCAACGGTTACCGAGTCTCAAGGAACCATCCTCAGCCACTCTGAATTTTGATGGCTGACCCTGAAATATCAATGCTGACCATCTCTGAATCTCACAATCAGACCTCTGAGCTCTCCTGATATGCTCATAAATATCTGGCTCAGCCAATAAGGTCGATACCCGAACCGGTGATGCGTCCGTATCGAAGTCATAGCCCAGATGGCAACAAGAAGTCATCATAGCCGACAAATGCATGACATCCTCAGCAGTATTCCTCACCTTCCGACTCAAGGCGTCTGCTGTCAAATTGGCTTTCCCCGGATGGTACTCTATTTCACAGTCATAATCCTTAAGTAGATCCATCCATCTCCTCTGACGCATGTTCAATTCCGCCTGAGTAAACAAGAATTTCAGGCTCTTATGATCTGTATAAATGGTGAAGGAGGTACCATACAGATAATGCCTCCAAATCTTCAGAGCAAAAATGATAGCTGCCAACTCCAGATCGTGGACTGGGTACCTAGTCTCATGCGGCTTCAACTGCCTCGATGCATAAGCTACCACGTGCTTATCTTGCATCAATACACATCCCAAGCCCTGAAGTGACGCGTCAGTGTACAGAACAAACCTCTTATTCTCTGAAGGAATCACTAGAACAGGTGCTGTGGTCAACCGGTGCTTCAGTTCCTGGAAGCTCTGCTCACAAGCCTCAGACCAATAAAACGGTACTCCTTTCTGAGTCAACTGAGTCAGCGGCTTAGCAATCTTAGAAAATCCTTCGACGAAACGTCGATAATAGCCCGCCAAACCAAGGAAACTCCGAATCTCGGGCACCGAAGTGGGTGCAGCCCACTCCATCACAGCCTCAATCTTTCTGGGGTCTACCGAAATCCCACTGCTTGATATGACATGCCCCAGAAATACCACACTGCTCAACCAAAACTCACACTTACTGAGCTTGGCGTATAACTGGTGATCTCTAAGGATCTGGAGCACTGTCCTCAAATGTCTCACGTGCTCTTCCTCGCTCTGGGAATAAATAAGTATATCGTCAATAAACACAATGACGAACTGGTCCAGGTAGGGTTGGAACACCCGATTCATCAAGCTCATAAAAACAGCTGGGGCGTTCGTCACACCGAACGGCATCACTAGGAACTCGTAGTGTCCATACCGAGTCCGGAATGCTGTTTTCTGTACATCCTCCTCCCTGACCCGTATCTGATGGTATCCGGATCTCAAATCAATCTTGCTATATAGCTTCGTCCCTTGCAATTGATCAAATAAATCATCAATCCTCGGAAGAGGATACTTGTTCTTTACCGTGGCCTTATTCAGTTGCCGATAATCGATGCACAAACGCATCGAACCATCCTTCTTCTTCACAAAAAGAACCGGCGCGCCCCAAGGCGATACGCTAGGGCGTATATATCCTTTATCCAGAAGCTCTTGCAACTGTTCCTTTAGTTCCCTCAATTCTGCCGGCGCCATGCGGTAAGGAGCACGAGAAATAGCGGACGTCCCCGGTAATAACTCAATCCCAAACTCGACTTCCCTAGTCGGTGGGAATCCTGTAATCTCCTCCGGGAACACATCAGCAAATTCTGCTACAACTGGTATATCCTCGACTCTTAACTCCTTGCCCTTTCCCAACCGATCCACGGCATAAATGAGATAGCCCGTATGTCCACGCTCCAATAATTGAGACATCTTGATTGCCGAAATCAACGGAACCTTCGCACGAGAACCATTACCATAGAAAATCCACTGAACTCCTAACTGAGATCTGAACCGTACTGTCCTCTGTCGGCAATCCACCACTGCCTGATATCTGTTCAGAATGTCGATGCCCACAATGCAGTCGAAATCTGACATACCCAGAACAATCAAATCGGCCTTGACTTCATTGCCCTCAAAATAAATGAGGCAGTCCATCAGAAATTGATCCGCAACAACTTTCTTTCCAGTGGGTGTCGAGACCAATAGAGACGTGGGCAACGGAGACGTGCACATATGATGTCTCGCCACAAAGCCCGCAGACACAAAGGAGTGCGAAGCACCTGTGTCTATCAAAATAAAGGCGGAATATGAAAATAATAGGCACGTACCAGCTATAACCTCCTCTGGAGCTGCATCGGCCTGCTCCCTGGTCAATGCATAGACCTGACCCTGAGGCGGTCCCATCGCCTGTCCTCCCATATGTCGAGGCGCCACCGGTGGCCTCTGCTGTACTGTCCCGGTAGAAAACCTTCCTCTGCCTTCCCTGAGGTCCGTCTGTCCCTCCCGATTAGGACAACGCCGAGCAATGTGGCCCGACCTGCCACATATATAACAAGCAGAACAGTCACGCATCAGATGCGGCCCTCCACAAAAGTGGCACTTAACTTCACCAGCTCTGCCAGGTCCTCCAAAAGTGGATGCACCGCCTCTCCGGTCACCCTGTTTCCGGCCATCCGGTCGCCTTCCACTAAACCGGGAAGAAGAAGAAGAAGTTCCTCTTGATTTAAAAGATCCTCCCCGAGGCCTCAGATTTTCAGGTGTGGATCTTTGAGATGAAACCGGTGGGGGTGCAACATCAGGATAAGCACTCACCCCAATCTCTGCCAACTCTGCTCTCACAAGTGCATCATCAAAGGATGTCGGGTTGTTAGAAATCACCCGATCAAATAATTCCGGTCTTAACCCCTTCAAGAAGTTCCTCATCTTCGCGTGTCCATTTGTGGCAATATGAGGGACATACCTCAATAAAGACGAGTAGTGCATGGCGTAGTCCGAAACCGTCATGCTTCCTTGTTTCAAATTTGAAAACTCATCCTCCTTGGATTGCCTTGCCGCAGCTGAAAAGTATCGGTTCAAAAACCGAGTCCTGAATAGAGTCCAGTCTATCACCATGCCTTGTGCTCGCAGTTCCATAACAGTCGTCCTCCACCACATGGAAGACTTCTTGGCCAGTTGGAATTCCGCCAGTCTTAACCAAGCCGTCCTAGCACACGGCGCGGATACAAATATTTGTTCCAATCTTTCCAGCCACTCTTCGGCTTCTTCTCCAGTCTCTGTTCCCTCAAACATCGGTGGGTGAAAGGTCAGGAACTGTGTCAGACTAAGTTCCCCTGGTAGTAGCATCTGGGCAACCGGTTCCACGCCCACAGCAGGTGGGGGTAAGGGATTTGCCTGTCCAATACTAGCATTCACGCTCCCAACATCCCCGACCTCTTCATTAGCAGCCATGCTGTAACACAAATGTTAACAACAATTCCAAAACAAGATATATATGTTATGCCGTTAGATAACATGAATGAAAATAAGCATGTTAGTATAACAGTTCATACTCCAATATGCGCCACATGCATAAACATGCTCAAATGTAAACACTTAGCTAACCATGCTAAGGCTACCCTTCACTCAATCCCGGGTTCTCTAACCACTGCTCTGATACCACTAATGTAAGGACCCTAGTTCCTTAAGTGCGGATTAAAGGCATAATTAAATTTTTCCATACAAAATAAGGTTTGAAGGTCAAGTTGATGCCCTGAGTTAATTAAATTACAGTGCCAAATAAAGTTTCAAAAGGGATTAGTTACATTCCCAACCAATGAATACTAATCCTATAGCTTTACACTACTCCTAGAGCAGAGACTATACAAAAGGATTTGGCCTGCTAACAAGAGCACTCCTCACTGGCTCACTGCATCACCCGCCTTAGCCCCTTCCGCCCAAGTACCTACAGGAACAACCCCAAACCGTGAGCATGTATATAAATCATATCCACAATAATATGATCACAATTAAATGCATAAACCATAAATGCAATTCACTTCCTGTGTTTAACATATTTAAAAGCTCCATTGGTTGTCCCTGTATCACAATAATAATCAAAGATTATAATACCAATATGCATGTCATGACATGAACTCATTCCGTGTATACCAATTTCCAATTTCCAGTCTTATTATATCAGTGGCATAATACCCCTCGCGTTTATATGACAGCGGCATTAATACCCCTCGCTTCGACATATTAGCGGTATAATATCCCTCAGCATCAATATGACAGCGGCATTATCCTTCGCTTCGACATATTTGCGGCAAATATTCTTCATCGCTAAATATGACAGCGGCAAGTATTCTATCATCGCTTCGACATAACAGCGGCAAGTATTCGATCATCACTACGATATAATCTCGACTCACAATTTATATATATATGCAACCGTAATGCATATCCAATCACATATGCAACCAAAATGCATAAACAAGACCATGTATGCAACCACAATGCATAACCAATTCAAAGCGTAATAAATACGTTTTACCGTCCGATGCTCGTACGTCTCACTACGTACCTTGATTCCAAAAGTGGAGATTATCGTAGACTTTATCTCCTATGCTGTGTGCCCACCTGGGATGGTTCTACACATTCACACAAATCGATATTAGAAGCCAATAATAGTCCGATATCAAAAATTTCACAAAAAAGTCCAAAAATCCAATATTTCAGCCTTCGCGATCGATCGCCCATCACGGCGATCGATCGCCCAAACGTACTGCCCGAGCCCCAAATTTTTCATCCTTCGGCGATCGATCGCCACACTTGGCGCGATCGATCGCCAGACCCGCCGATCGATCGCCCAAGAGTGGCGATCGATCGCCAAAAGCTTCCAACGCCTACTGCCTGGGCGCGATCGATCGCCTGAAATGGGCGATCGATCGCCGACCCCTGTAACCCGAAAAAATCTCCATTTTTGCACCTCAAAATCATTCCAACCCATTTCAACACATAACCAACAAACCAACAACTCAAATAACATCATAACCCTTCAAAATACACCTTAAAACAACCATAAAACCAACCCCCAAACAAAACCACAACAATCCAACCCAAACCCATTTTAAACCCTTCAAAACCATTTCAATCTTAAACCAAACACAATAAAAGCAATGGGGAGGTATCCATACCTCTAGGGGACTCCAAAACTCACACCAAAACCCACAAAGCAAGCTTCTTGAAGGTTTTCTCTCCAACCTTGAGCACAATTTCGAAAATGGGGAAAAAGAAGGGTTTGGTGGTGGTTTTGGGGAAAGTTGTAAAGTAATGGGAATTAAAGGGGAATGGGGTATAAATGATTTAATTAAACCAATTGCCTTCCACAATTTACCATGGTGTATAAAACACCCCAACATGATATTTAAAGGCATTTTACCATAATGTACCAAAATCCCAATAAAAACATGATTCACACAATTAATCACAAACCAGTACAATTAAACCATCAAAATCCCCAATTACCCAACATGAATAACATGCACATCGAAATGCTCTACCGGGTCGCTCCTACCAGGTGACCAAGCATTTCACCAATATAATTAATTCCATTAATTAATTTAATCACCACCATTAAAATCTCATAATCGAAATTAATGCCCAATTTGCATATAATTATTTCGGGGGTATCACAACACTACTATATTGATTTTTTTTATCTCTTGGAGAGATTTGGATTGTACTGTCTTGGAGACAGCTTGCATCGGTCGTGGTTTGATTGTAAGTCAGCCATGGTAAGCATTACTGATGTTGGACCGAGTAATGGATTTCTTACCTCGGTGAGACGTTTGAGGAGACGTCTTCGGGGAGATGCTCGATTTTGGAGTACTATGGTATTAGTACAGAACATCGTTGGAAGGTGTATACATGGCGTATACGGATTTTTGGATCGGGTAATGGTAGTATTGATGCACTACTCTAACCAATTGTATATTTCTGGGTTCCGGGATATGTTTTGGTATTAATATACCAGGTTTTCCGAACGGTAATTCGAGGATTGGAGGATCATGGATTCATGACTTCTTCCTTGAGAGGAAGACGGTATTGTGATTCCTACCGGTTGAATCTTTTGGGGAGATTCGTTATTTTGGTTCGTGTGGTGGTGATGTTGAAATCACACCCTTTGGTTTTGGTTTGTCAACCATCATTCTCCGTGGGGCGAGAATAATCGGGGTTTGACAGTTGGTTTTGGGATTTGGGTGTGATTGGAGACACCCGAGTCTATTGCATTGCGTATGCATGTTGTGTGGTGTATGGGCATGTATGCCGTGTGTGTATACGAATGCCAACCTTATTTCGTTCATTATGGAACGCCGAGTGTGTATAATTGGTTTAGTGGATCTCCGGTGTGAGATTGTGGAACCTCGAGATCGGTAATCTCGATGGCACGATGCATTCTAATGAATGATCGTGAGGGTTGTTTGATTCCCCGAGGAGGGATCGATGTGATTTGGAATCATGGTGGTTCTTGTTGGATAATTCGATAGCCTTCCTATTTTAGGATTGTTAGATCCAAGGATAAATGAGGGATGGCCGAGATTCGGATTTGTTTAGTGTCATGGTTGACACTTGTGTAGGAATGCAATTGGTTGCCTTCCATGTCCCCTATGGAACTTGAGACTTGGTGGAGTCTTGATGGTGTGTCGGGACCAAGATATGATTTCTTGGAACACACCGGTGTAAACATCCTCGGTGATGTATTTTTGTGTGGATCAGTGACCGTGGGTAACCCGGTCCGGGTTGCAAGTGGTGCAACTACTCCTTTGGAGGAGATGGGCTGGGAAGCGAAAACTGGTTTTTCTGTGAGTATACTGTTGTATACTAGTGGTCCCCACCATGACGATATGTGTCATGCATCGTGGGAAGGTGGTGAATATCACGGGATGATGTCTATGTCAGAACTAATGGTGATTTGGTTGGGTTGCAGTTTTGGTGGACTGACTTGTGGGACGATTCACGTCGAGGTATGTTGTTATCTTTCGGGTTTGTATTGGTTTTGGCGTTGCGCTATTTTGGGGCTTGGTGCGAGACTGGTATTCTCGCAGTTGTTAATTCGATTCTAAGGTGATTCAGAATCAGGGTCTTGGCTTTGTTTTGTTGGTGTAGTCCTGGTGTTACGAGGAGTACACCGGTGCAATTTCGAGGACGAAATTTTATTAGTAGGGGATAATTGTGATGTCCGGGAATTAATGGTGTTAATCCCGGTGTAGTATTAATCCTGGATGGATTTTTAATTGTGGCAATTAGGAATTAATTGCGGTTCGGCATCTCCCGAGGTTGGTAAATCGGGCCTTCTGGGCTCGTCTAATTGATTAGTTGGGATCGTTGGATCCCGAGGTTGAGATCGTATTCTCATTCCGGTGAAAACCTGCGAGTTGGGTTTTTAGTGTGACTCAGAATCTCGGGTGCTGTGTGTGGGCACCGGTAGGGGGTTTTTGAGTTAGAGAGAGAGTTTTTGAAAACAGATGATTTTTAATGAATCATGATGTATTTGTGGGGCTATTAGTATTTCGGGGTATTTTTGCTATAAATACCAATTGAACCCGGGATTTTAATTATCGGAGTCATTTTTTCCTCATCTCTCTCTCTCCTCGCGCCCGCAGCCCCCTTTCCCGATCCCCTTTACCCCCGCGCACAAAAGGCCACCGCCCGCCGCCGTGTTCGTCTCTTCCAGGCGGTTCTATCCATACCAACAATTTGAAGTTTGGTCGAGAATCGAGCTCGGATTTGCCAGAAAAGCGTAGGGTTCAAAAACTGGATTTCATCCGATTTTGGGGCGCGATTTTGGTATGTTTTTGGTGCGATTTTTCTGATGTTTTTGGGGCGTTTTTAAGCTGGTTTTGAGTCGATTATTTCAGCCTTTTTGGTTCGAAATTATTGGTTAAGTTTGGTTCGAATTTTCAGCTCGATTTCGTGGGTTAGGGTTCGAAATTCGGGGGTTTCGCTTGTGGGGCGATTATTGTTGTTGGTAATTGATTAATTCATGTTGTAGATGCATTATGATGCTTGATTGTGTTCGAATTCGAAGAATTGTAAGGGTTCGAATTTAAGGGCTTGTTTGGGTTCGAATTTAAGGGTATTGAATTCGAAAATTGGGGGTTTTTGGCAAGGAGTGTTGATTCTTGCTTGGATAGCTTAATTCATGTTTTAAATGAATTATGGTGATTATTTGGGTTTGATTTGTGTTGTTGGGGTTCAAATTTAGGGGTGGTCCTTGAGCAATTTTCGATATTGTCTCATTCGATTTCCCTCCCTGTATATGCCCTGCCCCGGGTCTTTTAAATTGTAAATTGTTGTGGATTGACAATATGTTGAGGGTTATGGGTGTGCTTGAGCATGGGTTGCATGTTCGTAATTAATTGTGAATTATTTATCGTGTTAGCACATCGTTCCTCGGAGCATGGAACTCGAGCAAGGTTTGGCTCGGACTTCGGAAATTAAGGTACGTGGGACGTACGAGCATAGCCTATTATAGTATTGCAACTGTAATATGCATGGTTTGTGATAATGGTATTAAATGGGCATTGGAATACATGGTGTATGGTAATTGTATTATATGGACATTACAATATCTGGCATGTGGTCTGGCATGTGGTAATTACATTGGATAAATATTGAGATGCATGGTGCACTATATTTACTTCAAATGGATAATGATATGCATGGTAAACGGTCTTTGCCTTCAATGGATATATATATATATATATATATTGGGAATCATACAGTGCCGCCTTCGAGCGAGCAATGATTCGGGATGCGGTCGCCATTGGGCGACCATCGGTTATGACGCCGCTATTGTTGAGCGTGCGCGAGGTTTAGTATGCCGCTATTGTGGAGCGAGCAATGAAATAAGAACATGGAATTGTTGGTTAGATATATGCGATATCTATAGTCTTTTACATTATGTTCTTATCCCTTTGATTATGGAACTGGTATAATAGAACGGTATTAGTTAATCTATGTGACGATTAACTGGCTTTGGGAATTTGATGAGTTTGGTTATTTTGAGAACAGGGACAATACAGGGGGATCCCGGATGAGGGTATTGCCATCCAGGGAGTATCATTTAAATTATGGCATTTACATTCTGTAAATTATGAATTGCAATATTATTATTTTGTGATTGGTGGTATTGGTATGCTCACCCCGTGTGGGGGCTGTCTCTGTTGGGGCAGGTAACACAGGTGTAGCGGCTTTGGAGTCGAGCTCGGGCTTTTGGTTAGAGGTACTTCCAGGATCGAGGTACCAGAGCTGGCTGGATGGACGCTCAGATCCAGTGTTGAGATCGAGTTGTGCTTGGAAGGTGCTTCCAGGATAGAAGTACCAGTAGCGGTATCCGGTATAGTGTTTTATGCATCAAATACACGTTTATTCATTGAGTGCTCTTACGTGAGTACACCTTACGTGTATATGGGATGTATAAATGGGCTATGGCCTCTTTCTGTTCATTATGGTTGCATGCAATTAATTATGGAAATTGCTAAATGAACTAAGAGCATATTAGTGTATTATGTGGGTGCATGTTATGTGAATAATAATGGTAGGGGGAATTTGAATATTGGGAATTGAATGCAAGAAATTTTCTGGGTAGCATACGGTGTTGCACTTGCATAGGGTTTTTCCCCTGATGGTATGATTATATGCACTCATGGTATGGCTTAATGCACTAATTATGGGTTAAGGGCACGGGGGTCCTTACATTAGTGGTATCAGAGCCAGGTTAGCTCTTTGGGGCTGTTGAGGGCCTAGGAACATGTTATTGGGAATGAGAAGCACATACTTATGCATGATTGCTTATGTGCGTTTATGATATGTGTTCATCATTGGCATATGTGTTGCTAACCATGGTGGTTGCAGGGTCTTATGAGACATGGACTATGCATTACGGTTGCATAGGTATACATCGGAGTGATGATTTTAATGCCTTGCCGCTACATGTTGGAGCGAGGTGCATTAAAATACACTCATGGCGATGTTTATGGGAATACGGATTATGCATTACGGTTGCATGCACGTCGAAGCGATGATGCCGCTGTCGTGTCGAAGCGATGGTAAATGCCGCTGTCACGTCGAAGCGATGATGCCGCTGTCGTGCCGAAACAATTATTGAAATACGGGTTATGCATTACGGTTGCATGCATGGCGTAGCGATATGAATACTTGCCGCTGTCGTATTATAGCGATGAAGAATATTTGCCGCAAATATGTCGAAGCGATGGTAAATGTCGCTGTCACGTCGAAGCGATGGTACCACCGTCATGTCGAAACGATGATGCCGATGTCGTGTCGAAGCGATGATACATGCCGCTGTCACGTCGAAGCGATGATGCCGTTGTCATGACGTAGCGATGTGATCGGGAACAAAGTACTACATGAGTGTGAGTACCTCTTGAGTCCGCGATTATCCGGGTATTTTATTGGCGATGGTTACGCCGGGTATTTTGTTGGCGATGGTTACGCCGGGTATTTTGTTGGCGATGGTTACGCCGGGTATTTTGTTGGCGATGGTTACGCCGGGTATTTTATTGGCGACGGTTACGCCGGGTATTCTATTGGCGACGGTTACGCCGGGTATTCTATTGGCGATGGTTACGCCGGGTATTTTGTTGGCGATGGTTACGCCGGGTATTTTGTTGGCGATGGTTACGCCGGGTATTTTATTGGCGACGGTTACGCCGGGTATTCTATTGGCGATGGTTTATACCGCCGGATATCTATAGCGACATTTCCATGGCGAGGGATCATGCCGCTGATTCGATAGCGATGGGTTATACCGCTATGTGTGTAGCACTGGATTATACCGCCTACGAGCGATGGGTGCTGCTTATGTACCGCTGGTGGACGATGGATACAGTTATTCCGCTATCTCGATAGCGATGAGGTATGGCATATTACTTTTGTTATCAGTATGGTGATTATGGTGTATTATTATTTACCGTCATGTGTTTGACGATGAGATTATGGATGTCGTGTATCGACAGGTACCGTCATATGTTCGACGATGTTATTTGGGATAACTATGTGGACGCTTGGCGTCATTTTGGTGATTTATACATTCATGTTTATGTATATGGTTGTATGGTTTGAGTGCCGATGGTGGGCACATGGTAGGATCTGGGTATTTAGTTGACGAGACCTTTTGCCGAGCAGGTTTGCTCGATGGATCATTGATGCATTGTACCGGTGAGAGTACGCATCGTATTATGGAGGTATATTATTGACGAGCAATGATACCCTTGGGTATGCTCGCTGGGATGGCTAAGGCCAAGTGAATGGTGGTAAGAGTAGTCATTGAGGAAACTACTCGCTTGTTATTGTGATGAGGAGTAAACATGGTTACACCCACCCTAAGGGCGTGGAAGAAGTCCTAATGGATTAGGATTGCATGATAATTGAGCGTGGACGCCGGGTTGTCCAGTGTGCGTTGGTGTTTTAGAGATATGTTGGGCAATGACCCACAACTCTAATGGTTTGGGCGGTATGGTATACCGGGATGGAATGTGTGTCGCGTTAATAGGTTGGTATAAGCCTATGGGACCAGCGAATCACTAGCCAGGTATTGTTGCAGTGCTTTAGTGTGCTTGTGGTAGCTATTATAATGCTCGTTGGATTCGAGTTTGGTGAATCGTATGGTGATACGATGAGGGTTATGGTAGACTCTTGTAGTCTCTATGTGGCATGGTGTTTGAGGTAGGGAATACCTCACGGGGACGTTATACGTCATTGTTTTGAGGGACTTGTGCTGGGACAGCTCAAGTTTGTTGGTATTACCAACGTGAGTGTCAACAAGTCGTGGTTAGCTCTAGTTGAGCATCCTTGCATATGGCATGCAATGGGAGTCACAATGGTTTGTGAGATATAGTTAGTGGGGTGACACTACTATATTGATTTTTTTTATCTCTTGGAGAGATTTGGATTGTACTGTCTTGGAGACAGCTTGCATCGGTCGTGGTTTGATTGTAAGTCAGCCATGGTAAGCATTACTGATGTTGGACCGAGTAATGGATTTCTTACCTCGGTGAGACGTTTGAGGAGACGTCTTCGGGGAGATGCTCGATTTTGGAGTACTATGGTATTAGTACAGAACATCGTTGGAAGGTGTATACATGGCGTATACGGATTTTTGGATCGGGTAATGGTAGTATTGATGCACTACTCTAACCAATTGTATATTTCTGGGTTCCGGGATATGTTTTGGTATTAATATACCAGGTTTTCCGAACGGTAATTCGAGGATTGGAGGATCATGGATTCATGACTTCTTCCTTGAGAGGAAGACGGTATTGTGATTCCTACCGGTTGAATCTTTTGGGGAGATTCGTTATTTTGGTTCGTGTGGTGGTGATGTTGAAATCACACCCTTTGGTTTTGGTTTGTCAACCATCATTCTCCGTGGGGCGAGAATAATCGGGGTTTGACAGTTGGTTTTGGGATTTGGGTGTGATTGGAGACACCCGAGTCTATTGCATTGCGTATGCATGTTGTGTGGTGTATGGGCATGTATGCCGTGTGTGTATACGAATGCCAACCTTATTTCGTTCATTATGGAACGCCGAGTGTGTATAATTGGTTTAGTGGATCTCCGGTGTGAGATTGTGGAACCTCGAGATCGGTAATCTCGATGGCACGATGCATTCTAATGAATGATCGTGAGGGTTGTTTGATTCCCCGAGGAGGGATCGATGTGATTTGGAATCATGGTGGTTCTTGTTGGATAATTCGATAGCCTTCCTATTTTAGGATTGTTAAATCCAAGGATAAATGAGGGATGGCCGAGATTCGGATTTGTTTAGTGTCATGGTTGACACTTGTGTAGGAATGCAATTGGTTGCCTTCCATGTCCCCTATGGAACTTGAGACTTGGTGGAGTCTTGATGGTGTGTCGGGACCAAGATATGATTTCTTGGAACACACCGGTGTAAACATCCTCGGTGATGTATTTTTGTGTGGATCAGTGACCGTGGGTAACCCGGTCCGGGTTGCAAGTGGTGCAACTACTCCTTTGGAGGAGATGGGCTGGGAAGCGAAAACTGGTTTTTCTGTGAGTATACTGTTGTATACTAGTGGTCCCCACCATGACGATATGTGTCATGCATCGTGGGAAGGTGGTGAATATCACGGGATGATGTCTATGTCAGAACTAATGGTGATTTGGTTGGGTTGCAGTTTTGGTGGACTGACTTGTGGGACGATTCACGTCGAGGTATGTTGTTATCTTTCGGGTTTGTATTGGTTTTGGCGTTGCGCTATTTTGGGGCTTGGTGCGAGACTGGTATTCTCGCAGTTGTTAATTCGATTCTAAGGTGATTCAGAATCAGGGTCTTGGCTTTGTTTTGTTGGTGTAGTCCTGGTGTTACGAGGAGTACACCGGTGCAATTTCGAGGACGAAATTTTATTAGTAGGGGATAATTGTGATGTCCGGGAATTAATGGTGTTAATCCCGGTGTAGTATTAATCCTGGATGGATTTTTAATTGTGGCAATTAGGAATTAATTGCGGTTCGGCATCTCCCGAGGTTGGTAAATCGGGCCTTCTGGGCTCGTCTAATTGATTAGTTGGGATCGTTGGATCCCGAGGTTGAGATCGTATTCTCATTCCGGTGAAAACCTGCGAGTTGGGTTTTTAGTGTGACTCAGAATCTCGGGTGCTGTGTGTGGGCACCTGGTAGGGGGTTTTTGAGTTAGAGAGAGAGTTTTTGAAAACAGATGATTTTTAATGAATCATGATGTATTTGTGGGGCTATTAGTATTTCGGGGTATTTTTGCTATAAATACCAATTGAACCCGGGATTTTAATTATCGGAGTCATTTTTTCCTCATCTCTCTCTCTCCTCGCGCCCGCAGCCCCCTTTCCCGATCCCCTTTACCCCCGCGCACAAAAGGCCACCGCCCGCCGCCGTTCGGCGCGTCCGACCCGCCGCCGTGTTCGTCTCTTCCAGGCGGTTCTATCCATACCAACAATTTGAAGTTTGGTCGAGAATCGAGCTCGGATTTGCCAGAAAAGCGTAGGGTTCAAAAACTGGATTTCATCCGATTTTGGGGCGCGATTTTGGTATGTTTTTGGTGCGATTTTTCTGATGTTTTTGGGGCGTTTTTAAGCTGGTTTTGAGTCGATTATTTCAGCCTTTTTGGTTCGAAATTATTGGTTAAGTTTGGTCCGAATTTTCAGCTCGATTTCGTGGGTTAGGGTTCGAAATTCGGGGGTTTCGCTTGTGGGGCGATTATTGTTGTTGGTAATTGATTAATTCATGTTGTAGATGCATTATGATGCTTGATTGTGTTCGAATTCGAAGAATTGTAAGGGTTCGAATTTAAGGGCTTGTTTGGGTTCGAATTTAAGGGTATTGAATTTGAAAATTGGGGGTTTTTGGCAAGGAGTGTTGATTCTTGCTTGGATAGCTTAATTCATGTTTTAAATGAATTATGGTGATTATTTGGGTTTGATTTGTGTTGTTGGGGTTCAAATTTAGGGGTGGTCCTTGAGCAATTTTCGATATTGTCTCATTCGATTTCCCTCCCTGTATATGCCCTGCCCCGGGTCTTTTAAATTGTAAATTGTTGTGGATTGACAATATGTTGAGGGTTATGGGTGTGCTTGAGCATGGGTTGCATGTTCGTAATTAATTGTGAATTATTTATCGTGTTAGCACATCGTTCCTCGGAGCATGGAACTCGAGCAAGGTTTGGCTCGGACTTCGGAAATTAAGGTACGTGGGACGTACGAGCATAGCCTATTATAGTATTGCAACTGTAATATGCATGGTTTGTGATAATGGTATTAAATGGGCATTGGAATACATGGTGTATGGTAATTGTATTATATGGACATTACAATATCTGGCATGTGGTCTGGCATGTGGTAATTACATTGGATAAATATTGAGATGCATGGTGCACTATATTTACTTCAAATGGATAATGATATGCATGGTAAACGGTCTTTGCCTTCAATGGATATATATATATATATATATTGGGAATCATACAGTGCCGCCTTCGAGCGAGCAATGATTCGGGATGCGGTCGCCATTGGGCGACCATCGGTTATGACGCCGCTATTGTTGAGCGTGCGCGAGGTTTAGTATGCCGCTATTGTGGAGCGAGCAATGAAATAAGAACATGGAATTGTTGGTTAGATATATGCGATATCTATAGTCTTTTACATTATGTTCTTATCCCTTTGATTATGGAACTGGTATAATAGAACGGTATTAGTTAATCTATGTGACGATTAACTGGCTTTGGGAATTTGATGAGTTTGGTTATTTTGAGAACAGGGACAATACAGGGGGATCCCGGATGAGGGTATTGCCATCCAGGGAGTATCATTTAAATTATGGCATTTACATTCTGTAAATTATGAATTGCAATATTATTATTTTGTGATTGGTGGTATTGGTATGCTCACCCCGTGTGGGGGCTGTCTCTGTTGGGGCAGGTAACACAGGTGTAGCGGCTTTGGAGTCGAGCTCGGGCTTTTGGTTAGAGGTACTTCCAGGATCGAGGTACCAGAGCTGGCTGGATGGACGCTCAGATCCAGTGTTGAGATCGAGTTGTGCTTGGAAGGTGCTTCCAGGATAGAAGTACCAGTAGCGGTATCCGGTATAGTGTTTTATGCATCAAATACACGTTTATTCATTGAGTGCTCTTACGTGAGTACACCTTACGTGTATATGGGATGTATAAATGGGCTATGGCCTCTTTCTGTTCATTATGGTTGCATGCAATTAATTATGGAAATTGCTAAATGAACTAAGAGCATATTAGTGTATTATGTGGGTGCATGTTATGTGAATAATAATGGTAGGGGGAATTTGAATATTGGGAATTGAATGCAAGAAATTTTCTGGGTAGCATACGGTGTTGCACTTGCATAGGGTTTTTCCCCTGATGGTATGATTATATGCACTCATGGTATGGCTTAATGCACTAATTATGGGTTAAGGGCACGGGGGTCCTTACAACAAAGATCTACATCTGAGAATCTGAGGCCCCGAGGAGGATCTTTTAAGTCACGGGGGACTCCTTCTTTTTCCCGGTTTAGCGAAAAGCGGCCGGATAGCCGGAAGCAAGGAGACCGGAGGGGTGGTGCATCTACTTTTGGGGGACCAACTCAAGCTAGTAGAGTTGGAGATGTTAAGTGCCATTTTTGCGGAGGGCCGCATTTGATGCGTGATTGTTCTGCGTGCTACATATGTGGCAAGCCGGGCAACATGCTCGACATTGCCCCAATCGGAAGGACAGATGGATCTTAGGGAAGGTCGAGGGATGTTTTCTAGTGGGACGGTACAGCAGAGGCAACCGATGGTGCCTCGACATATGGGAGGACAGGCGATGTGGCCACCTCAGGGACAGGTCTATGCACTGACTAGGGAGCAGGCTGATGCAGCTCCAGAGGAGGTGATAGCTGGTACATGCCTCTTATTTACATATTCCGCCTTTATTTTGATAGACACAGGTGCTTCGCACTCCTTTGTGTCTGCGGACTTTGTGGAGAGACATCATTGCATGTCTCTGTTACCCACGTCTCTATTGGTCTCGACACCCACTGGAAGGAATGTTGTTGCTGATCAGTTTCTGATGGACTGCCTCATTTATTTTGAGGGCAACGAGATAAAGGCAGATTTGATCGTATTGGTTATGTCAGAATTTGATTGCATTGTGGGCATCGACATATTGAACCGATATCAGGCAGTGGTAGATTGTCGGCAGAGGACGGTTTGGTTCAGATCTGATTTGGGGATTCAGTGGACTTTCTATGGCAACGGTTCTCGTGCAAAGATTCCGTTGTCGGCGGTCAAAATGTCCCAATTGTTGGAACGTGGGCACACGGGCTATCTCATCTATGCCGTGGACACGGCGGGAAAGAGTAAAGAATTAAGAGTTGAGGATATACCAGTGGTAGCATAGTTTGCTGATGTGTTCCCGGAGGAGATTTCCACGATTCCCACCGGCTAGAGAAGTCGAGTTTGGGATTGAGTTATTACTGGGGACATCCGCTATCTCTCGTGCCCCTTACAGGATGGCACTGGCAGAGTTAAGCGAGTTGAAGGAGCAATTGCAGGAACTCCTTGACAAAGGATATATACGCCCTAGCGTATCGCCTTGGGGCTCACCGGTTCTCTTTGTGAAGAAGAAGAATGGTTCGATGCGTTTGTGTATCGATTACCGGCAACTGAATAAGACCACGGTAAAGAACAAGTATCCTCTCCCAAGGATTGATGATTTATTTGACCAGTTGCAGGGTACTAAGCTTTATAGCAAGACTGACTTGAGGTCGGGTTACCATCAGATACGAGTCAGGGAGGAGGATGTGCAGAAGACAGCATTTCGGACTCGGTATGGGCACTACGAGTTCCTAGTGATGCCGTTCGGTGTGACGAATGTCCCTGCTGTCTTTATGAGCTTGATGAACATGATGTTCCAGCCATATCTTGACTAGTTCGTCATAGTGTTCATTGATGACATACTCATCTACCCTCGGAGTGAGGAAGAGCACGTGAGACACTTGAGGACAGTGCTCCAGGTCCTCAGAGATCATCAGTTATTTGCTAAGCTCAGCAAGTCTGAGTTTTGGTTGAGCAGTGTAGTATTTCTAGGGCATGTTATATCTAGCAGTGGGATATCGGTGGACCCCAGGAAGATTGAGGCTGTGATGGAGTGGGATGCACCCATTTCAGTGCCCGAGATACGGAGTTTCCTTGGTTTGGCTGGTTATTATCGACGCTTCGTCGAGGGATTTTCTAAGATTGCTAAGCCATTGACTCAGTTGACTCAAAAGGGAATGCCGTTCTATTGGTCTGAGGCTTGTGAGCAAAACTTCCAAGAGTTGAAACATCGATTGATGACGGCGCCGGTGTTGGAGATTCCCACAAAGAACAAGAGGTTTGTCCTTTACACTGACACATCACTGCAGGGCTTGGGTTGTGTATTGATGCAAGATAAGCATGTGGTAGCTTATGCATCAAGGGTTGAAGCCGCATGAGGCTAGGTACCCAGTCCATGATTTGGAATTGGCAGCTATTATCTTTGCCGTGAAGATTTGGAGGCATTATTTGTATGGTACATCTTTACCATATATACGGATCATAAGAGCCTGAAATTCTTGTTTGCTCAGGTGAAATTGAATAGGCGTCAGAGGAGGTGGATGGATTTGCTCAAGGACTATGACTGTGAAATAGAGTACCATCCGGGAAAAGTAAACTTGACAGCAAATGCCTTGAGTCGGAAGGTGAAGAGTACTGCTAAGGATACCATGTATTTGTCAGCTATGATGACTTCTTTCTGCCATCTGGGCTATGATTTCGATGAGGATGCATCGCCGGTATGGGTATCCACTTTATTGGCAGAGCCGAACATTTATGAGAATATCAGGAGAGCCCAGAAGACGGATGATGAGGTTCAAAGATGGTCATCATTGGCACTTCAGGGACAGCCATCAAAGTTCAGAGTGGCTGAGGATGGTTCTTTGAGACTCGGTAACCGATGGGTAGTTCCATGTACACTGGAGTTGCGAAGAGGAATCTTGGAGCGAGCTCATAGTAGCCGATTTAGTATCCACCCAGGGGGGAGAAAAATGTATAACAGCCTTCTGAGGTGCAGTTAGATTCTGATGTCTCCTATGAGGAACGGCCAGTCAGGATTCTGGATAGAGCTGATCGTAGACTTCGGAATAAAGTGATACGATTGGTCAAGGTTCAGTGGGATCGCAGGGGTGTCGAGGAGGCCACGTGGGAGACGGAGCGGCATATGGTGCAACACTATCCGGAACTATTTTCTGGTATGTGATTTATGTTTGGTTTCGTTTTGGGTAAGTGCATGCGATTTTCGAGGGCGAAATCTTATAAGTAGGGGAGTATTGTGATATCCCCGGAATAATTAATTGCAATTTGGGCATTAATTATGTTATGTGATTATTTTTGGTGATAATTAAATTATGTGTTGGAATTAATTATCTTGGTGAAATGCTTAGTCACATGGTAGGCGTGACCCGGTGGTGCATTTCAGGGTGCATGTTATGCATGTTGGGAAATTGGGGGTTATCATGGTTTATTTATGGTGGTTGATAATTATTTGGTAAAGTACGGGTTTAATTGAGATTTTGGTGCATTTTGGTAAAATGCTTTTAAAATATCATTTTGGGATGTTTTATACATCATGCTAATTATTGGGGTACAAATTTAATTAACCCCCTTTAACCCCACTACCCCACCTTACCCTCCTCACTTTACCAATCCCCAAATTTCTCTCCCAACCCTAGCCATTTCTCCATTTTCGATTTTGGCATAAAAGTGGAAGGGAAATTCTTGCAAAAGCTTTGTTTGTGAGATTATTTGTAGGATTTGGAGTCCTCAAGAGGTATGGATACCTCCTTGATGTATTAATGGTGTTTGGGTTGATTTTGAAATGGTATTTTGAGTTTTTGAAATGGGTTTGTTTTGGGTTGGTATGGTTTTGTTTGGATGTTAGATTTTTGGTTGTTCAAAGGTGTATATTGAAGTTTTATGGTGTTTTTGTATTGTTGGTTTATTGGTATTTGAATTGGTTTGGATTGGGGAAGAAGAAATGTGAATAGTGTCCGAAAATCGCGAGTTCAGGTTTCCGCGATCGATCGGGACATTCTCCCGATCGAGCGCGAGCACCAGGGGAGGCGGCAGTAGCCTTTCGCGATCGATCGCGAGTTTGGCGCGATCGATCGGTGAGGCCGCGATCGATCGGCATAAACTCGGCGATCGATCGCGGATTGAATTTTTTTGTTGGCTTTGGCAGTGTGATCTCGCGATCGATCGGGGCTTTATGGCGATCGATCGCGAGACACCAAAATATGTGTTTTTGGTTATTTTTGTGAGATTTTTGGTATTGGACTATTATTGGCTCCTAATATTGGTTTGTGTGAATGTGTAGAACCATCCCAGGTGGCCACACAGCCTAGAAGATAAAGTCACAACACAACACGTTTTGGAACTGAGGTACGTAGTGAGACGTACGGGCATCGGACGGTAAAACATATTTTACGTATTGAATTTGGCTATGCATTATGGGTGCATACATGGTCTTAGTTATGCATTATGGTTGCATACATGGTTTGGATATGCATTATAGTTGCATGTGTATATTGGATGCATTGGTACATGTGATTGTGAGTCGAGATTATATTCCAGTGATGAAGAATACTTGCCGCCTTCATGTCGAAGCGATGATAGAATACTTGCCGCTGTCATATTATAGCGATGAAGAATATTTGCCACAAATATGTCGAAGCGAAGGATCATGCCGCTGTCATATTACTATTGCGAGGGATATTATGCCGCTAATATCTCGAAGCGAGGGGTATTAATGCCGCTGTCATGTAAACGCGAGGGGTATTATGCCACTAATATAATAAGACTTGGAATGGTCATTGGTATACATGGAATGAGTGCATGTCATGACATACATTATTGGTATTATAATCTATTGATTATGATTGTGGTACAGGAACAACCAAGGGAGCTTTTAAATTTATTAAATACAGGAAGTGAATCGTATTTACGGTTTATGCATTTGAATTACAATCATATTATTGTGAATATGGTTTATATACATGCTCATTGGTTTTGGGGTTGTTCCTGTAGGTACTTTTGGGCGGACGGGCTAAGGCGGGTTGATGCGGTGAGCTCGTGAGGAGTGCTGTTGGCATAGCAGGCTTAATTCTTTTGTATAGTCTCTACTCTAGGAGTAGTGTAAAGCTATAGGATTAACATTCTATTGGTTGGGAATGTAATTAATCCCTTGGTATAAGGACGAGGGGAAGAATTAAATTGAAGATAAGGACGAGGGGAAGAATAATACCTGATTATCTTCGAGAAATCTCGCTCCGAGATCGATCCTTGCTCGATTCTTTCAGGGGAGGAGAAAGGAGGGAAAAGGGTTTGGGGATGGGAACGCTGGTGAGAGAGAGAGAAATGAGATCCAAAATGATTCCGAGTCCACTTGGTATATATAGTACCAAGGCTCAAAAATCCTGAGTCTCCCACAAATACATCATGACTCATTAAAAATCATCTATTTTCAATAATTACCTCTCAATCTCTATTTCCATCAGCCCCAGCACAAAGTACTCAGGACCCCAGATCCCACCAAAAACCCAACTCCAAGGTTTTTCACCATGATGAGAATACAATCTTAACCTTTGGATCCAACGATCCTAAAATACCCGATTTAACATCCTCGGGTGTTCTAACACCGCAATTAATTCATAATTGCCCCAATTAAAATTCATTGAGGGCTATTACTACACCGGGATTAATACCATTAATTCCCGTCCATCACAATTATCCCCACTAATAAAATTTCGTCCCCGAAATTCGCACAGGCGTGCTTCACATAACACCAAGACCACACAATCCAAACGGATCTACACCGTCGAGCCATGAACATATCACGAACGAAATCCCAATTGCGAGGACACTGACCTCGCACCAAAACTTGGAATGGAGTAAATCTCCCAAATTGTCACCATCTCCAAAGAACGTCAGCATACCTCGATGCTGACCACCCAAAAGCAGTCGGTCAACCCTAACTGCTAACCAAACTAATCATTCATGATTCCAAAATAGACACCGTCCCAATGATATCTCTAAGACATAACCAGCGATGTTAAACATACGTCGTTACCAAAGAAACCATCCGTACACAACAGTGTACCCAAACTACATCCGGTTTCCACTTTCCAAAATCTTCTCCAACAGAGGAGTAGTTGCACCATATTGCAACACGGATCGGGCAACATCACGGCCACCGATCAACACAAAACACATCTCCAAAGATGTACACATCCGTGTGTTCCAAGAATTCACATCTTGGTCCAAACACATTATCGAGACTCCACAAGGTCTCAAGTCCCCATAGAGGACATGCAAGAAAATCAATTGCATTACACCCCACGTGTTTAAAATCACAACCAACAGTTCCAATCTTGAACATCCCTCGTTTACCCTAGGATTCAACAATCCTAACACAAGGAAACTACCAGATTACCCAGTAAGGATCTACCATGATCCCAATTACGTCAATCCCTCCTCAGATGGAGTCAACTCTACCTCACAATCATTCCTCAGAACACATCGTGCCATCAAGATTACCAATCTCAAGGTGCCACAATCTCTCACCAGAGATTCATCCATCCAAGCATACTAATCCGATGCTCGATAAGTACCAAAAAAAGGGCATTCGTATACACACACCGGCATACATGCCTAAGTACCAGCACCACATGCATATTCAATGCACTTGGCTTGGGTATTCCCAAACATACCCGCAAGCCTCCAAAATACAACCGCCAATCCATAGTTGTTCTCACCCAATGGAGAAATATGATCGACGAACCAAGGACCAATGGTGTGATCCCAACATCAACGCCACACAATCCGACTCCTCGAATCTCTCAAAAGATTCCCAATAGGTATATCAATACCGCATTCCACTCAAGGAAGTGTCATGAACCCATAACCTTCCAACCTCAAACCACCGTTCGAAATAACTGGATATATTTGTGCCAAACTATATCGTGGAACCAATAAATACACAACTGGTTCAGAATAGTGCATCAATGCCACTATCACCAAATCAAAATCCGTATACACAATGTATACTCATCTAACGATGCTCCGTACTAATACCATAGTACTCCACAAATCTCGAGCATCTCCTAGAGCCGTTCCTCATATGTCTCACCGAAAGTAGAAAGGCACTACCCAATCCAACACTAGTAGTGCTTACCATGGCTGAGTCATAATCAACCCATGATCGATACCAACTGTCTCCATGACAGTATATCCAAATCTCACCAAGAGATATAATCAACATAGTAGTGTCACCCCACTAACTATATCCCACTATTCCAATTGTGTCCCCAATTGCATTCCATATGCAAGGATGCTCAACCAGAGCTAACGACTTGTCGACACTCGCGTTGGTATTCCCAACAAAATTGAGTCGTTCCGGTACAAGTCCTTCAAAATAGCAACGTATAAACGTCCCCATAAGGTATTCCTTGACCCAAACCTCATGCCACATAGTGACTACAAGAGTCCACCATAAACACTCATCGTATCACCATTCGATTTACCGAACTCGGTTCCAACGAGCAGTATAATGGCTACAACAATCACACTATAACATTGTAACAATACCTGGCTAGCAGAGCGCTGCCTCCTTAGGTTATACCAAACCTACCAAGTTACAATACGTTCCACTCCGGTATACCATACGTATCATCCATGAGAGCAGTGGGTCATCACCCACTATCTCTCTAATACCACTGCACAACGGGCATTCTGGTGTCCTTGCTCAACCACAAAGCAATCCTTATCCATTAGGACTTATTCCACACCCTCATGTGTGGGTGTGACCATGTCCACCACATGCCACATAGGTATAAGCAAGTAGTTTCTTCAATAACTACTCCTATCACCAATCCCTTGGCCATAGTCATCCCAACGAGTACACACAAGGTACCCCTACACATAAATATTTACCTCCAATACATGATGCGGTACACTCACCGGTACAGTGCATCCAATAAATCATCGAGCAAACCTGCTCGGCGTAATTGTCTTGTCAACCAGTGACGTAGACACCACCTTGTGCTCATCATCGGCACTCAAACCATATGACTAAATACATATACCCAAACTTATTATTCATCGAAACGACGCTACACATCTACATAGAATATCCACTATGTCATCGTCATCCCGTGACAGTACATGTCAACATATGACTTCCATAATCTCATCGTCAAACACATGACGATATATGTCAATACCTGACATCCATAATCTCCTTGTCAACTCGTGACGGTATCTATAACAACGCATGATATCCAATATACTGCTAACAGAACAGCAATATACTATAACTCGTCGCTAATAAGATAGCGGCATATCTGTCTCCGTCGTCCAACAGTGGTACGCAATCAACACCCCTGGCTCGTGGGCGGCACAATCCTGTGTTGCGTACATAGCGGTATAATCCATCGCTATAGAATCAGCGGCATAAACCCTTGCCATATAATCAGCGGCATGAGACATCGCTATATAATCAGCGGCATAATCATCGCTATACAATCGGCGGCAAGAATCATCGGCATAGAACTACCGGAATAACCCATCCCTGTATAAATACCCGGCGGCATGAACCATCTGTTGGGATATGCCCTAAGACAAATCATTAGATGATTGTTTTGACGTACAATGTTTATGATTTTATGAATGGCAATTCATTATTATATATTATTCTTTTAACTGTGCAATGTGAATTAATATATATGTTAATGTCCTTAGAATAATATTGTATTATTCTTAAAGATGTCCCTAGTCAAGTATTATCATGAATAGGGATAATGATAATACGTAGAGACTAGTATGTGTTGATCAATGAATTGTTCATTGATATGAGATATCAAATCAACATATGGGTACATGTTAGAGAACGATGTACTGGACAGACCCACCATGAGAATGCAACATGGATAGTTATATGATCGTCATATGCAATTCTCATAGTGATAATAATGTATGTAATCCTTACGACTTGTGATCATCAGAGATCCCAACATAAGGAGTTATGTATCTTGATATCGTCAAACATTACCCGTAACAGGGTAAACTATAAAGGCGAATATTGGATACACTACGAATTATGTAGAGGGATGTTGACTGATCGAGATAGGATTTGTCCCTCCTATATAACAGGAGATGTGTTTGGCCCTTGATCAAGTGAGAACTAAAATGCATGGCCATGCTCGAATGAGTCGATATGAGATATCAAGCTTATTCGTTTATTCTAGTTCTACTTGGGGATCAAGAAATAGAGATTGAATATACGAGTATGACTATTCCATGACTCGTGTTCAATCTAAACACAAAGGACAAAGGGATTAAGTTACATGGTTAATATTATCACAAGTTCTAAAGGTTATGTCGAGTCATTGACATTCTTGTAATTTGGGTAGCCTCGATGTGTTGCTAGACACCGCTCCTTGCTTGCGACATAAAATGAGATTTTATGTCACTGCCAACATTACAAGATCCTATCGGGTCGCACAAAAGATTAAATCGAGAAGGGAATTTATATTCATGGGATGAATTAAATAATTAAGAGGAGTCTTAATTAATTATCATTAAATTAAATCATGGGCTTAAGCCCATGAGGCTTTATGAAAGCCTTTAATTAAATGATATATAAAGGGATTGCATGGTGATTAATTAGATTAAGACAATTCATATCATTCAACCTAAAAATACAAAAGGCACACGGCCGCCTATGATCTTGAGCTCTCGGCTTTCATAGCCGTGTGGTTCTTGGTGTGTTGTGCCATCCTTTTCGATTTAGAATCGAGTGTGCTTCTTGTTCCGGTTTAATAACTTGTCTAGCAACTTGTTATTAAACTATCCCTTCACCCGATTTGATCGTGTGGATACCGTTGAGGCAAAACTAGACAAGTTTTGCTAGTGACTCGGAGGAGACATTGGACGTGGTGCAGCTCCGTGGAATCTGCTCAAACACGCTACAAGGGTGAGAATTTTGTAAACCTTTATCCGATATGATATCCTATGTATAGATCCATTGTTCTAGTAATCCAAAATATTTTATTCCGCTGCGTTGTATGCTCTAAGGATTACTTACAGTGGTATCAGAGCCGTGTACAAGGCTCATATCGGATTTATATGGTTAAATAGTTTAATCATATTTAGATTAATATTGCATGCTATAAAATTGTATATAATCATATATGATATGATTAAATTGAGTTTGTGAAAATCATCATATAATTGCATTTGATATAATTGGCGAATAATTGTATACGATACACGAAAGCATAAAATCGAGGTGTTAGCTCATGCATGGCTCACGGCCGACGCCACCAAAGGGCTAGGGTTTCGAACCCTAGTCACCATGGCTCACGGCCGACGCCACCAAAGGGCTAGGGTTTCGAACCCTAGTCACCATGGCTCACGGCCGCCGCATGAGCTAGGGTTTCGAAACCCATTGGCTCGTGCATGGCCGAGCAGCCGCCGCTTAAGGGCTAGGGTTCGGACCATGGCTCGAGCGTGGGCCGAGCCGCCGCACAAATTAGGGTTTTGAACCCATTGGCTCGTGACGGCTAGCTCATGACGGCTAGGGTTTCGAACCCTAGCAGCTGTGCATGGGCTCGGCCGCCGCCGCTCAATGGTTCGGCCATGGGCTAGGGTTTCGAACCCTAGGCCCATAATTGGTCCAGCCGTGGTCGATGTTGGTTCGAACCATGGTGGTTCGTAGCTAAGTCGAAATTAGTTCGTGGCATGTGATGTCCCGAGCGTACGATAATTTTTCAAAAAATTCTATTTTACAGTTTTACTTAGAATTAAATTTAAAATGTTTAGAATTTAATTAATTAAATGTTAATGCATGCTTTATGTGTTGTTTGAGCATGGTGCGTGGTTATAGCCCTATGACCTATTAGATAGGATTTGTGGATGTTTGTAATTTATAATACGACCTGCGTGTCGTGCCTTCTCTATTTCATTCTAAATGTAATCCCTCCCCTATGTTCCCCTCGAATGTGAATCGAGGAATTCTATATCTTGTAAATAGTGTTGTTTATTTTATTGATGGTGATCAATGAAGATGGAGCATCGTGCCGGGATGAGGAGGCCATTCACAAATTGGAGCCAAGGGAAGGTGCTTGTGAAGTTACCTTAGGTTGACTCTTAGGATTTTCTCATTGGCTTGAGAAAATTATTAGTAGGGGCTATAACCATGTCACGTTTAATTATGTATGTTGATGCATGATTTATCTTATGTTTTAGATTGATAATTGTATTACACATATATGTAGATATGTATACAACTATATGTAGTGGACATATTTTAAATTATCAAACTAATCATGAGATCAATAAATCCCTCTAAAATATTAAGTTTTAGATGCCTTCCAAAATTAAAAGTACTCGTCAATAACTTCGATTGTACATGTGTGGGTTTGCCAAAGCAAAACACCGTGGCAATCTTAGTAAGGCGCGAAAGGATAAAAGTGATATCCGTTATACTTTAAATTGGGTACGACTTAACTAGGTTATCTCAATAGGATTGGGAACCTAGAGGCATAGGTTGGATAATAATTCATTTGATGAATTGAACAAAGCGTTGTTCATCCAACTATCCAAGAATTACATGTGATGTAATTGACAAAGTGTTGTCTACCTAAATAACCGAGTCTTGGGCGATTAGCCAAAGCTAACTCAAGATTAGGCGAAATATGGATCTTGGCCCACTAAAGGTTTTGAGGGTTGATATTTTTTAAACAAAATAGTGGGAGCATCATTTAATGTAAGACCATGTTAAATGATTAAATCATAAACTTATTTTGCATATTTATATTGTAGATATCCATGGCAACTAACAACGTATCAAACACATTATCACTGCGATCGGTCCTTGAGAAGGACAAACTAAATGGGACAAATTTCCTAGACTGGCATAGGAACTTGAGGATAGTCCTCAAACAAGAAAAGAAACAATATGTCCTAGAGGAACCCTTGCCCGCTGAGGAACCTCCCCTAACAGCTACAAGAGATGATAAAGATGCTTACAAGAAGCATCAAAATGACGCACTTGATGTTGGGTGCCTTATGCTTGCCACCATGAACTCTGAGCTTCAGAAGCAACATGAGGAAATGGAGGCGTTCGATATAATCGAACACTTAAAGCAATTGTACCAACAGCAAGCAAGACAAGAGAGGTATGACGTCTCTAAGGCGTTATTTCAGTGCGGGATGGTAGAAGGAAGCCTAGTTGGAACTCATGTGCTCAAGATGATTGGGTACATTGAGAATCTGGACAAGCTGGGTTTTCCATTGGACCAAGAGTTGGCCACCGATGTGATCTTGCAATCGTTGCCTGAGAGCTTCAGTCAATTCGTAGTAAATTACAATATGACTGACATGGAAAAGACTCTACCACAATTGCTTGGTATGTTGAGAACATATGAAGCAAATACAAAGAAGACTAAGGCCACAAATGTTCTTATTGTGAATAAGGGCAAAGGAAAGGCCAAAACTAAAGGCAATAAGAAAGCAAAGAAGGTCTTTGTTAAATCTAAGCCAAAGTCTTATGCACTGAAACCAAAGGGAGGGATAGCAAAGGAAGGGAATTGTTTCCATTGCGGTGAGACCGGCCATTGGAAAAGAAACTGCAAAGTATATCTGGAGGATCTAAAGAAAGGAAGTGTGACTTCAACTTCAGGTATTTTTGTTATAGAAGTCAATTTATCTACTTCTTCATCATGGGTATTAGATACTGGATGTGGATCTCACATTTGTGTAAATGTGCAGGATCGAAAAAAGGAGTAGGACGTTGGCGAAAGGTGAAGTTGATCTCCGAGTTGGAAAT
Organism: Haberlea rhodopensis; assembly: GCA_907163345.1. Classification (NCBI taxonomy): domain Eukaryota; kingdom Viridiplantae; phylum Streptophyta; class Magnoliopsida; order Lamiales; family Gesneriaceae; genus Haberlea; species Haberlea rhodopensis. The sequence goes on from CAJQUN010000369.1 coordinate 160,423, forward strand.
GGAGCAAGAGTTGCTGCATTAGCTATAGGAGATTATTGTTTAGCTTTACCTTCTGGTTTATCGTTGATTTTAAAAGACTGTTATTTTGTACCATCTATTACTAAAAACATAATTTCTATTTCTTGTTTAGACTAGTATGGTTTTTCATTTATAATAAAGGACAACTGTTGTTCTATTTATTTAAATGATATGTTTTATGCTAGTGCACAAATGGTGAATGGTCTTTATTTATTAAATCTTGATATGCCTATCTATAACATAAATACTAAAAGGATTAAAAATAATGATTGTAATCCGACTTATCTCTGGCATTGTCGCTTGGGCCACATAAACGAGAACCGCATATCTAAACTTCATAAGGATGGAGTATTAGATTCATTTGATTTTGAATCATATGAAACATGCGAATCTTGTTTAATGGGCAAGATGACTAAAGCCCCTTTCAAGGGACATGTTGAAAGGGCAAATGTTTTATTGGGACTAATACATAGTGATGTATGTGGACCAATAAGTACACAAGCTAGAGGTGGTTTTCAATACTTCGTTACATTTACTGATGACCTCAGTAGATATGGGTATGTGTACCTAATGAAGCATAAGCATGAAACCTTTGAAAAGTTCAAAGATTTCAAGAATGAAGTACAAAACCAACTTGGCAAAAGTATCAAAATCCTTCGATCAGATCGAGGAGGTGAATACTTAAGCCAAGAGTTTCATGACTATCTAAAGGAATGTGGGATAGTCCCACAACTCACTCCTTCGTATACTCCACAATGGAATGGTGTATCCGAGAGGAGAAATCGAACCTTGTTGGACATGGTTAGATCAATGATGAGTCATGCAGATCTTCCGATATCGTTTTGGGGACACGCTCTAGAAACAGCGATTTTCTTACTGAACCGTGTTCCATCTAAATCAGTGGAAAAGACACCATATGAGATATGGACTGGGAAGCGTCCTAGTATGTCTTTTATGAAGATTTGGGGTTGTGAGGCTTTCGTTAGACGTCACGCCACTAACAAACTTGGACCCAAATCTGATAAGTGTTTATTTGTGGGGTATCCTAAGGAAACGAAAGGATACTATTTCTATTATCCCACCGAGAACAAAGTAGTTGTTGCTCGGACTGGTGTATTTCTTGAAAGAGAATTTATTTCTAGAAAAACCAGTGGGAGAAAAATAGAACTTAGTGAAGTTCAACCACAAGAAAATACTGAACCTGATATTGAGATGGAAACAGAGCAGGCACCGCAATCTGTTGTGGAAGAAGTACCTGCTCAAGAGACACAAGCTCAGCGTAGGTCTGTAAGAGAACACCGGGAGCCACAGAGATATGGATTTCTTGTGACTAAACAAGGTGACTTACTACTTATTGATGAGGATGAGCCGTCATCTTATCAACAAGCTATAATGGGCACTGATTCTGAGAAATGGCAAGAGGCCATGAAATCTGAGATGGAATCCATGTATGCAAACCAAGTATGGACTTTGGTTGATCCACCTGAAGGGGTACGACCCATAGGGTGCAAATGGATTTTCAAGAAAAAGACCGATATGGATGGTAACGTACAAACCTATAAAGGTCGACTGGTTGCAAAAGGATTCAAACAAATTCATGGAATTGACTATGATGAAACCTTTTCACCAGTGGCCATGGTTAAATCCATAAGGATCTTACTTGCAATAGCTGCATTTCATGATTATGAAATCTGGCAGATGGATGTCAAAACAGCTTTCCTTAATGGAAATCTGCTCGAGGATGTGTACATGACACAGCCTGAGGGTTTTGTCGATCCAAAGGATGCTAGAAAGATATGCAAGCTACAACGATCCATTTATGGATTGAAGCAAGCTTCTCGGAGTTGGAATCTTCGTTTTGATGATGTAATCAAAGAGTTTGGTTTTATCAAAAACGAAGATGAACCTTGTGTCTACAAGAAGGTCAGTGGGAGCGTAATCATTTTCCTAGTGTTGTATGTAGATGACATACTTCTCATTGGAAATGATATCCCTGCCTTACAATCTGTAAAGATTTGGCTAGGGAATTGCTTTTCGATGAAAGACTTGGGAGAAGCCACCTATGTATTAGGAATCAAGATCTATAGAGATAGATCGAGAAGGCTTCTTGGCCTAAGTCAAAGTACATACATAGACAAAGTGCTTAAAAGGTTTAGCATGCAAGAATCAAAGAAAGGATTCGTGCCTATGACGCATGGCATTTATCTCTCAAAGGAACAGTGTCCTTCAACACCAGATGAGAGACAACGCATGAGTAAGATTCCATATGCGTCAGCTATTGGATCTATCATGTATGCCATGATATGTACTCGTCCCGATGTATCGTATGCTTTGAGCATGACGAGCAGATATCAAGTTGATCCAGGTGAAGGTCACTGGATTGCTGTCAAGAATATCCTGAAGTACTTGAGAAGAACTAAGGATACATTCTTGATTTATGGAGGTGAGGAAGAGCTCAATGTAATGGGTTACACTGATGCAAGCTTCCAAACTGACAAAGATGATTTTCGATCGCAATCTGGATATGTGTATTGCCTAAATGGAGGTGCTGTGAGCTGGAAGAGTTCAAAGCAAGAAACAGTAGTCCGATTCTACAACGGAAGCTGAGTATATTGCTGCCTCATATGCAGCAAAGGAAGCTGTTTGGATGAGGAAGTTCATTACTGAACTTGGAGTGGTGCCTAGCATTAAAGATCCGATAGAACTCTATTGTGACAACAATGGAGCGATCGCATTGGCTAAGGAACCAAGATCTCACCAAAGATCCAAGCACATACTTAGGCGTTTCCATTTCATTCGAGAAATCGTTGAAAGGGGAGATGTTAAAATATGCAAAGTACCAACAGATGATAATGTATCTGACCCATTGACGAAGCCACTGTCACAGCAGAAGCATGATCGTCATACTAGATCTCTAGGCATTAGGTATATGTCTGAGTGGTCTTAGTGCAAGTGGGAGATTTGTTGGGATATGCCCTAAGACAAATCATTAGATGATTGTTTTGACGTACAATGTTTATGATTTTATGAATGGCAATTCATTATTATATATTATTCTTTTAACTGTGCAATGTGAATTAATATATATGTTAATGTCCTTAGAAATAATATTGTATTATTCTTAAAGATGTCCCTAGTCAAGTATTATCATGAATAGGGATAATGATAATACGTAGAGACTAGTATGTGTTGATCGATGAATTGTTCATTGATATGAGATATCAAATCAACATATGGGTACATGTTAGAGAACGATGTACTGGACAGACCCACCATGAGAATAAACCATCGCCAATAAACTAGCGGAATAAACCATCGCTATATAGATACCCGGCGGAATGAACCATCGCCAATAGAATAGCGGAATAAACCATCGCCAATAGAATAGCGGAATAAACCATCGCTATATATACCCGGCGGCATGAACCATCGCCAATAGAATAGCGGCATAAACCATCACTATATAAATACCCGGCGGTATAAACCATCGCCAATAGAATAACGGAATGAACCTTCTCTACATGAATTCACGGTGGCATAAACCATCGCCAATAAACTAGCGGAATGAACCATCGCTATATAGATACCCGGTGGCATGAACCATCGCCAATAGAATAGCGGAATAAACCATCGTTGTATATACCCGGCGGCATGAACCATCGCAATAGAATAGCGGAATATACCATCGCTATATATACCCGGCGGCATGAACCATCGCCAATAGAATAGCGGAATAAACCATCACTATATATACCCGGCGGCATAAACCATCGCCAATAGATTTGCGGAATGATATCCCTCGCTATAATATGACAGCGGTCATGTTCTTCGCTTCATATTAGCGGCAAATATCCTTCACCGCCACCTCGCTTCGACATACCAGCGGCCAATAATATCCCTCGCGGTCGTGTTCTTCGCTTCATATTAGCGGCAAATATTCTCTCATCGCTACGGTATGACAGGGACAAGTATTCACATTGCTACGCCATGAAGGCGGCAACTATTCACATTACTACGCCATATATGCAACCACAATGCATAATCCATATACTATTAGACATTGTTAAGAGTGTATTTTAATGCATCTCGCTTCAAATGTGACATGCAGAATTTACCATCGCTTCAACATTTAGCGGCAAAGCATTAAAATCATCACTCAAATATATATGCAACCACAACGCATAATCCCAGATGTATATAATATACATATTACCGTTTGGTGCCCGTCAATCCTGGCCTTAGCCTTCCATGCCAAAGCGCACCTACAGGAATGGTCTCCAAACCATGAGTATATAATAATCCATATTCACCACAATATGATTATAATGAGTAAATGCATAAACCGTGAGTACAAAGTACTTCCTGTATTCCAATGCATTTAAAGATGCTCCCTTTGGTTGTCCCTGTGTCACAACTCATAATCAAATCAATGGATTATATTACGGTTCTATAAGTGTCATGCCATATCATTATCCCATTTATATGTTCCTAGGCCCTCAACAGCCCCAAAGAGCAAACCACTGCTCTGATACCACTAATGTAAGGACCCACGTGCCCTTAACACGTTATTAGTGTATTAACCGATGCAAATAATACCTACTATCATATCTATAGGGGAAGAAACACTTACTGTTAGGAATCCGATCAAGCAATACGCAGCGGAAAATAAAACTGGATTCCTACCATGGACCTATACAAAGTGATCATATCGAGATTGAATAGAATCATACCCTTGTAGCGTGTTTGAAGCAGATTCCTCGTTGTAACACCACGAGTCACGAACAAAGATTTGCACATTTGTCTCTACGGTATCCACACGATCAAATCGAAAGGGGAGTTCAAGAACAAGTTGCTAGACTCGTTCTTAAACCGAAACAAAACTCACGGTTCAAAATCGATCAACGACGGCCGTACACTATTCACGGGGGCGGCGACCGTGAGATTGAGAGTGGCGGCCGAGAGCTTTTGGTGGCTACTAGGTTTTTAGAAAATTAACTCTTTTTATTTCCTCAAAAACCTTGTTAGTTTATTATATATTAAATTTAATTAAAGGCTTTCAAAAAGCCTCATTGGCCCAAACCCAATATCTTAATTAAATCCATATATCTAATATTTGTAATTAAGACTCTTCTTAATTAATTAATTCATCCAATGAATTTTATCTCCCTTTACTGATTTAATCTTTTGTGCGACCCGGTAGGATCTTGCAATGTTGGCAGTGACATAAAACCTAATTTTATGTCACAAGTAATGAGCGGTATCTAGCAACACATCAAGGCGACCCAAGTTACAAGAATGTCATTGACTCGACATAACATATGGACTGTGATAATATCAACCATGTAACTTAATCCCTTTGTCCAATGTGTTTAGATTGAACACGAGTCATGGAATAGTCATACTCGTATATTCAATCTTTTATTTCTGGATCCCCAAGTAGAACTAGAATAAACGAATAAGGTCGATATCACATATCGACTCATTCGAGCATGGCCATGCATTTTAGTCTTACTTGATCAAGGGCCCAAACACTTCTCATGTTATATAGGAGGGACAAATCCTATCTTGATCAATCAACATCCCTCTACATAATTCGTAGTATATCCAATAGTTGTTTTTATAGTTTACCCTGTTACAGGTAATGTTTGACAATATCAAGATACATAACTCCTTATGTTGGGATCTCAGATGATCTCAAGTCGTAAGGATTACATACACTATTATCACTATGAGAATTGCTTATGACACTCATATAACTATCTATGTATCATTCTCATGGTGGGTCTGTCCAGTACAGTGTTCTCAAACATGTACCCATTATTTGATTTGATATCTCATATCTATGAACAATTCATCAATCAAAACATACTAGTCTTAATGCATTATCATTATCCCGATTCATGATAATACTTGACTAGGGACAATCTTTAAGAACAATACAATATTATTCTAAGGACATTAACTTATATATTAATTCATATTACACAGATACTCGATTAATATATAATAATGAATTGCCATTAATAAAACCATAATACATTGTATGTCATAAACAATCATCTAATGAGTTGTCTTAGGGCATATCCCAACAAATCTCCCACTTGCACTAAGACCAATCAGACATATACTTAATGCCTAGAGATCTAGTATGATGATCATGCTTCTGCTGTGACAGTGGCTTCGTTGGTGGTCAGATACATTATCATCAGTTGGTACTTTGCATATTTTTACATCTCCTCTTTCAACGATTTCTCGAATGAAATGAAAGCGCCGAAGTATGTGCTTGGATCTTTGGTGAGATCTAGGTTCCTTAGCCAATGCGATGGCTCCATTGTTGTCACAATAGAGTTCAATCAGATCTAGTATGCTAGGCATCACCCCAAGTTCAAAAATGAACTTCTTGATCCAAACAGCTTCCTCTGCTGCATCTGAGGCAGCAACGTATTCAGTTTCAGTTCTAGAATCGGCTATTGTCTCTTGCTTTGAACTCTTCCAGCTCACAGCACCTCCATTTAGGCAAAACACATATCCTGATTGCGATCGGAAATCATCTTTGTCGGTTTGGAAGCTTGCATCAGTGTAACCCATTACATTGAGCTCTTCATCACCTCCATAAATCGAGAATGCATCCTTAGTTCTTCTCAAGTACTTCAGGATATTCTTGGCAGCAATCCAGTGACATTCACCTGGATCAACCTGATATCTGCTCGTCATGCTCAGAGCATACGAGACATCGGGACGAGTACATATCATGGCATACATGATAGATCCAATAGTTGACGCATATGGAATTTTACTCATGCGTTGTCTCTCATCTGGTGTTGAAGGACACTGATCCTTCGAGAGATGTATCCCATGTGTCATAGGCACAAATCCTTTCTTAGATTCTTGCATGCTAAACCGTTTTAGCACTTTGTCTATGTATGTACTTTGACTTAGGCCAAGCAATCTTCTTGATCTATCTCTATAGATCTTGATACCTAATACATAGATGGCTTCACCCAAGTCTTTCATAGAAAAGCAATTCCCTAGCCAAATCTTTACAGATTGTAAGGCAGGGATATCATTCCCAATTAGAAGTATGTCATCTACATACAATATTAGGAAGATAATTATGCTCCCACTGACCTTCTTGTAGACACAAGGTTCATCTATGTTTTTGATGAAACCAAACTCTTTGACTGCATCATCAAAACGAAGATTTCAACTCCGAGAAGCTTGCTTCAATCCATAAATGGATCGTTGTAGCTTGCATATCTTTCCAGCATCCTTTGGATCGACAAAACCCTCAGGTTGTGTCATGTACACATCCTCAAGTAAATTTCCATTAAGGAAAGCTGTTTTGACATCCATCTGCCAGATTTCATAATCATGAAATGCAGCTATTGCAAGTAAGATCCTAATGGATGTAACCATGGCAACTGGTGAAAAAGTTTCATCATAGTCAATACCATGAATTTGTTTGAACCTTTAGCAACCAGTCGACCTTTAAAGGTTTGTACATTACCATCCATGTCGGTCTTTTTCTTGAAAATCCATTTGCACCCTATGGGTCTTACCCCTTCTGGCGGGTCAACCAAAGTCCATACTTGGTTTGCATACATGGATTTCATCTCAGATTTCATGGCCTCTTGCTATTTCTCAGAATCAGGGCCCATTATAGCTTCTTGATAAGATGACGGCTCATCCTCATCAATAAGTAGTAAGTCACCTTGTTGAGTCACAAGAAATCCATATCTCTGTGGCTCACGGTGTTCTCTTACAGACCTACGCTGGCTTGTGTCTCTTGAGCAGGCATTTCATCCACAACAACTTGTGGTGTCTGCTCTGTTTCCATCTCAATATCATGTTCAATGTTTTCTTGTGGTTGAACTTCACTAAATTCTATTTGTCTCCTACTTGCTGCACAGAGAGAATTGTATAGGTTAGAGTATTTTTTGTGGAATGCTTTCATCTCCAAAATGAGTGAATGATTACATCGTATTCGAGCTTACAGAAACAAATATGTGTGTAAATAGTTTCTATATTATTTTCTTGGTTAGTTCCATTGTTACGCTGTTTTAAGCAGGTTGAGTGTCTTCCGCTTGAATTTTAAAATCAAACTCGATCTAACATGTTGTAACTCAAATCAAATCAGCAGCTAACCTCGTTGAGATGTTAACGTCTCCCCCATCGATCCCAACAAATATTATGTTATTTGCGAGTAAGAAATCAAAGGGGGAAAAAGGTAGGATGATAAATGGCTGAACGACGATATTTAATTTTGAGAAGTAATGTTCTTAAGTAAGTATGTGCCGGCGAATGAATGTTTGTGCTGAGAAAGCTGAAATTGGAGAGAAATGGAGAGAATACCGACACCGGGAATTAATAAATAGCAATGTACAGATTGAGTCAGGAAATGTTGACCCTCTACTTTATTCAGCCTAGCCGAAGTTTTTGACTTTTGGCTTCGGGCTCCACATAGTGCCAGAGGATCGAGGTTCACACACACACACACACACGTGTAAATGGTAAATTTGTGTGTGAAAAATAAAGAATGTATTATTGTATTTATTTCTTATAAATTATTTATTGTTTAATTATAATAAATTTAAATAAATTATAAAAGTTTCTTATAATATTGATTTAAATTAAAAATTATTTTATTATGTAGTGAATTATATAACTGTAGGATAAAAAATTTGAACACACATAACTATGTAAAATTATGTTTAAAAAAATTATTATTATAATCCGTTGTTTCAAAACGCAGAAATAATATTTATAATAATCTATTTTGTAGCAGGTTAAATGATCATTTATTTTTATGTGGTCTTACTTATAATATATGATGCATCGACACTCCTAAAAATCGTTCGGTGTAATATCGGACACTTTTAGGATATCAAAACTCCTCGGACACGTATCAGACACGCCACGTGGTGTGTCCATAATTTAAAAATAAAAATAAAAACGGACACGGCTGAGTAGCGTGTCCGACACGGAAAGGATATTTTGAGGTTAATTGCACAATTTAAAAAGTTTTTGACTATTATGAAATTTGGACGAGTTCGTAAAACTTTATGTAAATTGAATTAATATAAATTTGTTGCTACTATAAGTGATACTATAATTATTGTAGTGACATGTATTTATCTATACGCTTCTTAAATTTGGTAAGAATATATGTGATGTTATATTTTATTTGGACGCACTTGTTGAACTTTGTTAATTGAAGTGATATGTATTTGATGTTAATATGAGTGATACTATAATTTCTAGTGACAAGCATTTATTTATACGCTTATTGAATTTGTTAAGAATATTTTTGTTACTTTTATATGGCTTAGAATTTTAAAAAGAAAATATGATTTTAGTATTTTGTAATATAGTGCATGTATAATATATATAAATATAAATATATACGTGTCTCAGCCGTATCGTATCCTGAAAATTTTAAAATATCGTCTTACCATATACATGTCGTATGCGTGTCAACGTCTGTACATCCTAGCTTGCCATGTACATGGTCATATGTGTAGCAAATTATGTTCTATTTTTGTTATTATATCATTTTAATAAATTGATAAAGAATTAGTTTGCATATGCAGGACAAAATACGTTTTATAAACTAGTACAAATATGTGATTAAGTGGCATATACATCAATTATCAATTAAAACGTGCCTAATAGTTAACAATTGAACGCAATATACCAATCGAACACAATTGCTATTAAACCTATATAATTTAGATACTAATAACATATGAATTTGTATTAACCATATACAATTTTGGTACTACCAAAATATGAATTTGTATTAAATCTATACATATTTAGGTACTAATAACACGTGAAATTGATAATAAACCTATACAATATTGATACCAGTAACACATAAAATTGGTATTAAACATATATAATTTTGGTACTAGCTACAATAGAACTTGGTATCAAACGCATACATGTTGGTATTATTTACACTTGAACTTGGTATTAAAATTTAAACATATACAATTTTGGTACTAATTAAATAAAAAATTGGTATCAAACGCATACTGTTACGATCGGAGCACTGTTTAGAAGGGGGATGAATAAACACTACACTCAATTTTTGATTCTTCTAAGTACAGTAGACTGTTAAGTACTGCAGTAGGATCTCAACTGATAGCAAGCCATCTGTGATATCTGGAAATTATTGTGTTAATCCCTGAGTGATTATGATCCTTAATTGATTTCAATGGTGGTAATTATGAGATAATTACGGTGTTGAGACTCACGATGATTTAATCCGGTATCGGGGTTGTTGGATCCAATGGTTGAGATTTTGTGATGCACGAAAGTTAATGATGTAAATCCCGGTGTGGTAAAGATCCTTAATGGATTTTTAGTTGTGGCAATTATGAAATAATTGCGGGTGTTGGGACTCCCGAGGATTTTAAATCCGGTATCGGGTCGTCGGATCTAAGGGTTGAGATTGTATTCTCATCGTGGTGATAAACTGTAAGGACCCCCGTGCCATTAACCCTTTATTAGTGTATTAATCCATGCCATTAGTGCATACAATCATACATGTAGGGGAAACACCACTTATCATCATAGCCAATCATGCATATAATAAAATTCTTTACATTATTCCATATAATGTCTAGTTTCCCCCAACCAAGTCCACATACATCTCATGCACCAATATAATACACTAACATGTTCTCAATTCATTTAGCAATTCAATAAATAATTGCGTGCAACTCATAAATGAAGAGAGAAAGGCCCTTGCCTTTTTATACATGTCATATACACATAATAGTGCTCACATGCGAGCATCAAATAGGTATTTGTGTATCAAATGTATAAAATACGGTGCTCAATAACATCACTGGTATTTCGATCCCTGGAAGCACCTCCAATCCATAGCTCGAGCTCATCTCCAAAGCCATCGATGTACCTAATCACCTGCCCCAATAGAGACAGCCCCCACACGGGGTGAGCATACGAAAATCCCAAATCCAATAATCACAATGATATAATTCATAATTTACAAAAAATGTAAAAGCTATGAATAAAAAAGATGCTCCCTGGATGGTATCATCCTCATCCAGGATTCCCTGTACTGTCCCTGTTCTCAAAATAACTGAAACCATCAAATTCCCAAATGCCAGTTAATCATTACATTGATTAACAAATCCATTTGCCACATACCGATATCATAATCAATAATACCAAATCATTAAACGATGATTACAAATATTCCATGAATCTCACTTGTGGTTCCATCTTTCCATTTCATTGCTCGCTCTACAATAGGGGCATTTCATTCTCACGCATGCTCAACAGCAGTGGCGTCATAACTGATGTTCGCTCAAAGGCGACAACATCCCAATCATTGCTCGCTCAAAAGCGGCACCATATAATCCACAATGCACATATAACCATTTATAGTGATTGCCATGAGCCATGCATTTCAATATACATTTATTGCAATATAGCGTACCAAGCACTCAACAATTGCAAATATAATAAAGGGATATGCTCGTACGTCATACGTACCTTATAATTCCGTAGTTCGAGTCCAACCTTGCCTTGGTCCCGTGACCGATGAATTATGTGCTAAACACGATTAATAATCCACAATTAATCTCAAGCCTACAACCACGTGTCCAAGCACGTTCACAAATCCAAATTTTATCGCCATCCATGACGATTAACCATTTTAAAAGACCCCGGGCGAAGCATGCATCGAAAACTCAACACGAAATTAAACCCCAAAAACAGGCACTGGCGATCGATCGCTTCGCCCCAGGTGATCGATCGCCTCGCAAAATGGCATGGGCGATCGCTCGCCTCATTTCCAGGCGATCGGTCGCCTCTCAGTGTTTTTGGCTACTGCCTCATGGCGATCGATCACTTCCTTTGAGGCGGTCGATCGCCTCACTGTTCATCTTTCTAAAAATTTCAACAACGTCGCGGCGATCGATCGCCCCGCCCTAGGGATCGATCGCCTCGACCTGTAACAGCCAAAAATGGTGTTTTTCTTGCAAAATCTTCCCCAACAACAATGCTCACACCCCATACAACATACATCCTTAACAAGGGGCTATAAATCAACCCCAAAACACAACAACTCAAAATCTTTAAAAAACCAATTTCTTAAACCCAACTCAAAACCTTCCCAAACACCACAATACCACTATCAAAACGAAGATAAAAGCGAGGGGATGAATAATACCTTATTATCTTCGAGAAATACGGCTCCCAAGTCAAGCAACCATCGATTTTTCATCAAGGGAGAAAAGAGGGAAGAAGGGGGGTGGGGATCGCTGGGAAGAGAGGGGAGAGAGGGAGGAGATTCCGTGTAAAGACGGAACACCGAGTCTATTTGTATATATAGCTCCAAAGATCGAAAATACCGACTCCTCCACAAATACATCATGATTCATTAAATATCATATGTTTTCAATAATTACCTCTCCAACTCAAATTCCATTACCAGCCCCAGTATAAAGTACTCCGGGCCCCAGGTTCCACCAAAAACCAAATTCCAAGGTTATCACCATGATGAGAATACAATCTCATCCCTTGGATTCAACGACTCCAAAAACCGGATTTAAAATCCCCGAGAGTCCCGAAACCGTAATTAATTCATAATTGCCACAATTAAAATCCTTTAAGGATTATTACCACACCAGGATTAACACCATAAATCCCCGGGCATCACATAAACCTTGGAATTGTGTTTTGGTGGGATCTGGGGTCTGGGGTGCTTTGAGTTGGGGCTGGTAGTGGAAATTGAGATTGAGAGGTAATTATTGAACACATATGATTTTTAATGAGTCATGATTGTATGCACTAAATGCATGGGTTAATACACTAATAGCGGGTTAAGGGCCAGGGTCCTTACATTAGTGTATCAGAGCAGTGTTTTGCTCCTTGGGGCTGTTGAGGGCCTATGAACATGTTGGTGGAAACGGGTAGCACATATATATATATGCATGATGGTAGTTAGTGTTGTGTGACACAACTATTTTGCTTATGTGCGTTTATAATATGGGATTGTAAAGGGAATGTGTTATTGCAAACCATGGTGGTTGCAGAGATCGTATGGATACGATGGGATGACATTAATGGTAATGTTTGGCGCTTGATGTGATAAGTGCTAAGGAATCTGATTTTGTAGGAAAATCAGGGAATGAAAAACTGGATATGCTGACTGATGACAGTAAATGGTGGATAATGGAACAGGCAATGGCATAATCTAGTATGTTACCCTATGATTATGGATACAAGTATGTACAGTTACACATGAGTTATGGTGCTTGCAAAGGTATTGCAATTTGGTACTACTACGGGTATATCGACTAGCGATGTATCAGGATATTTGCCGCTGTCATATCGTAGCGAGGATCGTTGTTATGTCGAAGCGAGGGATAGAGCCGCCAATATAACGTAATAAGATTTGTGAACTGTGGTATTAACTGCGCATATTGATATCTTTGTATTGATACATGTATGAGATATCAAGGAGAATACTTGCCGCTTTCATGTCGAAGCGATGATAGAATACTTGCCGCTGTTATATCATACCGATGAAGAATATTTGCCGCTAATATGTAGAAGCGAAGAACACGCCGCTATCATATTATAGCGAGGGATATTATGTCGCTGATATGTCGAAGCGAGGGGTATTGATGCCGCTGTCATGCCATAGCGAGGGGTATTATATGATAGAATACTTGCCGCTGATATGTAAAAGCGAAGAACACCCTGCTGTCCTATTATAGCGAGGGGTATTAATGTCGCTGTCATACCGTAGCGATAAAGAATATTTGTCGCTAATATGTAGAAGCGAAGAACACGCCACTGTCATATTATATCGAGGGATATTATGCCGCTGGTATGTCGAAGCGAGGGATATTATATATCGATGAAGAATATTTTTCGCTAATATGTAGTGAGGGATATTATGCCGCTGGTTTATGGCGATGGTTCATACCGTCGGATATGTATAACGATGGTTCATTCCGCTAATTCTATGGCGATGGTTCATGCCGCCGGATATATATAGCGATGGTTCATTCCGCTAATTCTCTGGCGATGGTTCATACCACCGGATATATATCGATGGTTCATTCCGCTAATTCTATGATGATGGTTCATGCCGCCGGATATATATAGTGATGGTTCATTCCGCTAATTCTATGGCAATGGTTCATGCCGCAGGATATGTATAACGATGGTTCATTCCGCCAATTCTATGTAGACGGTTCATGCCGCCGGATATATATAGCGATGGTTTATGTCGCTGATTCTATAGCGATGATCTATTCCGCTGATTATATAGCGAGGGATCATTCCACTGATTATATAGCGATGTTTCATACCGCTGATTTTATAGTGAGGGTTCACGCCGCTGATTGTATATCGATGGGTTATGCCCCTATGTACGTGGCAAGGGATTGTGCCGCCTTCGAGCGATGTGTGCTGATTGCGTACCGCTATTGGGCGATGAATACAGGTATGCCGCTATCTGTTAGCGATGAGTTATGGTATATTGCTATTTTGTTAGCAATATTGCGGATGTCATGTATTGACATGTACCGTCACGGGTTGACGATGATATTGTGGATGTCATGTATTGACATGTACCGTCACGGGTTGAAGATGTTATTATGGATGTCAGGTATTGACATGTACCGTCATGGGTTGATGATGATATTGTGGATGTCATGTATTGACATGTACCGTGTAAGGCCTCGCTACCTTAAGTGCGGATTAAAGGCATAAGAAGAGCTAAACATGCACAGATCAGAGTATAAGGTTCATGTTGATGCCTCGAGCTTAAGGGTTACAGTGCCAAAAATAAAATTTCAAAAAGGATTAATTACATTCCCAGCCAAATGAATGTTAACACTATAGCTTTACACTACTCCTAGATTAGACACTATACAAAAGAATCCTGTCCTTCTAAACCAATAGCACTCCTCATGTGACATCCCCGAAATGGTTAATTGCATTTGGGCAATAATTGTGCTTATATGATTAATTATGTGGTAATTAATTATGCATTGGATTTATTTATTTACCTTATGGAAATGCATGGTCATGTGGATAGGGTGACCCGGGGTTGCGTTTCAGGGTGCATGTGGTGCATGTTGGGTAAATATTATTGGAAGCATGATTTATTTGCCATTGGTAGCAATTGATTAGAAATCATGTGTTTAATTGATATTTGGTGCATTATGAGTAAATGCTTTGAAAGAATATCATGTTGGGGTGTTTTATACACCATGGAATATTTTGGTATGCTTTTAATTAATTAAAACCAACACCCTTTTTACCCCAACCCCACTCAAATACACTCTCACTCTTACTTTACCAAAATCACCACCCAAACCCTTCCCCCCTTTCCATTTTCGAGTTGGAGCAAAAAGGTGGGGAGAAAACCTTCCAAAAGTCTTGATTTGTGAAGTTTATTGGGTGATTTGAGGTCCCCAAGAGGTATGGATGCCTCATTGTCATTTTTATTGTGTTTGGGTTAGTTTTGGAAGGGTTTTTAATGATTTTGAAATGGGTTTGTGTTGGGTTGTTGTGGTTTTGGTTAAGGGTTAGATTTATACTTGTTTTGAAGTATGTTTTGGTGGTTTATGTTGATATTTATGTTGTTGGTTGGTTGGTTTAAGTGTTGGAATGGATTGGATTGGTTTTGAGGTGCAAAAATGGAGTTTTTCGGGTAACAGAGGTTGGCGATCGATCGCCCCTTTCCAGGCGATCGATCGCGCCCAGGCAGTGGGTTTTGCAAGCGTTTGGCTATCGATCGCCACTCTTGGGCGATCGATCGGCGCGGCTGGCGATCGATCGCGCCAAGGGTGGCGATCGATCGCCGAAGGGTGAAAAATGTTGGTCTCGGACAGTGAGGTTTGGCGATCGATCGCCGTGATGGGCGATCGATCACGAAAGCCAAAATTTGGTATTTTTGGATTTTTTTTTGTAGGATTTTTGGGATTGGACTATTATTGGGTTCTAATATTGATTTGTGTGAATATGTAGAACCAACCCAGGTGGCAACACAGCCGAGGAATTGAAGTCCTACCATATTCCACTTTTGGAAAGGTACGTAGTGGACGTACGGGCACCCAACGGTAACATGTATTTTATATACTCATTGTTTATGCATGTGGATGCGAGTATATATGTGGTATTGCATTGTGGATGCATATACATGTTGATTTATGCATATTGATGATAGATGCATATGATGATTATTGGATGCACATCCCATGAGTCGTGGTCATCCTTTGATGATTTTAATGCTTGCCGCTATTTGTTTTGGTTCCGCTAAATGTGAAGCGAGGGGTGGGAGCGCCGCATGTCACATTTGAGCGTGGTTGTCATATGGGGCGAGGAAAGGGTATTTGCCGCTCTCTGTGAGGCGAGGGGTGGGAGTACCGCATGTCCATTGAAGCGAGGTTATCCTATGCCGCCCATATGAAAATAAGCGAGGGGCATTAAAATACATTGTGATGGACAGACTAGGGATTGGTGATCAGTATTTGGATTGATGAAATGGTATATGTTCATGACATGTTTAGACCATTTAAAATATACTCATGAGTTATGGTACAGGGACAACCAAACGGGAAGCGTTTGAAATGCATGGGGAAAACATGAAGTGTTTTATTATGATTATGCATTTACGCTTTATCTTCATATTGTGTTGAATATGAATGATTATTATTGCTCATGTTTGGGGGTTGTCCTTGTAGGTACCTTTTTGGCATGATAGAAGGGCTTGAACGGGTTGAGGTGGTGAGCTTGACGAGCATTCTATTGAGGATGAAAGGACAGGATTATTTTGGATAGCATCTACTCTAGGAGTAGTATAAAACTATAGTTGCACACATTCTTTTGATTGGAATGTAATTAATCCATTTGGTAGTCCTTATTTTTGGCATGTAATGCTTAAGCTCATAGACTCAACATGTTCTTTTAGACTCTGATTTGTTTATTTTAGCTCTATTATGTCTTGATTCCGCACTTAAGGATTAGGGTCCTTACATTAGTGGTATCAGAGCAGTGGTTAGAGAACCCGGGAACGAGTGAAGGGTAGCCTTAGCATGTTTGGCTAGGTGCTTACATTTGAAGCATGTTTATGCATGTGGTGCATATTGATGTATATCCTGTTATACTAACGTGCTTATTCTCATTCCTGTTATCTAACGGCATAACATATATACTGCTTTGGAATTGTTGTTAACATTTGTATTACAGCATGGCTGCTAATGAGGAAGTTGGAGATATTGGTAGTGTGAATGCAAGCGTCGGTCAAGTGAACCCTCTACCTCCACCGGCCGTAGGCATGGAACCAGTGGTTCAGTTATTGCTACCGGGTGAGATCAGTCTGACACAATTTCTATCTTATCATCCACCCCGGTTTGAGGGGACAGAGTCCGGAGAAGAGGCTGAAGAGTGGTTGGAAAGGCTTGAGCAGATCTTTGTATCGGCTCCTTGTGCTGTGACAGCTTGGCTGAGGCTGGTGGAGTTTCAATTAGCCAAGAAACCTCTGATGTGGTGGAGGAGCACAGTAATGGAGATGAGAGCACTGGGTGCTGTGATTGATTGGACACTCTTCAGGACTAGGTTTTTGAATCGGTTCTTCTCCGCAGCAGCAAGACAGACAAAGGAGGATGAATTTACAAGTCTGAGGTAGGGGAACATGACAGTGGCAGACTATGCCACACGGTACTCTTCATTGCTGAGGTACGTTCCCCACATTGCCACCAGTGGACACGCTAAGATGAGGAATTTTATGAAAGGATTGCGACCGGAGCTCTATGACCGGGTTATCACCAATAACCCAACTTCTTTTGATGACGCTCTCACAAGAGCGGAACTTGCCGAGCTAGGAGTGGGAGCTTACGCTATGCCACCACCAGTACCGCAACAGAGGCAGACCAATGATAGTTTGAGGCCTCGGGGTGAGCCATTTAAACCCCGTGGTGCCTCTTCATCTTCGCGATATGGTGGAAAGAAACACTTTGGTCAGAAGCAGGATGGCAAGAAGGGCAATTGGACGGCCAATCGAGGATCTTCACAAGGGATAGGCCGGGAGAGCCGAGGTGCAACAATTGTGGAGGGCCACATTCTTCAAACAAGTGTCCTGCATGTTATGTCTGTGGCAAGATGGGCCACAGCGCTCGGTATTGCCCCACACGGGGAGGACAGTCTGAGTTTCAGGGCAACAGGCCGAGGTTTGAGGATAGGACAGTGCAGCAGAGGCAGCAGTTTGGGCCTCGACCATCGGGAGGTCAGACAGTAGGACCACCCCAGGGACAGGTGTATGCACTGACCAGGGAGCAGGCTCAGGCAGCCCTAGAGGAGGTGATTGCCGGTACGTGTCATTTATTTACGTACCCTGCTTTATATTGATCGATACAGGTGCCTCCCATTCTTTTGTATCGGTGGGTTTTATGGAAAGACACCATATGCGCACGTCTCTTTTACCCACGCCTCTCCTTGTCTCGACACCCACTGGAAGAAATGTTGTTGCTGATCAGTTTATGGCAGACTGCCTCATTTATTTTGAGGGCAACGAGTTGAAGGCAGACTTGATCATATTGGGCATGTCAGACTTCGACTGCATCTTGGGTATTGATGTTCTGAACAGATATCAGGCAGTGGTAGATTGCCGACAGAGGACAGTGAAGTTCAGACCTGAGTTGGGCAGTCAGTGGACCTTCTATGGCAACGGTTCTCGTGCGAAGATTCCGTTGATTTCAGCGATCAAGATGACTCAGCTGTTGGAACGTGGCCACACGGGCTATCTTATTTATGCCGTGGACACGTCTGGGAAGGATAAGGAACTAAGAGTTGAGGATGTGCCAGTGGTAGCAGAGTTTGCTGAAGTATTCCTCGAAGAGATCCCAGGATTCCCACCGGCTAGGGAAGTCGAGTTTGGGATCGAGCTGTTGCCAGGGACATCCGCTATCTCGCGTGCACCTTATAGGATGGCACCGACAGAATTGAGGGAGTTGAAAGAACAGTTACAGGATCTCCTAGACAAGGGATATATACGCCCGAGCGTGTCGCCATGGGGCGCACCAGTTCTCTTTGTGAAAAAGAAGGACGGTTCGATGCGGTTGTGCATCGATTACCGGCAGCTGAATAAGGCTACAGTGAAGAACAAGTATCCTCTTCCAAGGATCGACGATCTGTTTGATCAGTTGCAAGGTACCAGGGTGTATAGAAAGATTGATTTGAGATCCGGGTATCATCAGATTCGGGTCAGAGAGGAAGATGTGCAGAAGACAGCGTTCCGGACCCAATATGGACATTATGAGTTCCTAGTGATGCCGTTCGGCGTGACGAATGCTCCAGCAGTCTTCATGAGTCTGATGAACAGGGTGTTTCAGCAGTATCTTGATCAGTTCGTCATTGTGTTTATTGACGATATTCTTATCTACTCCCGGAGTGAGGAAGAGCACGTGAAACACTTGAGGACAGTGCTTCAGATTCTCAGAGAGCATCAGTTGTATGCTAAGCTCAGTAAGTGTGAATTTTGGCTGAGCAGTGTAGTGTTTCTGGGGCATGTCATATCGAGCAGCGGGATATCTGTAGATCCCAAGAAGATTGAGGCTGTGATGGAGTGGGCTGCCCCCACTTCTGTGCCTGAGATTTGGAGTTTTCTGGGTTTGGCCGGGTATTATCGACGCTTTGTCGAGGGCTTTTCGAAGATTGCCAAGCCGCTGACTCAGTTGACCCAGAAGGGAGTGCCTTTCTTTTGGTCAGAAGCTTGTGAGGAGAGCTTCCAGGAGTTGAAGCGCCGGTTGATGACGGCGCCAGTGTTAGTGATCCCTACGGAGAACTCCAGATTTGTTCTGTATACTGATGCATCACTGCAGGGCCTTGGGTGTGTTCTGATGCAAGATAAGCATGTGGTAGCTTATGCATCGAGGCAGTTGAAGCCGCATGAGACCAGATATCCAGTTCATGACTTGGAATTGGCGGCTATCATCTTCGCCCTGAAGATCTGGAGACATTACTTATATGGGACTTCGTTCACCATATACACGGATCACAAGAGCCTCAAGTTTTTATTCACTCAGGCAGAGCTGAACATGAGGCAGAGGAGATGGATGGACCTACTCAAGGACTATGATTGCGAAATCGAGTACCATCCGGGAAAAGCCAATTTGACAGCAGACGCTTTGAGCCGGAAAGTGAGGAGTTCTGCTGAGGACGTCATTCATTTGTCGGCTATGATGACCTCTTATTGCCATTTGGGCTATGATTTTGACATAGATGCATCGCCTGTGTATGTATCGACTCTGTTAGCTGAGCCAGACATCTATGAGAACATCAGGAGAGCTCAGAGGTCAGATGATGAGGTTCAGAGGTGGTTATCTTTAGTACATCTTGGTCAGCCAACGAAATTCAGAGTGGCCGATGACGGGTCTTTGAGATTGGGTGACCGATGGGTGGTTCCAAGTACGCCGGAGTTGCGTAAGGGGATCTTGGAGCGAGCTCACAGTAGCAGACTTAGCATCCACCCAGGCGGGAAGAAGATGTACAGAGATCTGCGTGGTCAGTTTTGGTGGAAAAGGATGAAATCTGATGTCGTCGCTTTTGTAAAGAGATGTTTGATCTGCCAGCAGGTTAAGGCAGAGAGACAGAGACCTGGCGGCGAGTTGAGAAGCTTGGAGATACCGAAGTGGAAGTGGGAGCACATTTCCATGGACTTCGTGACTCATTTGCCGAGGAGTGCTTCAGGCTTCGATGCTATTTGGGTGATTGTGGACAGATTGACCAAGGTAGCTCATTTTATCCCCTATAGCATGACGTTCACCTTTTTGAGGATGGCGCAGTTGTATATTAGAGATGTGGTGAGATTGCATGGGATCCCCGTTTCCATAGTGTCAGATCGAGATCCGCGATTCACATCTCATTTCTGGGAAGGCCTTCAGTCAGCTTTGGGAACTGAAGTCAGATTGAGCACTGCTTATCATCCTCAGACGGATGGCCAGACCGAGCGCACTATTCAGACGCTCGAGGACATGTTAAGAGCTTGTGTTTTGGAGTTTGATGCCTCTTGGCAGGATTCAGTGCCTTTGGTAGAGTTTTCGTATAACAATAGCTACCAGGCGAGTATTCAGATGGCTCCGTTTGAAGCTCTTATGGCAGATGGTGTAGATCACCCTTGTGTTGGGATGATTTGGACTGCAAATCGGTCGGAGGACCGGAATTGATTCGGGAGATGGAAGAGAAGATAAAGACAATAAGACAGAAAATGAAAGCGGCCCAGGACAGACAGGCAGCTTATGCAAATAAACGGCGGAGACCGTTGGAATTTCAGTTGGGAGATAAGGTCTTTTTGAAGATCTCGCCTTTCAGAGGCGTTGTGCGATTTGGGATGCGCGGGAAACTGTCTCCGAGGTATGTTGGACCGTACGAGATTTTGCAGCGCATTGGCACCTTAGCTTACCGACTGGCTTTGCCGCCTTCTTTATCTGGGATACATGATGTGTTTCATGTATCGATGCTGCGGAAGTATGAGCCGGATCCGTCGCATGTGTTACAGCCTTCCGAAGTTCAGTTAGAGTCCGATATATCTTATGTGGAACGGCCTGTCAGGATTCTGGATCGAGCAGACCGTAGACTTCGGAACAAAGTGATACCTATGATCAAGGTTCAGTGGGATCGCAGGGGTGTCGAGGAGGCTACGTGGGAGACGGAGCGGCATATGGTGCAGCACTACCCGGAACTATTCTCTGGTATGAGTTATGTTTAGTTTCTTTTGGGGTAAGTGCATGTGATTTCGAGGACGAAATCTTATAAGTAGGGGAGTATTGTGACATCCCCGAAATGGTTAATTGCATTTGGGCAATAATTGTGCTTATATGATTAATTATGTGGTAATTAATTATGCATTGGATTTATTTATTTACCTTATGGAAATGCATGGTCATGTGGATAGGGTGACCCGGGGTTGCGTTTCAGGGTGCATGTGGTGCATGTTGGGTAAATATTATTGGAAGCATGATTTATTTGCCATTGGTAGCAATTGATTAGAAATCATGTGTTTAATTGATATTTGGTGCATTATGAGTAAATGCTTTGAAAGAATATCATGTTGGGGTGTTTTATACACCATGGAATATTTTGGTATGCTTTTAATTAATTAAAACCAACACCCTTTTTACCCCAACCCCACTCAAATACACTCTCACTCTTACTTTACCAAAATCACCACCCAAACCCTTCCCCCCTTTCCATTTTCGAGTTGGAGCAAAAAGGTGGGGAGAAAACCTTCCAAAAGTCTTGATTTGTGAAGTTTATTGGGTGATTTGAGGTCCCCAAGAGGTATGGATGCCTCATTGTCATTTTTATTGTGTTTGGGTTAGTTTTGGAAGGGTTTTTAATGATTTTGAAATGGGTTTGTGTTGGGTTGTTGTGGTTTTGGTTAAGGGTTAGATTTATACTTGTTTTGAAGTATGTTTTGGTGGTTTATGTTGATATTTATGTTGTTGGTTGGTTGGTTTAAGTGTTGGAATGGATTGGATTGGTTTTGAGGTGCAAAAATGGAGTTTTTCGGGTAACAGAGGTTGGCGATCGATCGCCCCTTTCCAGGCGATCGATCGCGCCCAGGCAGTGGGTTTTGCAAGCGTTTGGCGATCGATCGCCACTCTTGGGCGATCGATCGGCGCGGCTGGCGATCGATCGCGCCAAGGGTGGCGATCGATCGCCGAAGGGTGAAAAATGTTGGTCTCGGACAGTGAGGTTTGGCGATCGATCGCCGTGATGGGCGATCGATCGCGAAAGCCAAAATTTGGTATTTTTGGATTTTTTTTTGTAGGATTTTTGGGATTGGACTATTATTGGGTTCTAATATTGATTTGTGTGAATATGTAGAACCAACCCAGGTGGCAACACAGCCGAGGAATTGAAGTCCTACCATATTCCACTTTTGGGAAGGTACGTAGTGGACGTACGGGCACCCAACGGTAACATGTATTTTATATACTCATTGTTTATGCATTGTGGATGCGAGTATATATGTGGTATTGCATTGTGGATGCATATACATGTTGATTTATGCATATTGATGATAGATGCATATGATGATTATTGGATGCACATCCCATGAGTCGTGGTCATCCTTTGATGATTTTAATGCTTGCCGCTATTTGTTTTGGTTCCGCTAAATGTGAAGCGATGGGTGGGAGCGCCGCATGTCACATTTGAGCGTGGTTGTCATATGGGGCGAGGAAAGGGTATTTGCCGCTCTCTGTGAGGCGAGGGGTGGGAGTACCGCATGTCCATTGAAGCGAGGTTATCCTATGCCGCCCATATGAAAATAAGCGAGGGGCATTAAAATACATTGTGATGGACAGACTAGGGATTGGTGATCAGTATTTGGATTGATGAAATGGTATATGTTCATGACATGTTTAGACCATTTAAAATATACTCATGAGTTATGGTACAGGGACAACCAAACGGGAAGCGTTTGAAATGCATGGGGAAAACAGGAAGTGTTTTATTATGATTATGCATTTACGCTTTATCTTCATATTGTGTTGAATATGAATGATTATTATTGCTCATGTTTGGGGGTTGTCCTTGTAGGTACCTTTTTGGCATGATAGAAGGGCTTGAACGGGTTGAGGTGGTGAGCTTGACGAGCATTCTATTGAGGATGAAAGGACAGGATTATTTTGGATAGTATCTACTCTAGGAGTAGTATAAAACTATAGTTGCACACATTCTTTTGATTGGAATGTAATTAATCCATTTGGTAGTCCTTATTTTTGGCATGTAATGCTTAAGCTCATAGACTCAACATGTTCTTTTAGACTCTGATTTGTTTATTTTAGCTCTATTATGTCTTGATTCCGCACTTAAGGATTAGGGTCCTTACACCTCACAAGCTCACCGCATCAACCCGGTCCTTAGCCCTCCATGCCAAAGATACCTACAGGAACAACCCCAAAACCATGAGCATATAATAAACCATAACCACATCAACAAGATTATGATGTTAAAAATGCATAGCCGTAAATACAAATCACTTCCTGTATTATATGCACTTAAAAGCTCCCTTCGGTTGTCCCTGCACCACAATCATAATCAATAGATTATAATACTAATAATGTATGTCATGACATGCATCCGTTCCATGAATACCATTAACCATTTTTCCAGTCTTAGTATATCAGGGGCATAATACCCTTCGCGTTGACATGACAGCGGCATTAATACCCCTCGCTTCGACAATACCAGCGGCAAATAATATCCCTCGCTATAATATGACAACGACGTGTTTTTCACTTTGACATATTAGCTGCAATATTCTTTCATTGCTACGGTATGACAGCGGCAAGTATTCTATCATCGCTACACCATGAAGGCAGAAAGTATTCTTCATCACTGGAATATAACCTCGACTTACAATCACATGCACCAATGCATCCAATGTATACATGCAACCATAATGCATAATCCCATATGTGTATGCAACCATAATGCACCATCCAAATGTGTATGCAACCATAATGCATAATCCTATACGTAAAAATACATTTTACCATCTGATGCATGTACGTCTCACTACGTACCTTTGTTCCAAAATGTGGGATGTCGTAGGACTTTATCTCCTAGGTTGGGTTGCCACCTGGGAAGGTCCTACACAATCACACAATTCAATATTAGAAGCCAAATAATAGTCCGATACCAAAAATCCCATCAAAATAACCGAAATTTCCAATTTTGGCATCTCGCGATCGATCGCCATCAAGCCGCGATCGATCGCGAGATCCAGCAGCCAAAATCTGGCAATGGGCGATCGATAGCCATATTTGGAGCGATCGATCGCGTGCCTCACCAATTAATCGCCCCAACTTGGCGATCGATTGCCAAAAGCTCCTGCTCGCTACTGCCTTCGTGCGATCGATCGCCGTGACCTGAAATCCGAAAAATCGCCATTTTCATCACCTCTTACCTTCCCCACTCCAAATAAACCCAAATGCTAACCAACCATTAAAACCAAAACACCATAAACCATCAGTATAAACACTAATAACAACAAAAAACCAACATTCATCCAAAAATATCACATTCCCAAAATCAAACTCTTTTTAAAACCCTAAAATACCAACCCATATCAATGCAAATCATAAAAACAACACAATGAGAGATTCATACCACTTTTAAACATCAAATCCTACCAAGAATTCCAACAATAGTTTTACAAAGTTTTCTCCTCCTTCTCCTTGCAAGAAAACGATTTTTGGTGTTGGGGATAGGGTTGGGAGTGATTTTGTGGATAAAGAGTGATGGAAAGAAAGTGAGGGAAAGTAAGGGAATACAAGTTTAATTAAACCATGACCAAGTATTTAGCATGATGCATAAAATATCCCAACATTATATTTTAAAAGTATTTTCCAAAATGCACCAAAACTCAATTAAACATGCTTTACCAAAATAATTAATATCCACCTCAAATAACTATACCAAAACCCATTTTCCCAACATGCATCCTGAAATGTACTACCAGGTCATGCCCACCGCATAACTATACATTTCACCACCATAATTAATTTACACTATGCTAATCACATAAACATAATTAATGGCCCATTGCACATAATTCTTTCAAGGATATCACAATACTCCCCTACTTATAAGATTTTGCCCTCGAAATCGCATGCACTTACCAATCCGAAACAAAACATAACTCATGTGATGCCCGAAAATTAATGGTATTAATCCCGGTGTAGTAATAGCCCTCAATGGATTTTAATTGGAGCAATTATGAATTAATTGCAGTGTTAGAACACCCGAGGAATTTTAAATCGGGTATTTTGGGATCGTTGAATCCAAAGGTTGAGATTGTTCTCATCGTGGTGAAAAACCTTGGAATTGGGTTTTTGGTGGGATCTGTGGTCCGGAGTACTTTTGTGCTGGGGCTGGTGATGGAAATAGAGATTGAGAGGTAATTATTGAAAAAGATGATTTTTAATGAGTCATGATGTATTTGTGGGAGACTCAGGATTTTTGAGCCTTGGTACTATATATACCAAGTAGACTCGGTATTCAATCATTTTGGATCTCATTTCTCTCTCTCTCACCAGCGTTCCCTTCCCAAAATCCTTTTCCCCTTCTTTCTCCTCCCATGGAAGAATCGAGCAAGGCTCGATCTCGGAGCAAGATTTCTCCAAGATAATCAGGTATTATTCTTCCCCTCGTCTTTATCTTCAATTTAATAGTAGTTTGGTAATGTTTGGTTGTGATTTATGTTGGGTTTGAGTTTTGAAAGTTTTAAAGATTTTGGGGATTGGATGTTTAAGGGCTTATATGATGTTTTTGTTGAGGATTAATGGTTTAATGGGTGTTGGGATTATTTTCTGGAAATTTTAAACCCAAAAACGCCATTTTTAGGCATGTTCAAAGCTCGCCGATCGATCGGCGTGAAGGGCCCGATCGATCGCGCGTATTTTCGAAAATGGGAAGACGATGAGCAGTTGGCTCGATCGATCGAGCAAAACGCTCGATCGATCGAATCGAGCAATGAAGGATTCGGGCATTTGTTGCTGGGGCTCTCGATCGATCGAGCCCATTTGGCCGATCGATTGAGATGCCCTGTTTTGGGGGTAAAATGATTTTATTGTTATGGAATCGATGCATGCTTTGCCCGGGGTTTAAATGGTTAATCGTCATGGATAGCGATATAATTGGGGATTGTGAACGTGCTTGGGCGCGTGGTTGCATGCTTGATTTTAATTATGGATTATTAATTGTGTTTAGCACATAATTCACCGGTCACAGGACCAAGGCAAGGTCTGATTCGAAGTACGGAACTATAAGGTACGTATAACGTACAAGCATAGCCTTTTATATTATTGCAACTGTGAAATGCATGGGTATTGGTGTTTGCAATAAATGGATAGATATATTGGAAATTATATGGTGCCACTTTTGAGCGAGCAATGATTGTGATGTTGCCGCTGTTGAGCAAATATCGGTTATGACGCCGCTACTGTTGAGCGTGCGCAAGGACAAAATGCCGCTATTGTGGAGCAAGCGATGAAATGGAACTATGGAATTATTGGATTGATATATGTGATATCTATAGTCATTGTTTAATGATATAATCATATTCGATTGTGAAACTGGCATGGCAAGTGTAAATTTAATTAATCAATGAGATGATTAAACTTTGGGAATTTGATGGTTTCGGTTAATTTGAGAACAGGAACAACACAGGGGATCCGGGATGAGGATGATACCATCTAGGGAGTATCATTTAAGATTCATGGCATTTACATTGTGTAAATTATTAATTGTAATGTTGTGCTTATTGGATCAGATATTGGTATGCTCACCCTGTGTGGGGGCTGTCTCTGTTGGGGCAGGTGAATAGGTACATCGATGGCTTTGGAGTTGAGCTCGAGTTATGGATTGGAGGGGCTTCCAGGATCGAAGCACCAATGACAGTATTGAGCACATTGGTTTATACATTTGATACACATACATTTGTTGATGCTCGCATGTGAGCAATGTCATATGTGTATATGGTTTGTATAAAAGGCAAGGACCTGTCTCTTTTCATTTATTGGTAGCATGCAACGAATTACTGAATTGCTAAATGAATTGAGAACATGTTAGTGTATTATAAGGGGTGCATGTTATGTATGTGCTTGGTTGGGGAAAAGTGGACATTATATGGAATAAGGTAAGGAATTTTATTATTGGCATGTTTTGTTATGGTTGTAAGTGTTGGGATATGCCCTAAGACAACTCATTAGATGATTGTTTATGACATACTTATGGTTTTTATTAATGGCAATTCATTATTATATATTCGAGTATCTGTGTAATATGAATTAATATATAAGTTAATGTCCTTAGAATAATATTGTATTGTTCTTAAAGATTGTCCCTAGTCAAGTATTATCATGAATCGGGATAATGATAATGCATTGAGACTAGTATGTTTTGATTGATGAATTGTTCATAGATATGAGATATCAAATCAACACATGGGTACATGTTTGAGAACACTGTACTGGACAGACCCTCCATGAGAATGCTACGTGGATAGTTATATGAGTGTCATAAGCAATTCTCATAGTGATAATAGTGTATGTAATCCTTACGAATTGAGATCATCTGAGATCCCAACTGTAAGGACCCTAATTCCTTAAGTGCGATTCAAGGGCATAATTAGAGCTAACATGAATTATCAGAGTAAAATGATCGTGTTGAGACTATGAGCTTTAAGAATTACATGCCAAAAATAAGGACTATCAATGGATTAGTTACATTCCCAATCAAAATGAATGTATTTACTATAGCTTTACACTACTCCTAGAGTAGACACTATACAAAGTAATCCCGTCCTTCATCTACCAAAAGTGCTCTTCACAAGCTCACTGCCTCAACCCGCTTTAGCCCCTTTATATCATGCCAAAAGTACCTACAAGGACAACCCCCAAACATGAGCAATGATAACATTCATATTCAACAGAATATGAATATAAAGCGTAAATGCATAAATCACAATAAAACACTTCCTGTTTTCCCATGCATTTCAAACGCTTCCAGTTTGGTTGTCCCTGTACCATAACTCATGAGTATAATCAATAGATTATTTAATGGTCTACACATGTCATGACATAATACCATCTCATCAATACCAAATACCAGTCACCAATCCCTAGTCTGTCCATCACAATGTATTTTAATGCCCCTCGCTTATTTACATATAGGCGGCATAGAATAACCTCGCTTCAATGGACATGCGGCGCTCCCACCCCTCGCTTCACATTGAGCGGCAAATATTCTTTCCTCGCCCTATATGATAACCACGCTCAAATGTGACATGCGGCGCTCCCACCCCTCGCTTCACATTTAGCGGAAACAAACCAAATAGCGGCAAGCATTAAAATCATCAAGGGATGACCACGACTCATGGGATGTGCACCAATAACCATCATATGCATATACAATCATCATGAATAATTCAACATGTATTTGCATCCACAATGCATAATTCCACATATACTCGCATCCACAATGCATAAACACTGAGTATATTAGATACATGTACCGTTGGGTGCCCGTACGTCCTCTACGTACCTTTCCAAAAAGTAGGATGTGGTAGGACTTCAATTCCTTGGCTGTGTCGCCACCTGCGATGGTTCTACACATTCACACAAATCAATATTAGAACCCAATAATAGTCCGATACCAAAAATCCTACAATAAAATCCAAAAAAGATCATATTTTGTGACTCGCGATCGATCGCGGCAAAGGGCCGATCCATCGCGAGATCACACTGCCCGAACATCAATTTTTATTCTTTCGGCGATCGATCACCACATTTGGCGCGATCGATCGCCACCCTCGCCGATCGATCGCCCAAATGTGGCGATCGATCGCCATAAGCTTCTGGAGCGTACTACCTCTTCGCGATCGATCGCCAAAAACGGGCGATCGATCGCCGAGCTCTGTGTCGCGAAAAATCGCCATTAATGCACCAAAACTCCATTTCAACCCATACCAACTCCCCTACCATCAAACCAATAACATTAAACACATAATAACCTTCCATAAACACTTTAAGCACCTCAAAAACTCAACATTCAACCAAAACCACAACAACCCAAAACAAACCCATTTTAAACCATTTCAAATCCAATCCAAACACAACAAAAATGACATGGAGGCATTCATACCTCTTGGGGACCTCAAATCTCCCAATAAACTTCACAAATCAACTTTTTGGAAGGATTCCTTTCCACCCTTATGCACAAAAACGAAAATGGAAAGGGAAAAGGGTTTGGAGGAGAAATTGGGAAAGCAATGTGATGGGTGGTGAGGGGTTGGGGTATAAACGGGTTGGGTTTTATTAAAATGCATCCCACAATCCCATGGTGTATAAAACACCCCAACATGATATTTAAAAGCATTAATCCAAAATGCACCAAAATACTAATTAAACTCATGATTTCCAATTAATTGCTAACCATGGCAAATAAATCATGCTAATAACAATTTTTTTTTCAACATGCACAACATGCACCCTGAAATGCTCTCCCGGGTCACTCTATCATGTGACTAAGCATTTCTATATGATAAATAATTCCAGCCCATAATTAATTACCATCATAATTAATCATACAAACACAATTAATGCCCAAATTACAATTAATCATTTCGGGGATATCACACAAACATAAGGAGTTATGCATCTTGATATTGTCAAACTTTACCTGTAACAGAGTAAACTATAAAGACAACTATTGGATATACTACGAATTATGTAGAGGGATGTTGATTGATCAAGATAGGATTTGTCCATCCTATATAACAGGAGAAGTGTTTGGGCCCTTGATCAAGTAAGACTAAAATGCATGGCCATGCTCGAATGAGTCGATATGTGATATCGAGCTTATTCGTTTATTCTAGTTCTACTTGGGGATCAAGAAATAAAAGATTGAATATACGAGTATGACTATTCCATGACTCGTGTTCAATCTAAACACATTGGACAAAGGGATTAAGTTACATGGTTGATATTATCACAGTTCATATGTTATGTCGAGTCAATGACATTCTTGTAACTTGGGTAGCCTTGATGTGTTGCTAGATACCGCTCATTGCTTGTGACATAAAATTAGATTTTATGTCACTGCCAACATTTTAAGATCCTATCGGGTCGCACAAAAGATTAAATCAGTAAAGGGAGATAAAATTCATTGGATGAATTAATTAATTAAGAAGAGTCTTAATTACAAATAATAGATATATGGATTTAATTAATATATTGGGTTTGGGCCAATGAGGCTTTTTGAAAGCCTTTAATTAAATCTAATATATAAAAACTAACAAGGTTTTTGAGGAAATAAAAAGAGTTAATTTTCTAAAAACCTAGTAGCCACCAAAAAGCTCTCGGTCGCCACTCTCAATCTCACGGCCGCCGCCGCCGTGAATAGTGGATTTTACGGCCATCGTTGATCGGTTTTGAACCCTGAGTTTTGTTTCAGTTTAAGAACGAGTCTAGCAACTTGTTCTTGAACACCCCTTTCGATTTGATCGTGTGGATACCGTAGAGACAAAGGTGCAAATCTTTGTTCGTGACTCGTGGTGTTACAACGAGGAATCTGCTTCAAACACGCTACAAGGGTATGATTCTATTCAATCTCGATATGATCACTTTGTATAGGTCCATGGTAGGAATCCAGTTTTATTTTTCGCTGCGTATTGCTTGATCGGATTCCTAACAGTGGTATCAGAGCCGTGTACAAAGCTCATATTGGGAATATGTGATAAATTGTTTAATCATGTTTTTGAATCTTTTGCATGCTTTGAAACTGTATGATTCATATATGATATGTGATAATCGATTTTGTGGAAATCATCGCAATATTATATATGATATAATTGACGGATTGATGTATACGATACATACTTACACAAAACCGAGCCAGTGGCTCGTGTGAACTCTCGGCCACCGCATGCAAGCTAGGGTCTCGGACCCTTGGCTCGAGCATTGGCCGAGCTGCCGCAAGAGGGCTAGGGTTTCGAACCCTTGGCTCATTTATGTCGAGCCGCCGCCTTTGTGGCTAGGGTTTCGAACCCTTTTGGCTCGAGTAGGTCAAGCCGCCGCCGCACATGGCTAGGGTTTCAAACCCTAGTCTCGTGCATGGTTGGGTCGTGTGTTGGGCTAGGGTTTTCGAACCCTTGGTCCGAGACATGGCTGCAACCGTGGGCTTTCTAGGGTTAGCAAGTCCATGGCTTGAGACGTGCTGAGTCTCCGTGGTATATGATGCCCCGAGCGTACGATAATTTTCCAAAATTAAATTTACGGTTTTAATTAGAATTAAATTTTAAAATGTTTAGAATTTAATTCATTAATTGTTATAACATGTTTTATGTGTTGTTTGAGCATGGTGCATGGTTATAGCCCTATGACCTATTAGATAGGATTTTGTGAATGTTTGTAATTTTATACGGCCTACATGTCGTGCCTTCTCTATTGTGCCTAAATGTTATCCCTCCCCTATGGTTCACTCGAATGTAACTCGAGGAATTTTCTATATCATGTAATTGTTATATAGTATAGTTTATTTTGTTGATGGAGATCAATGAAGATGGACCAAGGTGCAGGGATGAGGAGGCCATTCACAAATGGAGCCAAAGAGGTGCTTGGAGAAGTTACCTTAGGTTGACCTTTTAGGATTTTCTCATTGGCTTGAGAAAATCTTTAGTAGGGGCTATAACCATGTCACGTTTTATTTAAGTTGATGTATGTGATGCATGTTTATCTTATAATGTTTATATTGATGATTGTTATACATATATGAAGATATGTATATGCGTATATGTACCAAACATATTTTTAATTATCAATAAAATCATGAGATCAATAAATCCCTCTAATAATTTTAAGTTTTAGATGCCTTCCAAAATTAAAAGTACTCGTCAAGACTTTGATTGAACATGTGTGGGTTTGCCAAAGCAAAGCACCGTGACAATCTTGGTAAGGCGCGAAAGGATAAAAGTGATATCCGTTTTACTTTAAAATTGAGTCCGACTTAACTAGGTTATCTCAATAGGATTGGGAACCTAGAGGCATGGGGTTGGATAATAATTCATTAGATGAATTTGAACAAAGTGTTGTTCGTCCAACCATCCAAGAATTACTTGTGATGTAATTGACAAAGTGTTGTCTACCTAAATAATCGAGTCTTGGGTGATTAGCCAAAGCTAACTCAGGATTAAGTGAAATATGGATCTTGGCCCACTAAGGTTTCGAGGGTTGATAATTGTAAAACAAAATAGTGGGAGTGTCATTTAATATAAGACCTTATTAAATGATTAAAATCATAAACTTATTTTGCATATTTATATTGTATATATCCATGGCATCAAACAACGCAACTAGCACACTGTCATTGCGATCGGTCTTTGAGAAGGACAAACTGAATGGGACTAATTTCCTAGACTGGTAAATGAATTTGAGGATTGTCCTCAAATAAGAGAAAAATCAATATGTCCTAGAGGAACCCTTACCTGCTGAGGAACCTCCCGTGACGGCCGCTAAAGCCGATAAGGATGCTTACAAGAAGCATCAAAATGACGCACTTGATGTTGGTTGCCTTATGCTTGCCACCATGAACTCTGAGCTTCAGAAGCAACATGAGAAATGGAGGCGTTCGATATGATCGAGCACTTAAATCAACTATACCAACAACAATGTGATGACTTGAGATTAGGGATGTTAATCCCGGAGTGTTAATAACCCGTAAAGTTGTTTTACGTGGCAATTGGAGTTTAATCGAGGTGTTGGGCCTTCTGGGCTCGTCTATTTGAGTAGTTGGGATCGTTGGATCCCGAGGTTGAGATAGTATTCTCATTTCTGTGAAAACCTGTAAGTTGGGTTTTTAGTGTGACTCAAAATCTCGGGTGCTTGGTGTGGGCACCGGTAGGGGGTTTTTGAGTTAGAGAGAGAATTTTTGAAAACAGATGATTTTTAATGAATCATGATGTATTTGTGGGTATATTAGTATTTCAGGGTATTTTTGCTATAAATACCAATTGAACCCAAAATTTTAAATTAAAATTCATTTCTTCACCTCATCCTCTCTCTCCCTCCCGCGACCCATTTCCCGTCTGGACAGCCCCCGCCGCTTCAGGCGCTTCGCCCGCCGCCGTCCGGCCGCCGTTCGGTGCGTGCGACCCGCCGCCGCCTTCGTCTCGTCGAGGCGCAGCTAACCCCTCCGGCAATTCGAAGTTTCGTCGCGTTTTGAAGTCGGATTTTGCAAGAAAGCGCCGATCCCCAATTTCTAGGGTTCTTCGATTTTGGTCCGATTTCTTCCGATTT
Source organism: Haberlea rhodopensis (assembly GCA_907163345.1). Taxonomy (NCBI): domain Eukaryota; kingdom Viridiplantae; phylum Streptophyta; class Magnoliopsida; order Lamiales; family Gesneriaceae; genus Haberlea; species Haberlea rhodopensis. The sequence goes on from CAJQUN010000369.1 coordinate 194,301, forward strand.
TCGATTGGGTAACCTCCCTTGCCCCTTTTTCGTCGTTGTTGTGTAATTCCCTGCCATTTTTGTGTTCGATTTGTTCGAATTCTTGCTGTTGGCGTGAGTGGTTCGAATTTATGCATTTTTCGTGGGTTTAGGTTCGAAATTGTGATTTTTGGCAGAGGTGTGGTGATTCTTGTTTGTAATTGATTAATTCATGTTGTAGATGCATTATGATGCTTGATTGTGTTCGAAATTGAGGAATTGGATTCGAATTAGGGCTTTGGATTTCGAATTTTGGGGGTTTGGCATGTGGGGCAATTATTCATGTTGTTGACTGATTAATTCATATTTTAGATGAATTATGGTGTTTAATTGGGTTCGATTCGTGTTGTGAAGGTTCGAAAAACTTGTGGGGAATTCTTGAGCAATTTTCGATATTGGTTTATTGTCTTGTGTTGACAATATTTTTGAGGGTTATGGGTGTGCTTGAGCATGGGTTGCATGTTCGTAATTAATTGTGAATTAATTTATCGTGTTAGCACATCGTTCCTCGGAGCATGGAACTCGAGCGAGGTTTGGCTCGGACTTCGGAGATTAAGGTACGTGCGACGTACGAGCATTACTTTATGTGAGCAATTGTGAAATGCATAATGTGTTGTAATTGCATTAGATGATTGTGGGTATGGATATATATATATATATATATATATATATATATATATATATATATATATATGTGTGTCGATATGACTATGGAACGACCTAGTCTTGATATCGCTGCCACAAGTGTGCGTAGTACTAGAGTAGTATGACCTTATAAGAGGTATGGGTACTGGGTTTATATGACTATTGTGAGACATGTGAGATGTCTAAATATAAATGAGAATTTGTAAAATAAAGGGTAGGGCATTTGAGATGCCTGAGAATGATCGTGGGATCATGTATTCATTGTAAGACATGTGAGATGTCTAAGTGAAATAGAGAATTTGTAAAATAAATGCTAGGCATTTGAGCTATCTGTGATTGGTAGCAAAGTTGAAAATCAGTATTAGATATCGAGATATCTATGTTTGCATGTATAATGAATTTGGAATCGTTAAGTATTGATACTTGAGAATCAGGCATGCTATGAGTTAAATCAATGTGTTGATTTACTGATTTATGAGATTTGATGAGTTTGATGATTGTGAGAACAGGGACAGTACACGGAACCCCGGATGAGGATGTTGCCATCCAGGGAGTATCATTTAAAATTCATTAATATTTACTTGTGTTGTAAATTATGAATTTCATTATTGTGATTATGAGGTTTTGTGTATCGGTATGCTCACCCCGTTGGGGGCTGTCTCTGTTGGGGCAGGTGAACAGGTGCATCGATGGCTATGGAGCTGGGCTCGAGCTGTTGATTGGATGTACTCACAGGATCGTGATACCAGGGCTTGATGGAGCACGGTATCGTATATAGTACTTATATACACCCGAGATTTATATACACATTTATGATGCTCGCATGTGAGCACGGATATTCTTGTATATGGGTTGTATATAAAGGCATGAGCCTTTCTCTCTTTCATTATATGTTGCATGCAATTGTGGTAGAATTGCTAATGATATGAGAGTCGTTAGTGTATTGTGTGGGTGTTGAGACCCATTTATGTCGTCATATGTGTGGTGTCTTCCCTGGCTGGGAATTTACTTTGTGTACTATATTCTGTTGAGTATTGTGTATTCCCTGGCCGGGAATTATATTATGTGACGTGCTTGTGTTTTGGGATAGCTCAATTTATGGGGAGACTCTGCCCAAATTTTTATAAAAGTCCACAATGTAAAAAGTGGCAAAATGGGGATGGTAATGGGCAACTCTATGAGTCTATATGTTAGTAGAGATAATCTTATAACGTTGAACATTAAAGAAATTTTGTAGTTGCCATTCAATGGTAAAGTATCATCTGAGCTTCCCGATTGACTTTTTATTGAAAGCATGTGCCACACATAGTGGTTAATACACTAATTAAGGGTTAAGGGCTTGGGGTCCTTACAAACAAGCTAGACAAGAGATGTATGATGTCTCTAGGAGCGTTATTCCAGTGCAGAATGGCAGAAGGAAGCCTTGTTGGAACTCATGTACTGAAGATGATTGGGTATATTGAGAATCCTGAGAATCTGGGTTTTCCATTGGACCAAGAGTTGGCCACTGACGTAATCTTGCAATCGTTGCCTGATAGTTACAGTCAAATTGTCTTGAAGTACAATATGATTGAAATCGAAAAGACTCTACCGCAGTTGCTTGGTATGTTAGAACGTATGAAGCGAACACAAAGAAGTCTAAGCCCACTAATGTTCTTATTGTGAATAAGAGCAAGGGAAAGGCTAAAGCAAAAGGCTTGAAGAAGAACAAGAAAGTCTTTGTTAAATCTAAACCTCATGCTTCTGCACTTAAGCCAAATGGAGGAGTGGCTAAGGAAGGGAACTGCTTCCATTGCAGTGAAACCGGACATTGGAAGAGGAACTGCAAATTATATCTGGAAGATCTTAAGAAGACGAAGGGAAGTGTGACTTCCACTTCAGGTATTTTTGTTATAGAAGTCAATTTATCTACTTCTTCATCATGGGTATTAGATACTGGATGTGGTTCTCATATTTGTGTTAATGTGCAGGATCTCAAAAGAAGTAGGATGTTGGTGAAAGGCGAGGTTGATCTCCGAGTGGGAAATGGAGCAAGAGTTGCTGCATTAGCTATAGGAGATTACTCTTTAACTTTGCCTTCTGGTTTATTATTGGATTTAAAAGACTGTTTTTTTGTGCCTTCTATTACGAGAAACATTATTTCAATTTCTTGTTTGGACAATATTGAGTTTTCATTTATTATAAAGGACAAATGTTGCTTCATTTATTTGATGATATGTTTTATGCTAGTGCACAATTGATTAATGGTCTTTATGTATTAAATCTTGATATGCCTGTCTATAACATAAATACTAAAAGGATAAAAAATAATGATTCTAATCCAACTTATCTCTGGCATTGTCGCTTGGGCCATATAAACGAGAATCGCATATCAAAACTTCATAAGGATGGAGTATTAGATTCATTTGATTTTGAATCATATGAAACATGTGAATCTTGTTTAATGGGCAAGATGACTAAAGCCCTTTTCAAGGGACATGTTGAAAGGACAAATGATTTATTAAGTCTCATACATAGTGATGTATGTGGACCAATAAGAACACAAGCTAGAGGTGGTTTTCAATACTTCGTTACATTTACTGATGACTTCAGTAGATATGGGTATGTGTACCTAATGAAACATAAACATGAAACCTTTGAAAAGTTCAAAGATTTCAAGAATGAAGTACAAAACCAACTTGGCAAAAGTATCAAAATCCTCCGATCAGATCGAGGAGGAGAATACCCGAGCCAAGAGTTTCATGACTATCTAAAGGAGTGTGGGATAGTCCCACAACTCAAACCTCCGTATACTCCACAATGGAATGGTGTATCCGAAAGGAGGAATCGAACTTTGTTGGACATGGTTCAATCAATGATGAGTCATGCAGATCTTCAGACTTCCTTTTGGAGACATGCTTTAGAAACATCAATGTTTATAGTGAACCGTGTTCCATCTAAATCATTGAAAACATCAATGATGAGTCATGCAGATCTTCAGACTTCCTTATGAAGATTTGGGGTTGTGAGGCTTACGTGAGACGTCACACCTCCAATAAACTTGGACCCAAATCTGATAAGTGTTTATTTGTGGGGTATCCTAAGGAAACGAAAGGATACTATTTCTATTATCCCACCGAGAACAAAATAGTTGTTGCTCGGACTGGTGTCTTTCTTGAAAGAGAATTTATTTCGAGAAGAACCAGTTGTTGGATAATTACAATAACACTTTTCGATTGAGGCTCACTTATACAATTAATAGAGTGTATTGAATCAGCACAAATGATCTTTGAAATGATCAAATTTAGCTTTCAATGATTACGCCTATTTTGAGGTTGTGCTCAGTATATATTTGAAGCTCTTAATTGATCGATCTTTTGTAATGTAATCATAATGAGTTGTACGAATAATGAAATCATCATCTCTCTCATTTCTTACACATCCACGTCTTTAAGTTCATATTAGTATAACGGACTATATCGATTCAAAGGGTGGGGCTAAAACATAAATTTTTCAAAATTTACACTAATTTTTTCCCCATCAAATGTAATTTTTTTTTTAAAAAAAATGTGGGTGGGGCTATACCTACTACCTCCGCCCCTGTATGCATGTTATAAAGTATCAGTATGATATTTGATTTTTTTATATTCTCTTTGACTTTTCGATGGATATATTGACTTTATTGGCTATCTGTAACCCAGTTGTGATTTGACCTTATTGATAAGACTTTTGATATAAGAGTCTGTTGGTCATAAATCAGCTAATACATTGTTGGTAACGACTTACTAGTTTTTATTTCTTCTGCTCTGTGAATTACTCGGTTGGTCTATATATGCATCAGTTGAATTGAATGCTCAACCGATTTTTTCTATTTAGCGAGATGCTGCATTCAACTTCACTATCAGTCAACTAGCATGTTCTTTGTTGAGCTTTGTCGGACACTCTATTGTACTGACATAGATTAGTTATGTTAATCCTTAGTTAGACTACTACCACTCAGTTGGACTCTGTCAACTGGCATAGAAAGGTTGATCAAAATTGCTGATCAATAAAATGACATGACTCCACTAAACTGAATCTCTACCAACTCGATTAGTATGCTCTAGCATATAACTTCATTTCACATTTGATAAATTCATAGGTAACGTAAAACCGAACATGCTAGCAATATCAGGTGTCATCCCGCTTTACGTCAACACTTGAGTGAAAAAAGGACCAAAAGTGGAAAATAGGCCAAGCTATTATACTAAGACATCATTTAATTAATTAAAGGATTAAAATTAAATTTAAGTCCTGATGGATCTCTTGTGTGGGCAAAGCTGATACTTGACCGACATAATTTTTTCCATTTTGTAATAAAAAATTATTTTACCCACTAGAAAATCTAAATTCAACTTACACCACTGATTTATTCTATATTTCTTATATAATGATACATGATATCACATAGTCAATTTGATTATGTTATAACGGTATGCATGACATATAAAACATAAGACAGAGATTCTATTTTTTTTATTTTTGTGTTTTTTTTTTTTTTGGATAATGGAGTGGCTAAAGATTTTATTTGTCGGGACTCAAACACGAGTCTTTCTTGAATAATATAAGATTTAGATTTAAGAATACAATATGATAACATATAATTAGTTAAAGAAATAAACAGACGAATACTACAGTAAAACCTCTATAAATTAATAATATTGGACTACAGAATTTTATTAATTTCGAGAGGTTTTTGATTTATCAAGTATTAAATTAATAATTTTGAGATCAAGTCGGAACCAAAAAAAATATTATTTTAAAAAATTATTATTTTATCGAATATTAATTTAGGGAGATTTTAATGTACTTGTTTACTCCGATCCATGCAAGTGTGAATCCAAAGACAAAAGTATATTGACTTTATTGGCTATCTGTAACCTAGTTGTGATTTGACATTACTGATAAGACTTCTGATATGAGAGTCTGTTGGTCATAATTCAGCTGTACATTGTTGATAACGATTTACTAGTCTTTATTTCTTCTGCTCTGTGAATTACTCGGTTGGTCTATATATGTATAAGTTGAATTGAATACTCAACCGATTTTTTCTATTTAGCGAGATGTTATTCAACTTCACTATCAGTCAACTAGCATGTTCTTTGTTGAGCTTTGTCGGACACTCTATTGTACTGACATAGATTAGTTCTGTTAATCCTTAGTTATCATGGGAGACTACTACCACTCAGTTGAACTCCGTCAACTGGCACGGAAAGGTTGATCAAAATTGCTGATCATTTTACTGACATGACTCCACTATAACTTCATTTCACATTTGACATGCTAGCGATATCAGGTGTCATCCCGCTTTACGTCAACACTTGTGTGAAAAAATGACCAAAAGTGGAAAATAGGCCAAGCTATTATACTAAGACATCATTTAATTAATTAAAGGATTAAAATTAAATTTAAGTCCTGATGGATCTCTTGTGTGGGCAAAGCTGATACTTGACCGACATAAATATGTCAAAATGACGTAGTTTTATCTAGAAATTTTTTTTCCATTTTGTAATAAAAAAATTATTTTACCCACTAGAAAATCTAAATTCAACTTACACCACTGATTTAGTTATTTCACTGGATTAATTATTCTATATTTCTTATATAATGATATATGATATCACATAGTCAATTTGATTATGTTATAACAGTATGCATGACATATAAAACATAAGACAGAGATTCTATTTTTTTTATTTTTGTGTTTTTTTTTTTTGGAATAATGGAGTGGCTGAAGATTTTATCTGTCGAGACTTAAACACGAGTCTTTTTTGAGTAATGTAAGATTTAGATTTAAGAATACAATATGATAACATATAATTAGTTAAAGAAATTAACAGACGAATACTATAGTAAAACTTCTATAAACTAATAATATTGGACCACAAAATTTTATTAATTTCGAGAGGTTATTGATTTATCGAGTATTAAATTAAGAATTTTGAGATCAAGTTGAAACCAAAAAAAAATATTTTAAAAAAATTATTATTTTATGGAGTATTAATTTATGAAGATTTTAGTGTATTTGTTTACTCCGATCCATGCAAGTGTGAATCCAAAGACAAAAGTCTTGGCATGAATACTATGTGTCTACTCCGATCCATGCAAGTGTGAATCCAAAACACAAAAGTCTTGGCATCTTCCCCTATAATATAATAATCCAGTCCATCCCAATCAATTCTCAATACCCAATTACCCTCCAATAATTCATCAGATTTCCATTTCATTCACTCAATCCAAATATAGCTCCACTTTTTCAAATTTCAAACACCCACCACTACAGATTCATTATTCATTTATCATCATCTAATCTTTATCGTCCCCATTTCATTCTCTGTGTAGGTTTTGTTTGTGTGTGTAAATTCTCCCTGAACAGCAATGAAAAATAGTTCATCAGATAATCAAACTCCGACCAAATGTTTATCCGGCATTCTGCGCAGTTTGCTCTGCACCGGCAGCCTACCGACTCACCCATTGGATCAGCTCAATATCGAAACGAACACGAAACAAATCAATTATCAAAATCCCGAAAAAACTTCTGAATCTGAGGCTAATCATGTGAAAAAAGCTGCTGCATCGTCAAAGCCAGGAGTTGTGGCAAGATTAATGGGGTTGGATTCGTTTCCGGCGAACCCTTTGCCTCTGAGACAGAAAACTTTGGGTACTTACTTCAGAAGCAGGTCGGTAAATTCAATAGATTTTCTCTCTCAATTTGATCCAGTAAAACAAGCTTGTCACCGTCAGCATAGGAGGGTTAGAACTTCAGTTTCCTTTAGAGAAGTCCCTTCTCTTATTGTACTCGATGATAAATTTAGTGCAGTTTTCCCTTTAGAGGAAGTAGACAAAACTGCAGAATGCGAAGAAGATCAGCTGCTTGTGACAAGAAAGACGAGCGTAATTTACGAGAAAGCTAATATGGAGAAGAGGGTCGGAGGCAAATCTAGAAGTAGTGAAAAATTGGAAGAAAGAACAGTGAAGAAGAAGCAGCCTGGCAGAAAAATGGAGACGGAGGAAGAGAGAGGATCAGTTTGTGCGAAGTTTCAGTCAGGTCCGGCGACTCAGAAGAAGGATTTTAATGGGAAAATAAGTGTAAATTTGAAGGAAAGAAGGGCTGTGATTAACAAACCAGCGGAGGATACGAAAAAAAGAAGGCCAATCATAAAACAAGTGAAGAAGAAAAAAGTGCGTAGTGTCAAGGAAATACACTCTGAGCCAACCGGAAAAGGTCTGCAATTCATCCGAGATTAATGTATTTTTTTGGCAATGATTCTTTTTTTAAAAAAAAAAAAACTAAACGTGAAGAGAATAAATGATAATAGGTTCAAAACTCATAAACCAAGCACATGCAATATTGACTTGATGATCCTCTAAAAAAGATGAACAAAATCTGTCTATAATTGAAAGGGAGTGTTAAAGAATAAATCAACTACCAAGATATTCAAACTTTCATTTTCTTTAAAAAGTTATTTGATTAAGGATTTTCTATTGATTTCATGTTTAATTGTAGTTGAAATATCACATGAAATATGTACAAACATACAAATGTCATCCCAAAGGCGTACACTCACAAAGAACGGAGAAATCAGGGCATTTACGAGGAGCAAAAGTGAGAAGAAGAAACCGAGAAATGAGTGCACAAGCACAAATATGTTGGAAGAAGAAGTTTTTAGGTTGACCCAAGAAAGTGTGGACGAGATCAATTGTGATTGGACGTACGGCCAGATTTCGAAGTTCGAAGATTTTGAGGATGTATGTGTCCAATTTGGGCGACAGATTCTTGAAGTGTTGTTGATCCAGATTGTCAATGAATTAATGCTACTTTATGGGACAAGGAATTTGTCCTAGATATGAAGGGGTTATTCATAATTTATAGCATGGATTTGTAGAAGTGTAGAGATCATAAAATAATTGTACAATTGATTTATCCTTTTGGTTAAACAAATAGAGCGATCTAGTTATTGAGAGCAAAAGATGGTATAAATATGGACCCGTACCATGCGCACAAGATTATATATTTTACCTTTGGAGTTGCTTTTTAATTTATTATTAGTGGATGTAAGTTACATTTTATTACAATTTTATCATTCTATTGGAGTATTATTACTACGAGAACTAATGAAAATAATGATGAAAATCTTATTTTCCAATCTCAAGTGTATCATGTTATATATATTCACACATCCTTTATAATGTACATTTATGAAAATTAATCTTTTATATTTCTATATTAAATATATAATCATATGATTTCACTATTCTCAATATATTATTTTGTGGGAGACTTACGGGCGGGCGGGCGGTATCACTTCGAAAAAGTTTATTCATCAGTCCACTAAAAAAACTTGAAATTGTTTAAATTTATTTTTGATTTAAATGAGACATTGCACTTTGTGAAATCTGGTTATATATGTGTATTCAAAAGTCTGCCCGAACTACTCCCCCGCTTCCGTCGCATCTAACAACAATGCTCCCCGCTTCCGTCGCAGCGCCCGCTCATGTGCCACCGATGAGACCACATTCCAACTCTCCACCCATGCTAAAATGCTCCCGTCGCCTACGCTCGCGCATGTTCCGGCTCTAACTCAGCATTCCTCAGCACCATCCAAATCCCCCGTAGCCAATTCCCCATCTCCCAATCCAATGGCCAAAACCCCAACACCAATGATTTGTCATTCATTTCTTCAATAAAGAAAGCCCACAACACAAGAAAAGCGGATCGAAAAAATAATCAGAATTTTACATGCTCTCTAGCACTCCAGTTCTCTCGCCTGTCCCTTCATCTCGCCCCCGGCGGCGTAATGCCACCGGTAAGCCTTTCCAGTACGGCGCCACCTTCTCCCACAATGGCATCGTTTCCCTTAGACAATTCTCCTCTTCATCACCTTGTTGGGTTTCGTACCCCGGCGTCAAATCCAAACGCACCGGAATAAAACATAAATATAGGCAAATTCATTGTCGAAGATGAACTAATGATAGACGACCAGGGACAAGACCCCGACTGTGACCCCGGCTACGACCAGCGCCATTGCTATATGAAGATATTATTATATAAGTAAAATGTAGATAGCACAATGTAGAGAAAAATATGATATTGAAGTATACAATTTTGCAAGAATGAATTGTGAGAATTTACAAAGCACAACACACCAATTTATATATTGTTTTTAAAAAAAATTAAAAAAAAAATTAAAATGTGAACTTTGCCAAACCTGCAAGGAAACAGCTAAAGAGCTGTTGCCAAGCCTAATAGCTATTATTGTACAAGAACTCTACCAAGGCTAATGAATCTTGCCACGAAGTATCAAACTCCAACACACATGCCCGTAACATGTCTTCGAGCGTCTGTATAGTACGCTCGGTCTGACCGTCCGTTTGGGGATGATATACCGTGCTCAATCTCACTTCAGTACCCAAAGCTGACTGAAGACCTCCCCAAAAATGAGATGTAAACCGTGGATCTCGGTCAGATACAATGGAAACTGGAATCCCGTGCAGTCTCACTATATCTCGAACATACAACTGAGTCATCCTCAAGTATGTGAATGTCATACTGTACGGAATGAAATGAGCTACCTTGGTCAGTCTATCCACAATCACCCAAATGGCATCAAAACCCAAAGTAGTCATCGGCAAGTGGGTCACGAAGTCCATGGATATGTGTTCCCACTTCCATTCCGATATCTCCAAGCTCCTTAGCTCACCACCAGGCCTTTGCCTTTCTACCTTAACCTCCTGACAGATCAAACACTTCTTAACAAAAGTGGTAACATCACGCTTCATCCATTTCCACCAAAATTGATCACATAGAATAAATTAGTGAAGTTAAACTTATTGCCTCAAATAAATGTTAACTTGAAACATAAATGTGAGATTTGTGTTGAGGCCAAGTTAATGAAACTGCCATTCCATTCAATTGAAAGGACTACGACACCTCTTGAATTATTTCATACGGATCTATGTGATCTAAAGTTTGTGGAAACTAGAGGTGGGAAAAAGTACTTCATTACGTTCATTCATGATTGTACGAGATATTGTTATGTCTATTTGCTAAGAAGCAAATACGAGGCCTTGGTAGTATTTAAACACTACAAGAATGAAGTTGAAAATCAACTGAGTAAAAAGATAAAGAATGTTCGAAGAGATAGATGTGGAAAATATGGAGCACCATTTGAAGAATTTTACATTGAGTATGACATTATTCACCAAACCACTGCCCCTTATTCACCATAATCAAATGGTATTGCCGAACTTAAGAATCGTACTCTAAAAGAGATGATGAATGACATGTTGATAAGTTCTGGATTACCCCAAAACTTGTGGGGGAAGCAATCCTGTCGGCCAACTTCATCTTAAACAAAATATCACACAAAAGTAAGGATGAAACTCCTTATGAGTTATGGAAAGGTCACAAGCCTTCCTACAAATACTTAAAAGTATGGGGGTGCTTGGCTAAGGTAGAAGTACCAAAGCCAAATCAAGTAAAAATAGGGCCAAAAATAGTAGTTTGCATTTTCATTGGATATACACATAATAGTAGTACATATCGATTCCTGGTTCACAAATCGGAAATAGGTGATGTGCACAAAGGTACAATCATTGAGTCAATGAATATGGTATTCTTTGAAGATAGGTTTCCTTATAAAGAAAACAAGGAAACAATCCATAAGAAAATGGTGTATGAAGACGCTAACCATGATTCTATTGAGGAAGTAGAGCCAAGGCGTAGCAAGAGAACCAAAGTGGCTAAGACTTATGGTCCTGACTTCATAACATATATGTTAGACAATGAACCAAGATCGGTTAGTGACACATTATCTAGCCCTGATGCTCTTATGTGGAAAGTGGTTATTAATGGCGAGATAGAATCCATAATGCAAAACCACATGTTGGAATTGGTAGACCTTCCCACTTGAAGTAAACCATTAGAATGCAAATGGATTCTTAAAAGGAAATACAAGTCCGATGGTTCAATTGAGTACAATGCGAGACTCGTGGCAAATGGATATAGACAAAAAGAATGCCTTGATTACTTTGATACATATTCTCCAGTGACGAGAATTACATCCATTAGAGTAATCATCGCTATCGTTGCTCTTAAATTAGAGATACATCAAATGGATGTAAAAATGGTATTCTCAATGGGGAACTTGAGGAAGAAATTTACATGAAACAACCCGAGGGGTTCGTGGTTCCCAAACAAGAGAAAAATGTGTGTAAACTCGTTAAGTCATTGTATGGGCTTAAGCAAGTGCTGAAACAATGTCATGAAATTTTTTACAAAACAATGTTGTCAAATGGTTTCAAAATTAACTAGTTTGACAAATGTGTATATATGAGAAAAACCTCGCATAAAGCCTATGTATTAATATGCTTGTAATTTGATGATATGCTCATAGTGGGAAGCTACTTAGAAATCATCAATGCGACGAAGAAAATGTTCAAGACTATAAGTTCACTATTAATTCAAGTAAATCCGATTGAATACTACTACGGAAGGTTCAAAGCCGCAAGCTAACTCTCCAGATATCATAACAATACGTTGAAGGCACTCAATTGCACAATGCATTAATTTAATTCATGTAGGGATTGTTGGAAAAAATGGTGCTTATTGAATTACAATTAAGCATCGGAGATCAAAAGAAATGAATCCGTATGTCGGAGTCTACTGAAAGCCTCGATCGATCGCCTTATGTTGGCCGATCGATCGCGACTCGAATGAAAAATACATTGAAAAGTTTTACATGGCTCGATCGATCACGGCCAATGGCTCGATCGATCGAGCCACTAAGTAAATTGAAATATAAAAGGCGCGATCGATCACGCCCTTTGGCCGATCGATCGCGCCATATGTTGGTTCATCAGATTGGTGTGTTTCCTCATGTTTCAATGCGTTTTTTCATGATTTGGTACATCCAAATGGTGTCCTTTGGAGGAACAACTTGGTCTTGTATAAATAGAACAACCCTTTGTTGGATTAAACATATAATTTTGAAGTTTATCATACGAAAGAGAGATAAAAATCAGAAGCATTTTGTTCAGCTTTTCCATTTTTCTCATTGAGTGCTTTCAAACCTTTGTGGCTTGATGATTTGTGATTTGGAGTGCTCCTATCATAAATTATAAGTAGTTGTATCTTGGGAGACAAATTGTGATTGGAACCGTTAGCAAGGCGGTGATATTGTCTTAATGACTGAGATTCCAAATCTCGCATCGACGTTCTTCGTGATAATCCATTATCTTTCATACATATTGAAAGAATATTTTATACAACAGGAAACAGTTCAATTTGCCAATCCGTTCCATCAGACTTAATACACTAAGTGTCAGTTACCAAGTATAGTACTGGATGCTACGGTTACAAGACCCATTTTCAAAGATTTATGCACCAAACTCCTGAGATAATTACCGTAAGTGGGTTTCTGGTATTAAGTATTCATTTCGTATTGAAAAGCATATGTATGTATTAAATTTCAATCGAACCGTACAATATTTTGAAATTATGCGTTTATGTGGTTATGTGATAAAAGAAGATTTAGAGGCATTGGAAGACCACTCATTGGTAATCGTAGTTAAAGATAACTATGTGCACCTAAACCATAATTAGGTGGTGGGATTTTACAAAATTTTCGATAGAGTTTTCCCCCAAATTGGACTACCGGGGATACTATACAAACATATATGACAATATTATCTGCTAGTCGATAAACATCAGTAATCATCAACCATAATCACCAAGTTACATACATCTAGTTAATACTCATGGCTCAAAGAATAAATCACTTACAATTCCTGGACGAATTATAGCCCGAAATGATTCATTCTACTCTTCTAGACGTAGTACTCTATCTTCCCATGTTTTCCAAAAGCTAGACATGTTACATGTTTCAATATAAACAACTTCCACATAGATGAACACACCAATATAAATAAATATATAATAAGAACACAATTCGTAATACAATAAAGGTTACGGTGCCACGTGTTTTAAACTTAAATTATTGAAAAGAACTTGAACATTTTTTGCATCTTATAAATTTTTTTAGATATACATGATATGATTGGATAATGTTTTGTGCTAGAAAAACAATTTAGAGATAAAATATAATGATTTAGGACATCTTTATCCCTGCAATTACAAACCAATTTTAAAAGTGGGTCTCACTACCACATCAATGCTATTGTAATTACTTAATTCAGCAATTTTCAAATCATATTTATCATTACAATTCACATCAATTTCAATTAATGAGACCCACTCAATTTTATATTATATTTTATTCACATTTTAATATATTCTATTCATATTTACATATTATTTAAGCATACTATAAATTATTATTTTTCATAATTCTAATTCGAACTTTTTAAAATTTCGTATGAAATTTTATAATTCCATATGCATTATTTATATATTATTCTTCAAATTAATGCGTAAATAAAAATATAATATTGATATTAGTTATAATAATAATAGTATATAATTATAATATTTATATAGTTTGATTTTATATATAATATTTATATAATAATAATATTTATAATAAAATTATATATAATATCAATTTTTATACTAAAAATATTATATAATATTTTATACTTTAATTATATATATTATATTTATATATAATAATTATAAATATAATATTTAAAAATCAATTTAATATTTAGTAAAAAACAATAAAAAAAAGAAAAAAGAAATTGCACCTACAATGACATGTGGCATTGCAAGTACAATTGCAACAAATAAAAGCTTTCAAATTTGCAATCCAATCTTTCAACCATGCAATCGTATTTGAAATTGTCATATTGGACTTGCAATTGTCTAATGCTACAATTTGCAAGTGTTTTAAAGCTGGTCTAGCAATAAAGCATTGGGTATTTATTCAAAACAATAATTTTTCCATTTATCATTCTCTCATTAACAAAATATTTTGATATGACTAAATACATATTATATTATTATAGATAAAAAAAATACATATTTTATTCTAAAAAAACAAAATACTTGCCCTAAAAACAATATATAGCAGTTAAAATATCATTAGTTATTTGAGATTCCAACTTTACTTATCCTCTTTTAAGACGACTTGGGTTCGAGTCTGTGCAGTGGCCCAAAAAATATTTACAAAAATCCCCCACCCCATATATATATATATATATATATATATATATATATATATATATATATATATATATATCACAATTCATTCGAAGGAGGAATTTGCTAGCTTGATAAATTTTGAAATTGTTCAATATTTTTAATATTCATGATTTTTTAATTTTATTAATAAAATTAAGCTTAGAAATTTTTTTTTTCTCACTTTTACTAAAATATGGAGAATTAAGTAGGAAAGCTGATGAAAAAAACAAAATATATTAGTGAATCCGTGAATGTGAAGATAAATAAAAAAAAAAAGGTTAGTAAATAATAGATGAATATGATTTTCAATTATAAAATATTGCAAATTTAAATAATAAATATGGCATTTGTAATATAATAATCATACAGATTATATGAGCATAAAAATATTTAGTATATAAGATTTAGAAAAAATATTGGTGATATTAAAATTGATTTAAAAATAAATGAAACAAAAATTGGTTATGTTGTGCGATTGTATGAATAAAATAGAAAAGTATATATAAATAGGAACATTTACTAAAATTAATTATTCATAAAATTTGAAGTACAAATTATTCTCCCAGAGAAAATTATATAAAATATTAACATCTATAAACAAATCTCCGTTTTGGTCGAAGGCCGTTGACCCAGCTGACACCACTCGCTTATAAACAAACGATGAGGTCTCGAGTTCAATGTTTCCTTCCCCTCCCCATAGTATAGGAAATCTCAGTTTTGGCCTTCCTGCTGAGTAACAGCTAACGGGGAGTTGGATAAATCATAGGACTGTCCACAGTATCTTCTTGCATAGTAATAAATTCCGGACCTAAATTGACTGCATATAAATCTGCTTCGCGTCCCGATTGTTCACCTAAAAGTGCCTCATTTTCTTCTCTATCTTTTTGTTGAATCCATGGATGCTGAGTTAATTTCCTTATCCCTTCAAGCTGCATTGCAACTTCTTTCATTGTTGGCCTTTCATCACTTTTCAAACTCAGACATCTCTTCACAAGCTCGCCAATTTGTTGCAACTGCTCGAAATTACCTTCTTTCAAGATTCGAGGCTCGAGAATTTGAAACAGACGGTTTTCTTTAAGGGACATGATGAAATATGTGGCTAAGTTCCTCTCTACTTCTGATTTTGTCGGTGAAAGTGGCTTTTTCCCGGTCATTAGTTCGGCAAGAACGACCCCAAAGCTATAAACATCGCTTTTTTCTGTTAACTGGCTCGTTTGGAAGTACTCGGGGTCCAAATAGCCTAAAGTCCCCTGAACAAGAGTTGTCACTTGTGTTTGGTTTAAAGGGACCAATCTTGAAGCCCCGAAATCAGATATTTTTGTAGTATAAGAGTCGTCTAAAAGTATGTTGCTAGATTTGACATCTCTGTGGATAATAGGCATTGAAGCTGCAGAGTGGAGATAGGCAAGTGTACCAGCTGATTCAGCAGCAATTCTTAAACGGTCGTTCCAAGAAAACCATGGCGCTTCGGCACTGTTATGTATGTGATGAAATAGTGTACCGTTTGATATAAACTCGTAAACAAGTAAAGGAACTTCGCTCTCCAAGCAACATCCCAAAAGCTTAACCACATTCCGATGGTTCACTTGAGTCAAAATAATTACCTCGTTTATAAATTGCTCGATTTGGTTCTGATCCATTATTCTTGATTTCTTAATGGCGACTACTCGTTGATCTGGTAGGATTCCTTTATAAACCGTGCCATAACCGCCTCTGCCAAGGATCCGGTCTTCAGAGTAGTTGTTAGTGGCCTTTTCTAGCCCTTCAGCTGAGAATAGCTTACTCGACTCGACTCCACCCTCGAGAGATGAAATCTGCTGCTTCAAAAGGAGCCCACCATTTTGTTGGAAGAATTTCTCTCTCATTTTAACCAGCTTTCTTTTCTTGATTCCAAAATATAGCCATGTCATACCAATAAAAATGGATAGCAATCCAATACTGAAACCTGAAATATCAAGCGACAACATTAAATTATGCATGAGGACAACATTAAATTATCCAATATCAGAATATGTACTGCTTAATAAGATGAAATGCAACTCTTGATCAGATTGGAAATCAGATCGGATTTTCTTGATGATCTGGATATTGACAGTGGTCGCTAAACTCTTTGCAGCGCTGCACTATGGTACAAGCTTGGAAAGAAAATTACCTAAGGAGAATTGTATTACTGGAAATTGAGAATTTACAGCAATGCATCCATGTCCATCCTTTCTTCCATCGCCAGAGTATCCTTTTTTGCAAGCACAACTAAAACTCCCTGGAGTGTTTGTACAAATACCATTTGCATCGCATGGATTGTTATTGCATTCATTTATATCTGTCACAAAGAATGTGACATTAGGTTTATTAGGTAGAATAAGCCCAAAAAATAGCCAAAACCCTCCTTAAGAGAGAAACCATATCTGTTGGACTTAGGAGTCGATTCAAGACCCACATCATATAATATTTACTCATGTCAACTCTTTCATTTACTACATACTAATGAATTAGAAGAAACAAAACCCCATAGATTATGTCTAATAAAGTCTCTTCACCTTCAACACATTCATATTTCCGAAGTGTCGCCAAGATCTCTCTATGACTTTAAACCAAATGTAGCATGTGGAATATTACTAAAATATTCCACCAGACAAATTGAATGATCTTTCATAACTAAATCTTGTAGTTGAACTCAAATCCGGACCACACAAATTTATTTCTACTATACTATTGGTGGTGTACTGATTCATATTCGATATGCTTAGATCCCAAGCATGCATGTTAATATAAAGATCAAGATAGTCGTGTCTTCATCTAGATTAATAATTTTCTTTGACAATTTTTAGGTTCCATTTTCAATGCTCAGTAACCAATTTCAATCATTTTCTTTATTACCAAGTTGAACAAATAAACTACTCTAGACATAAGCTAACCTGTGCAGCCTGGACTAAGATACGGATTGCCTTCGTACCCTTCAGTGCAATTACATCGGTATCCTCCAAGACCCGTGCCTGAATCAGCACAAACACTATTTTCTCTACAAGCAAAATCAGCAGATCTCTCAGCTTCTTCACAATTTCCACTCCCAAGCGCCCAATCAATTACAATAGGAACTTCCTGAATTGTCCTGTTCTGAAAATTATCATCTGAAAAATCCGAAACCCGGAACTTAAACACGTCTTGATCCCCGATAAAAGCGTAGCCACAAGCATCAAAGCTCCAAACATTAGTATGATTACCGAGACTCGCGAGAGCAGATCCAAAATTCTTTAAACCTTTCGGAATCGGGGTCTGACAGCAGCCGATCCCGGTGCAATATCCGTCTAGTAAATCACTCTGCTGTGAGCAAAGTGACAAACATCCGCTTGTGAAGTTCCTGCCGCTGGTACCAACAATCACAGCCAAATCATCACAGCCCACTACTGTAAACCTGTTGAACTCAGAAAAGCTGTAGGGGGATCCTGTCAGGTCGATGGTTGTCGGGTTCTGCCGGGTGATACTGCCTGATTCTGTGTAGCATCTCGCAGCAACTGAGTTTTTTATCCGTATTTCATTATCAGTTATGTTGACAACTTCAAGATTAGCGGGTGTAATGGTGAGTTTAGGAAGGGTGAAGGATTTATCACAGTTTATGTCAAACCAGGGACCAATCGAGCAGCTTGAGTTGATTCCAATGCCGAAAGGGAATGGAACAGTAACATTTCCGCACCTTGTTTCGCAGCCAGATTTCGCTATATTGGATCCTTGGCTGAAAGATTTTCTTGGGACAGTAAAAAGGTTGGAAGAACTGGAAGGAGGATGATCAGCGAATGCCAGTGAAAGGGACAATAGAATCAAGATCATATATTCAGGAAGCTTGCTTTTTATCTTCATTACTCTTTTTCCCTGGAAACAGGCCTGTTCAGGAGTTGCCTAACATAAATGTTCCTCATGGAAATGCAATATATAATCGCGCAACTTAGATAATAAAGAATAAATTGTTCAATATCTTTACAAGCTCGGGTTTTATATAGATGCCAATTCAACATAGTATCAAAGCCTTTTGGCTAACGTCGATGTCATGTTTTCAAACCACATAAACAACTTAACTCATATAAATATCTACTTGATTGATCTTTTGGCTCATAAGTGAGTGGAGTGTTAGATAATAAATAATAAATTAATTAATATCTCTATAAACTCGGGTCAAAAAATTTGTATTGTTGAAGGTAACAAGTTTTAATTTTTTTGTTTTGGAGAAAATTGTTAAAAGCGGAGCCAGGTCCAGGGATGACTTTTGTACAAGACATAAATCGTGTGTTTTTAGTCACTGTCAAGAGTTGTGCAAATCGGAGTTTCCAAACTATGGATGATAAATTGAATTAAAAACAAAGAATGATATAATACGGCACCTGTGAGAATATTAATTTGCATGTAATTATTAAAAATAGTTAACCGGTATATTTTATTTTTCTTTTTTCTTTTTCTTTTTTCTTTTTGAATTAATGCATGTTTCTTTTTAAATTGATAAAAATGATCAATAATCGTTTGATAATTTAATTGGTAAGCTATTCTGTAATATCCAATAAATTTTGATAAAATATGCACACTATAGTATATTTTATAAATTTTGAACATAGAAGAAATAATTTAGAGAGTAAAAAATTAGTAATATATTTAGAAAAAAATATAATGTTTGTAGAAATAAATAAAACAAGTGAAAAAAATTATTTTATTTTTTGTAAATTATGAAGAATAGAAAAAAAGGTATTTTAACATTTAAACAATAAATATAAACCACCAAAAAATCAAATGATTGTTGTTTTACATAAAACATCTCTACATCATAGCGGGAGGTTAGACGTTTACTTGTTATTGTAAAAGGCAATATATGATATGAGGATAAGACCAAAACCTTCAAAGAAAGCATTTTACATGAATTTACTCGAGACTCTAAGCTAAGAACGGCATATTCTATCCATTCCTAATCATGAATTATATTTAGATGTCAATGGGTTACTAATGGACTTTGGGTGTAAAGCACAGATCAACATATCGTTTGTAGGGCGTATACTATGCAACCGAAAACAACACATGCGTAGTTAAAAAATAATATGGAAAAATACATATAGTATAAACTCAGTTGATAAAATTGAACAATGTTAGCAAACAACCAGCCGGCATACGGCTTTATTAAACTTTGCATTTACTAAAAGTCAAACACTGATGACCTAAGAATTTACGAGGCCGGCAGTATATTTTTAATTTAAATTATTAAACTAATATAGGTAATACCGTGTAAAAGAAAAAAAGAAAGAATTTTAAAGTTTAGACTTGGCATGGTTGGTATTTTTTACTATAAATATTCTGTTTGATTTAGATTTGTTTTTTTACTTCACCTCTCGAAGCGTTGAAAATGTCACCATGCAACCTAATGTTTTCGACTCATAGATAGGGATGTAAATGGGTCATGTTGTGAAATACGCTCTATCCGATCAAACCAATCTATATATCGATATATCTATATACTAGTTGATTTCTTGGTGTCTGTTACCTCATTTTTTGGTTCGATTTGATAACAAATGAATTTATAGGAAAAAAATAAATGGACATCGAGATTTTTACGTGGAAACCCTGAAGGGAAAAACCACGGGACCTAGTCCAGTATAAATCTTCACTATAATATCAAAAATCTACAATCATTGTTCAGAGGAAGAAGCAAAAATGAAGATAAATATTCTGCCTCCCCCTCCAACCAGCCGAGCAGCAGCCTCTTCTTTGGCCATCAAAAAATAATCATCCCCCTAACCTACTGTTTCATTGACTTTATATTACTATATGCTAATGGGCTTCTCATTAGGGCTTTTAGTGAATTATGGTATTGGCCCAATAACAGGAGAATGGGCCAAGGTAGATGGGCCAAGATAAATGTTTAATAAAATGGGCCCTAAGCATAATGGGCCAAGGTAGGATGGCCTAGTATCTTATCAGGTTGGGTCGAGTCCATAGAATCCGGGTCCAAACCGCACCGGGACAATTATCGGGGTATCATGAGTATCCCCCTCTAGTCGAGCTAGAGTAGCGCTGTATCGACTCCAACGGGTTAGGTGAGGACCCGGATCGGTAGTCCTTTAAATGACAAACCATGATGTGACCTTGCGCTGTACCGAGTTCCCAAGTCATGCTGTCGGTAGAGCCATGACAATTCGAATGCCGATCCTTGATAAAATAGGCGGCTCATAAAGCCCATACGAGGAACCGACGTGATCATAATACTGAGCTCCTGTCACTAATAGCAGGTCGTACTGGGCAGTAGGAATCCGAACTGAAGCTACTATAATCGAGAATTCCAAGCTGACAAAGGTGATCGAGAGATTTGAGGTGATAAAATGCTTATCTTTGTTGGGCCGAACTGAGCAAATAAAGCTCGCCCGACCTGATCTCCTGAGATGATGTATGAGAATATAATACACATCCGACCTGATATGACAAATATTGCTCGCCCGACCTTATCTGAGCTCCGAAATAAATAAGAGCAAACCATGATGTAATCACAGTACTGAGCTTTTGTCAATAATAGCAGGTCGTACTTGGCAGTAGGAATCCGAACTGAAGCTACTATAATCGAGAATTCCGAGCTGACAAAGGTGATCGAGAGATCCGAGGTGATAAAACTGCTGAGAAGCAAATAAACATATCCGAACTCCAGGAATAAGATATTCCAGGAATAAAAAAATATTCCAAGCCGACCTGAGCAAATAAAGCTCGCCCGACCTGATCTCCTGAGATGATGCATGAGAAAATAATATCCATCTGACCTGATATGAAAAGATATTGATCGCCCGACCTGATATGAGATGTACAAGAAAACTACGCTTGCCCGACCACTCTAAGCTTCGAAGAAATATATATGAGCTAATAATATTGGTCCGAGCTGAGGTGAACTCCACACGATAAATAAGAGCAAATAATGCTCGCCTGAACTCCATAATCAATAAATCTTAGCTCCGTTCCATAGCAGATAAAACCCGTCGAACTCCAGAGCTAATAAATGTACGGACATCCAGAGTTAATAAAGATGCCGTGTTGAGCACACAGAATACAGCTGAACTCCAGAAATGATCCATGGACAGCTAATCCGAGCTGAACTCCATAATCAATAAAGCCTAGCTCAGTTCCATAGCATATAAAACTCGTCGAACTCCATAGCTAATAAATATGTCGTGCTGAGTAAACAAAATACAACTGAGCTCCAAACATGATCCATGTACAGAGCAAATAAATCCGAGCTGATCTGAGCTCAATAAGTAATCCGATGAGTAAGTAAGCTGATGTGAGCTCTAGACGCGATATATGGAGTTGAATTCACGAAATAATAAAGTCTTGAGCCATAAACCTCGAACATGGCGATCTAATGACGAATGGTGCTAGAGCCCATCTATTATCTTAGCAGGGCTGACCTGTAAAGACAACTAGAAATAACTCTTTATAGAATCAAATCTTAAAACAAGGCTAACCTGTTTTCTTGGCAGGGCAGACCTGCAGTAATATCTCGAAATAATTCTAAGTACAGAACTAATCTTAACAGGGCTAACCTGTTATCTGTACAGGGCTGACCTGCAATAACAACTAGAAATAATTCTAAGTACATAATTAAATCTTAACAGGGCTGACATGTTATATGTGCAGGGCTGACCTGCAATAACAACTAAAAATAATTCTAAGAGAATTAAATCTTAACAGGGCTGACCTGTTATCTATGCAGGGCTGTCATGCAATAACAACTAGAAATAATTCTAAAAGAATTAAATCTTAACAGGGCTGACCTGTTATTTGTGCATGGCTGACCTGCAGTAACAACTAGAAATAATTCTAAGAGAATTAAATCTTAACAGGGCTGACCTGTTATTTGTGCAGGGCTGACCTGTTATTTGTGCAGGGCTGACCTGCAGTAACAACTAGAAATAATTCTAAGTACAGAATTAAATCTTAACAGGGCTGACCTGTTATCTGGGCAGGGCTGACCTGCAATAATAACCAGAAATAATTATGAGAATAGAATCAAATCTTAAACAGGGCTGACCTGTTATCTGTGCAGGGATGATCTGTCTGAACTCCGAAGATAATAAACCGAGCATATAAGTCTCTGTAAGTAATCCTAAGAGCATACAACGCAGCGGAATAAAATTTTGGATTACTAAACACCGGATCTATACATAGGGATTCATATCGGATAAAGGTTTACAAAGGTCTCACCCTTGTAGCATGTTTGAGCAGATTCCACGGAGCACCACGTCCAACGATCCCGAGTCACGAGCAACACCTCCAAGGTCTTGCCTCAACGGTATCCACACGATTAAACGAACAAGGGATGTTCAAGAATGAGTTGCTAGGCTTATTCTTGAACAAACAAGACTCACGGTTACAATAACCGATCGACGGCCGCCTTCAAACCACCAAGAAACCACACGGCGGCGGCGGTGATGTTCACGGCTTGGAGGAGGCGGCCGAGAGCTTGTGATTGTCTAGGTTTTGGTTTTGATATATTGTTATCAAGGAATGCCATGAAAGTCTTATTAACAATTAATCAAAACCTTGTATTTATATTATAAGGCTTTAATTAAGGTTCAAGACTTTCTTAAAGTCTTATGGGCCCAAACCCATGATTTAATTAAAACCTTTTAATCACTTAATTAAGACTCTTCTTAATTAATTAATTCATCCAATGAATTTAATTTCCCTTCTCGATTTAATCTTTTGTGCGACCCGATAGGTTCTTGTAATTTTGGCAGTGACATAAAATCTCATTTTACGTTACAAGCAAAGAGCGGTGTCTAGCAACACATCAAGGCTACCCAAATTACAAGAATGTCAATGACTCGACATAACCTTTAGAACTTGTGATAATATTAACCATGTAACTTAATCCCTTTGTCCTTTGTGTTTAGATTGAACACGAGTCATGGAATAGTCATACTCGTATATTCAATCTTTATTTCTTGATCCCCAAGTAGAACTAGAATAAACGAATAAGCTCGATATCTCATATCGACTCATTCGAGCATGGCCATGCATTTTAGTTCTCACTTGATCAAGGGACAAACACTTCTCCTGTTATATAGGAGGGACAAATCCTATCTCGATCAGTCAACATCACTCTACATAATTCGTAGTGTATCCAATAGTCGCCTTTATAGTTTACCCTGTTACGGGTAACGTTTGACGATATCAAGATACATAACTCCTTATGTTGGGATCTCTGATGATCACAAGTCGTAAGGATTACATACATTATTATCACTATGAGAATTGCATATGACGATCATATAACTATCCATGTTGCATTCTCATGGTGGGTCTGTCCAGTACATCGTTCTCTAATATGTACCCATGTGTCGATTTGATATCTCATATCAATGAACAATTCATCAATCAACACATACTAGTCTCTACGTATTATCATTATCCCTATTCATGATAATACTTGACTAGGGACATCTTTAAGAATAATACAATATTATTCTAAGGACATTAACTTATATATCAATTCATATTGCATAATATATACTAATGATTTGCCATTCATAAAATCATAAACATTGTATGTCCAAACAATCATCCAATGATTTGTCTTAGGGCATATCCCAACAGTCTCAGCTGAACTCCCCAAACTAAAGCGCATCAGAACTCCAGGATGATAAATGCACGCATGAGATAGAGCTCATATGGATTCGCAAAGTGACAGATGTCTTGAGCTCTTGAGATGATAAAATGCTGAGCAAATAAAGCTCGTCTCATCTGATCCCAGAGTAAATATAAGCAGATAAGATCTGTCCGGTCTGGACTCCATATAATAAATATGAGTGAATGAGACCTGTGCTAATATTTGCCACGGCCTCATACACGTGGGCTTAATCAATCAGGGCGGACCTGTGCTAATATTTGCCACGGCTTCATACACGTGGGCTTAAGCAATCAGGGAGGACCTGTGCTAATATTTGCCAGGGCCTCATACACCGGGGCTTAAGCAATCAGGGCGGACCTGTGCTAGTATTTGCCACGGCCTCATACACGTGGGCTTAAGCAATCAGGGCGGACCTGTGCTAATATTTGCCAGGGCCTCATACACCTAGGCTTAAGCAATCAGGGCGGACCTGTGCTAATATTTGCCACGGCCTCATACACGTGGGCTTAAGCAATCAGGGCAGACCTGTGCTAAATATTTGTCAGGGCCTCATACACCTGGGCTTAAGCAATCAGGGCGGACCTGTGCTAATATTTGCCACGGCCTCATACACGTGGGCTTAAGCAATCAGGGAGGACCTGTGCTAATATTTGCCACGGTCTCATACACGTGGGCTTAAGTAATCAGGGCGGACCTGTGCTAGTATTTTCCACGGTCTCATACACGTGGGCTTAAGCAATCAGGGCGGACCTGTGCTAGTATTTGCCAGGGCCTCATACACCTGGGCTTAAGCAATCAGGGCGGACCTGTGCTAAATATTTGTCAGGGCCTCATACATCTGGGCTTAAGCAATCAGAGCGGACCTGTGCTAATATTTGCCACGGCCTCATACACGTGGGCTTAAGCAATCAGGGCGGACCTGTGCTAGTATTTACCACGGCCTCATACACGTGGGCTTAAGCAATCAGGGCGGACCTGTGCTAGTATTTGCCAGGGCCTCATACACCTGGGCTTAAGCAATCAGGGCGAACCTGTGCTAAATATTTGTCAGGGCCTCATACACCTGGGCTTAAGCAATTAGGGCGGACCTGTGCTAATATTTGCCAGGGCCTCATACACCTGGGATTAAGCAATCAGGGCAGACCTGTGCTAGTATTTGCCACGGCCTCATACACATGGGCTTAAGCAATCAGGGCGGACCTGTGCTAATATTTGTCAGGGCCTCATACACCTGGGCTTAAGCAATCAGGTCGGACCTGTGCTAGTATTTGCCACGGCCTCATACACGTGGGCTTAAGCAATCAGGGCGGACCTGTGCTAATATTTGCCAGGGCCTTATACACCTGGTCTTAAGCAATCAGGGCGGACCTGTGCTAGTATTTGCCACGGCCTCATACACGTGGGCTTAAGCAATCAGGGCGGACCTGTGCTAATATTTGCCACGGCCTCATACACGTGGGCTTAAGCAATCAGGGCGGACCTGTGCTAAATATTTGCCAGGGCCTCATACACCTGGGCTTACTCCGAATATCCCATCCGAGCTCCCCATCATCACATCATCCGAATAAGTTCATCCAAAATCCAGAACAAATAAAGATCCCGAGCTGTCATAATAGGGGCTTACTGCAAGATTGCATGCCTGAGCTGAACTCCTGAATAGGGGCTTACTGCGAGATTGCATGCCCGAGCTGATGAGGGGCTTACTGCGAGATTGCATGCCCGAGCTGTCATATAGGGGCTTACTGCAAGATTGCATGCCCGAGCTGTAGTGCACTGAGTCGACCTGAAACAATGAAATAGTGCAACACAACATATAAATGAACTTTGAAGTAGCTTAAAAAGAAATAACCGCAAGTAATGGCATGTAGACCGGGCGCCAAAGATGAGGTTGATTGCTGTACTAAAGATGTCCTGAGCTTAGTAGCAATGAGCTAGAGGCCGAGTGATTCATATTTGGAGGCAATTGTGGCCACAACCGCCGACACGGCGTGTGATGTCCGGATTTATTTTCCGGATTTATTTATAATCATTCATTGGATTTAATTACGGTGTTTATATGATATATCGGGATTTAATTTTTTAGTATCGAATTTTTGGAACGAAGTTGGGATGAATAATTCCGGGTTGAACTTGTATTGTAAATTAAATTTAAGAGGGGTTGTCTAACAATTATAAATTGGTAAATTTAATTTGGGAAATAATTATTTTGTTGGAGATGATAATTAGATGGTGTTTATTTAATCTAGGGTTAGATTAAAAGACACACATACCCCACTTTTTACAAAAAAAAAATCGGTACCCTCTCCTTCCCCTTCCTCCAACCCGCCGCCCCCCTCACTTCCTCTCCCCTTTCTTCACGCCATCCCCATTCTCACGCAGCAGCACAAGATTTTGGCCCATTTTTTGTTCAAGACTCTTGAGGGTTAGATGCTACTTGATACCTTGTTCATTTACCCCTCACTTTGCTCGATTTTTCTGCTGTTAATGGTTCGAAATTGGGCTATGGTGTAACTCGATTTTTGTTACTGGTTATGGCTCGAAATATGCAGCCTTTTTGGTTCGATTTTCCTGCTGTATATGGCTCGATTCTTTGCTGGTTAATGGTTCGAAATTTGCTGTCTTTTGGCTCGATTTTTCTTGCTCGATTCCTTTGCTGTAATAGTTCGAAATTGCTGATTATTGAGGTTCAAATCTAGGCTGATTTTGGGTCGAAGTTTATTCTGTTTTGAGGCTGAATCTTGCTGCTATGTTGAACCTTAATTTTTGCTATTTGACTTTGAAACTACCAATTGCTAGTTGGCTTGACTCCTTGCTGATTTTGCTTCGAAAATCATGCTGCTTTGGTTCGAAAATAGGTCTTGGGTAAGGGAAAAGTTTGGTCTTGCTTTTGGGCTGATTTATTATCGATGGAGTTGTTCTTTTATTGATTATTGTTTTGAAAAGATTGTTATGAAGTGTTTTGAGTGTAAGGGATGACATGGCCAAAGAATAGGCGTGCTTTGAGGTTAAAAGTTATGCTTATATGGTGTTTGATACTATGCTTCAATCATGTTAGAGAATTGGTTAAAAACCCTTACTACTTGTGTGGTGAAGATCTACTTTTATGCCTTTTAGCATCGTAACATTTTGGTGGGAATTGAGTTATGGTTATAGATGTTTCTATCATCGATTATGTATTGCTCTCTCATTGTTCAAATCTTGGGTATGGTTGGAGCTTTCTTGCATTTGGGAGGTGGGTTTTACTTGGAATGAGAAGTTAGTATTGATCTATCAACTTTTACCTTATGGATTGAGTGATAGTTGGATTTGGGCCCTTATTCATGGGCATGTGTGTGTGCCGACCTTGTACCAATGATGCGTATTTTGGGTGCCTCGGGGAAATCCTTGGTGAGGTTTGAATTGCTTCTACTATGTTTATAAGGTGTTTGTTTTTATGCTTCAATGATGTTAGTAAGTGGATTGTAGTGGAAAGCTATTCTTTCCAATTTAAAAGCATTTTAGTATCTTGGTGGGTGTTGGGCAATGACATGAGATACTTATACCATTGAGCATGCGTAGTGGGTCATTGGCCTAGATAGATACATGTTAATGTGTGTTATAAACATGTATTAAAGTGTATATTAATGAATATACTTGCATGTGTGCAATAGCATGAATTGGAGACGTTATTGAGTATTCGAATGACAATTCTATGAACTAACTGTTTAGTTGATTTGAACAATATAGATTGTCTTGATTTTATGAATTTACTTACTATGTAGTCGAGTTGGAGATGACTCAAATAGAGGATTATTGGCTTGTTTGTGTACACTATGAAGCATGAA
Source organism: Haberlea rhodopensis (assembly GCA_907163345.1). NCBI lineage: Eukaryota > Viridiplantae > Streptophyta > Magnoliopsida > Lamiales > Gesneriaceae > Haberlea > Haberlea rhodopensis. The sequence continues at coordinate 222,592 of CAJQUN010000369.1, forward strand.
AATGAAGAGTGCTTAATGATGTTAATTGTTTTGAATCTAATGTTGAATTGATATTGGATATAGACACTATACAAGACTTCGGACGTTGATGATAGCTTGTTCATGTTGTTGACCATAAGGTACGTGGTGACGTACGAGCAGGTATATCTAGTATCTATACATTCATGTACACATGTAATTGAATATGATGTTTGAGGTTAATCGATTGAATCTGATAATTGAGTTTAAAATGCGTAGTTTGGTAGATACATATTTTTACGTGATCCAAGAAGATGAGTAAAGAAAAGAATATGTGTATACATGTATTGCGTGAAGGACACGTGGTGGCACGTGAGCCGATTATACTAGTTGAGTATTGATGCCTTGGGCATGAGCGATATGAGAAAGTGTCGAGAACGAGATAGTGGGATAACCAGGTGTACATTGATGTTGAATTATTTATGTTGAGCATAAATAATATATTGTTGTTGTATTGAATTCATAGTGTCGTTGAGTATCACGCTTTCGATGATAATACTAAACTTGACATTATGAATGTGCGTGAGTTTGAAACAGGAACAATGCGTGGAAGCTATACAAACTCGGAATTGTACAGGGAGTATATTTTATGAGTTTTGAATGATCTAAATTGTTGCATTATGATTTCATATGTTGATTTGTGATCGAATATGGAGTTGGAGTGTGCTCACCCTGTGTGGGGGCTGTTTCTGTTGAAACAGGTACAACAGGTACGATGCGGCCTTGGAGTACTAGGATCGAACCTTGTTGGATGATGCTTCCAGAAGCATAGTATGAGATTGACCCGATATACGAGGTTGAGCGGTTGGTATTTATACTAATTATGCATCCGGATGTGTATCCGTTATTCGTTGCTCTTCTGTGAGCACTTGTATCTGTATATGGCCTGTATGAGGGTGTTGAAACCCACTTTTGTTGTCTTATTAGTGTGGTGTCTTCCCTGGCTGGGAATTTACTTGTGTTTCTGTATTCTGTTTAGTATCGTGTTGTCCCTGGTCGGGAGTTATATTATGTGATGTGCTTTTGTTTCCGGATAGCTCAGTTTGTGGGGAGACTCTGCCCAAATTTTTATAAAAACCCACAATGTAAAAGTGGTGTAATGGGTGAAATCTTTGAGTCTATTTGTTGGTAGAGAAGATCATATAATGTTGAACATTATTTATGTCATGGGATAATGGGAAGCATGTAATGATTCTTTTTTTAAGAATGAAAAGAAAAATGAAAAATTTATACATATACGACGTCATAAATGAACAAATGACGAGTTTAAGTGTTGGGGCCTTACATTAGTGGTATCAGAGCAGTGGTTGCTCTTTGGGGCTGTTAAGGGCCTAGGAAGTTATTGATAGCACATATTTATGCATGATGGCATTAATGTTGTATGACACAACTAGTTGTTTATGTGCTTTTATGATATGAAAAGTGGTGCTAATCATTATAATTGCAGGAATCGTGTAGAATGCGATGTGATGGCATTAATGGTGATGTCTAGCACTTCATGTATTATGTGTTAAGGGATCTGATTTTGTAGGAAAATCAGGAAAGGTGAGACGTACGGGCTTCGGACGGTAAAACGTGTTACACCTTTGATTATGTATATCGTGGATAGTGAACCCTTACATGTGATGGTATATGTGAAATGATAGTGATATATATTGTGATAATGGAATCAACTGTTGTGCTTGATTATTGTGGTAGAATTGATGAATGTTCCGGTAGCCTTTATCTCCGAGCGAGGGAGGTACTTGCCGCTGTCATGTCTAAGCGAGGTAACATGCCGCTGTCATTGTCGAAGCGAGGGGTCCTAAAATTCCGCTGTTGTATTGGGACCGGAACAGTCACAATTCTAGTGATTAATGTGGAATATTGTGGTTATAACTGGAACGTGATATCGATCATTATATTGTGAACTGTTGTATTAACCTGGATGCAGGTACATGGAGCTAGTGGAAGTTCCGGTAGTTGTTATATTCGAGCGAGGGAGGTACTTGCCGCTGTCATATGAAGCGATGGTAGTATGATATTTGCCGCTGTCATGTCTAAGCGAGGTAACATGCCGCTGTCATTGTCGAAGCGAGGGATATCATATGATGCCGCTATATGTCGAAGCGAGGGGTCCTAAAATTCCGCTGCTATAACAAGACCGGAACAACCACATTATCGATATTGATAGCGATGTCTCATTCCGCTATATTAGTTGGCGATGGTTCATGCCGCCACGTATATTGATAGCGATGTCACATTCCGCTATATTAGTTGGCGATGGTTCATGCCGCCAGGTATATTGATAGCGATGTCACATTCTGCTATATTAGTTGGCGATGGTTCATGCCGCCAGGTATATTGATAGGGATGTCTCATTCCGCTATATTGATTGGCGATGGTTTATGCCGCCGGGTACATGTATAGCGATGCCTCTTTCCGCTATGTCATTGGCGATGGATCATACCGCCAGACATGTGTTTAGCGATGGTGCATTCCGCTGATTCCATGGCGATGGTTCTTGCCGCCGATTGTATATATAGCGACGTCTCATTCCGTTATTCTGTGGATGGTGAGTATATCAATTTGTATATTGATATGAAATCATATTTTGTGGAGTATTTATGTTGAGAGCAGGGACAATTTAAAGAATCAAGTGTGGATCAATCGTGTACAGTAAGTGTTATTACATCTTGTTGTTTTAAGAATGTATATTCATTGTGATTATGGATATTATGTATGCCAGTGTTGGCGATGAGTATTATGTACCGCCGTAGGGCGATGAAGATTGATGTATTGCTATTGTGTTAGCAGTGAATATTTGTAAGGACCCTAATCCTTAAGTGCGGAATAAAGGCATAATAGAGCTAAATAAATGATCAGAGTAGAGTAAACAAGTTGAGTCTATGAGCTTAAGTGTTTACATGCCAAAATAAAGGACTACAAAAAGGATTAATTACATTCCAATCAATGAATGTTCCACTATAGTTTTACGCTACTCCTAGAGTAGGCACTATACAAAAGAATCCTGTCCTTTCATCTACCAAAGATGCTCGTGAAGCTCACTGTCTCAACCCGTTCAAGTCCATCTATCATGCCAAAAAGGTACCTACAAGGACAACCCCCAAACATGAGCAATAATAATCATTCATATTCAACACAATATGAAGATAAAGCGTAAATGCATAATCAATATAAAACACTTCCTGTTTTCCCATGCATTTCAAACGCTTCCCGTTTGGTTGTCCCTGTACCATAACTCATGAGTATAATCAACAGATTATTTTTAATGGCCAAACATGTCATGACATCATATACCATCTCAACTGTACCACATATTGGTCACCATTCCCTAGTCTGTCCATCACAGTGTATTTTAATGCCCCTCGCTTATATTCATATGGGCGGCATAGGATAACCTCGCTACAATGGACATGCGGCGCTCCCACCCCTCGCTTCACAGAGAGCGGCAAATACCCTTTCCTCGCCCCATATGACAACCACGCTCAAATGTGACATGCGGCGCTCCCACCCCTCGCTTCACATTTAGCGGAACCAATACAAAAAGCGGCAAGCATTAAAATCATCAAAGGATGACCACGACTCATGGGATGTGCATCCAATAATCATAATATGCATCTAACATCAATATGCATAAATTACCATGTATATGCATCCACAATGCAATACCTCATATGGCATAAATCAACATGTATATGCATCCACAATGCAATACCACATATATACTCGCATCCACAATGCATAAACAATGAGCATATAAAATACATGTTACCGTTGGGTGCCCGTACGTCCACTACGTACCTTTCCAAAAGTGGAATATGGTAGGACTTCAATTCCTCGGCTGTGTTGCCACCTGGGTTGGTTCTACATATTCACAAAGACCAATATTAGAACCCAATAATAGTCCAATACCAAAAATCCCACAAAAATATCCAAAAAAAACATATTTTGGCTTTCGCGATCGATCGCCCATCACGGCGATCGATCGCCAAACCCTACTGCCCGAGTACCAAATTTTGCACCCTTCGGCGATCGATCGCCACCCCTGGCGCGATCGATCGCCAGACCCGCCGATCGATCGCCCAAGAGTGGCGATCGATCGCCAAAGGCTTGAAAAGCCTACTGCCTGGGCGCGATCGATCGCCTGAAATGGGCGATCGATCGCCATCCCCTGTAACCCGAAAATCCTCCATTTTTGCATCTCAAAACCATTCCAACCCATTCCAACTCTTAACCAACAAACCTACAACTCAAATAACAACATAAACCATCAAAATACACCTTAAAACAACCATAAATCCAACCTTTAACCAAAACCACAACAACCCAACAAAACCCATTTTAAAACCCTTCAAAATCAAACCAAACTCAAACAAAACTTCACAAAATTAAAGCATGAGGTACCCATACCTCTTGGGGATCTCAAATCACCCAATATGCTCCACAAATCAAGATTTTTGCAAGGTTCCTCTTCCACCCAAGGCTTGAGCTCGAAATTTGGAGAAGGGAAGGGTTTGTGGTTTTGATTTGGTAAAGTAAGAATGAGGTTAAAAGAGTGGGGTTGGGGATAAAAGGGGGATTGGGTTAATTTAATTAAAGGTATACCCAAAATAATTCCATGGTGTATAAAACACCCCAACATGATATTTTTCAAAGCATTTACTCAAAATGCACCAAATATCAAATAAACACATGATTTCCAATTAATTGCTAACCAATGCAAATAAATCATGCTTCAATAATATTTACCCAACATGCACCACATGCACCCTAAAATGCAACCCCGGGTCATCCCTATCCATATGACCATGCATTTTCCATAAGGTAAATAAATCCCAACACATAATCAATTACCACATAATTAATTATGTAAACACAATTAGAGCCAAATAGCAATTAACCATTTCGGGGATGTCACAATACTCCCCTACTTATAAGATTTCGTCCTCGAAATCACATGCACTTACCCCAACAGAAATTAAACATGAACTCATACCAGAGAATAGTTCCGGGTAGTGCTGCACCATATGCTGCTCCGTCTCCCACGTAGCCTCCTCGACACCCCTGCGATCCCACTGAACTTTGATCATCGGTATCACTTTGTTCCGAAGTCTACGGTCTGCTCTGTCCAGAATTCTAACAGGCCGTTCCACATAAGATATATCTGACTCTAACTGAACTTCGGAAGGCTGCAACACGTGAGACGGATCCGGCTCATACTTTCGCAGCATCGATACATGAAACACATCATGTATCCCAGATAAAGAAGGCGGCAAAGCCAGTCGGTAAGCCAATGTGCCAATGCGCTGCAAAATCTCGTACGGTCCCACAAACCTCGGAGACAGTTTCCCGCGCATCCCAAACCGCACAACGCCTCTGAAAGGCGAGATCTTCAAAAAGACCTTATCTCCCAACTGAAACTCTAACGGTCTCCGCCGTTTATTTGCATAAGCTGCCTGTCTGTCTTGGGCTGCTTTCATTTTCTGCCTTATAGTCTTTATCTTCTCTTCCATTTCCCGGATCAACTCAGGCCCTCCGACTGATCTACTGTCCAAATCGTCCCAACACAAGGGCGATCTACATCGTCTGCCATAAAGAGCTTCAAACGGAGCCATCTGAATACTTGCCTGGTAGCTATTGTTATACGAAAACTCTACCAAAGGCACTGAATCCTGCCAAGAAGCATCGAACTCCAAAACACAAGCTCTTAACATGTCCTCGAGCGTCTGAATAGTGCGCTCGGTCTGGCCATCCGTCTGAGGATGATAAGCAGTGCTCAATCTGACCTCAGTTCCCAAAGCTGACTGAAGGCCTTCCCAAAAATGAGATGTGAATCGCGGATCTCGATCTGACACAATAGAAACGGGAATCCCATGCAATCTCACCACATCTCTAACATACAGCTGCGCCATCCTCAAAAATGTAAATGTCATGCTATAGGGGATAAAGTGGGCTACCTTGGTCAATCTGTCCACAATCACCCAAATAGCATCGAAGCCTGAAGCACTCCTCGGCAAATGAGTCACGAAGTCCATGGAAATGTGCTCCCACTTCCACTTCGGTATCTCCAAGCTTCTCAATTCGCCGCCAGGTCTCTGTCTCTCTGCCTTAACCTGCTGGCAGATCAAACACCTCTTCACAAAAGCGACGACATCGGACTTCATTCTCTTCCACCAAAACTGACCACGCAGATCTCTGTACATCTTCTTCCCGCCTGGGTGGATGCTAAGTCTGCTACTGTGAGCTCGCTCCAAGATCCCCTTACGCAACTCCGGCGTACTCGGAACTACCCAGCGGTTACCCAATCTCAAAGATCCGTCGTCGGCCACTCTGAACTTCGTCGGCTGGCCAAGATGCACTATAGACAACCATCTCTGAACCTCGGCATCTGACCTCTGAGCTCTCCTGATGTTCTCATAAATATCTGGCTCAGCTAGTAAGGTAGAGACATACACTGGCGATGCATCTATATCAAAATCATAGCCGAGATGGCAATAGGAGGTCATCATAGCCGACAAATGGATGACGTCCTCAGCAGAACTCCTCACTTTCCGGCTCAAAGCGTCTGCTGTCAAATTGGCTTTCCCCGGATGGTACTCAATCTCGCAGTCATAGTCCTTGAGTAGGTCCATCCATCTCCTCTGCCTCATGTTCAGCTCCGCCTGAGTGAATAGAAACTTGAGGCTTTTGTGATCCGTATAAATGGTGAATGAAGTGCCATATAAGTAATGTCTCCAGATCTTCAGGGCGAAGATGATAGCCGCCAATTCCAAGTCATGAACTGGATATCTGGTCTCATGCGGCTTCAACTGCCTCGATGCATAAGCTACCACATGCTTATCTTGCATCAGAACACATCCGAGGCCCTGCAGTGATGCATCAGTATACAGAACAAATCTGGAGTTCTCCGTCGGGATCACTAACACTGGCGCCGTCGTCAACCGGTGCTTCAACTCCTGGAAGCTCCCCTCACAAGCTTCTGACCAAAAGAAAGGCATACCCTTCTGAGTCAACTGAGTCAACGGCTTGGCAATCTTCGAAAAGCCCTCAACAAAGCGTCGATAATACCCGGCCAAACCAAGAAAACTCCGGATCTCAGGCACAGAAGTGGGGGCAGCCCACTCCATCACAGCCTCAATCTTCTTGAGGTCCACTGATATCCCGCTGCTCGAAATGACATGCCCCAGAAACACTACACTGCTCAGCCAAAACTCGCATTTACTGAGCTTAGCATACAACTGATGCTCTCTAAGAATCTGAAGCACTGTCCTCAAGTGTTTCACATGATCTTCCTCACTTCGGGAGTAGATAAGAATGTCGTCAATAAACACGATGACGAACTGATCAAGATACTGCTGAAACACTCTGTTCATCAGACTCATGAAGACGGCCGGGGCGTTCGTCACACCGAACGGCATCACCAAGAACTCATAATGCCCGTATCGAGTCCGGAACGCTGTCTTTTGCACATCTTCCTCTCTGACCCGAATCTGATGATACCCGGATCTCAAATCAATCTTGCTATACACCCTGGTACCTTGCAACTGATCAAACAAGTCATCTATCCTTGGGAGAGGATACTTGTTCTTCACTGTAGCCTTATTCAGTTGCCGGTAATCGATGCACAGCCGCATCGAACCGTCCTTCTTCTTCACAAAGAGAACTGGTGCGCCCCATGGCGACACGCTCGGGCGTACATACCCCTTGTCCAAGAGATCCTGCAACTGTTCTTTCAATTCTCTCAACTCAGCCGGTGCCATCCTATAAGGTGCACGAGAGATAGCGGATGTCCCTGGCAGCAACTCGATCCCAAATTCAACTTCCCTGGCCGGTGGAAATCCTGGGATCTCTTCTGGAAATACATCAGCAAATTCTGCCACAACTGGTACATCCTCAACCCTCAGTTCTTTACTCTTTCCAGACGTGTCCACGGCATAAATAAGATAGCCCATGTGCCCACGTTCCAACAGCTGAGACATCTTGATCGCTGAAATCAACGGAATCTTCGCACGAGAACCGTTGCCAAAGAAAGTCCACTGACTGCCCAACTCAGGTCTGAACTTCACTGTCCTCTGTCGGCAATCTACCACTGCCTGATATCTGTTCAGAACATCAATACCCAAAATGCAGTCAAAATCTGACATACCCAGCACAATCAAGTCTGATCTCAACTCGTTGCCCTCAAAATAAATGAGGCTATCTGCCAAAAACTGATCAGCAACGACGTTTCTTCCAGTGGGTGTCGAGACCAATAGAGGCGTGGGCAAAGGAGACGTGCGCATATGGTGTCTTTCCACAAATCCCACAGACACAAAGGAATGGGAGGCACCTGTATCTATCAAAACAAAAGCAGGGTACGTAAATAAATGACACGTACCGGCAATCACCTCCTCTGGAGCTGCCTGAGCCTGCTCCCTGGTCAGTGCATATACTTGCCCCTGGGGTGGTCCTGCTGTCTGACCTCCCGATGGACGAGGCCCAAACTGCTGCCTCTGCTGCACTGTCCTATCCTCAAACCTTGGCCTGCTGCCCTGATACTCTGACTGGCCTCCCCTGGTGGGACAATACCGAGCAATGTGGCCCATCTTGCCACAGACATAACATGCAGGACACTTGTTTGAAGAATGTGGTCCTCCGCAATTATTGCACCTAGGCTCTCCCGGCCTATCCCCTTGTGAAGATCCTCGACTAGCGGACCAATTTCCTTTCTTGCCATCCTGTTTCTGGCCAAAGTATTTCTTTCCACCATACCTCGAAGATGAGGAGGCACCACGGGGTTTAAATGGCTCACCCCGAGGCCTCAAACTGTCACTAGTCTGCCTCTGTTGCGGTACCGGTGGTGGCATGGCATAAGCTCCCACGCCAAGCTCAGCAAGCTCCGCTCTTGTGAGAGCATCATCAAAAGAGGTTGGGTTATTGATAATAACCCGGTCATAGAGCTCCGGTCGCAGTCCTTTCATGAAATTTCTCATCTTGGCGCGTCCATCAGAGGCAATATGGGGGACATACCTAAGTAGTGATGAGTACTGTGTGGCATAGTCTGCCACTGTCATGTTCCCTTGCCTCAGATTGGTAAATTCATCCTCTTTTGTCTGCCTTGCTGCCGCGGAGAAGTATCGGTTCAAGAACCTGGTCCTGAAGAGCGTCCAGTCAATCACAGCACCCAGTGCTCTCATCTCCATCACTGTGCTCCTCCACCACATCAATGGTTTCTTAGCCAACTGGAACTCCGCCAGCCTCAGCCAAGCAGTAATAGCACACGGAGCCGATACAAAGATCTGCTCAAGTCTTTCTAACCACTCTTCAGCTTCTTCTCCGGACTCTGTCCCCTCAAACCGGGGCGGATGATAAGACAAAAACTGCGTCAAGCTAATCTCACCCGGTAGCAATAACTGAACTACTGGTTCCATCCCTACAGCCGGTGGAGGTAGAGGATTAGCCTGTCCAATACTCGCATTTACACTCCCAACATCTCCGACTTCCTCATTAGCAGCCATGCTGTAACACAAATGTTAACAACAATCCAAAGCAATATATAACATGTCGTTAGATAACAGGAGTGATATAAGCATGTTAGTATAACAGGATATACAATAATATGCCCCACATGCATAAACATGCTCCAAATGTAAGCACCTAGCCAACCATGCTAAGGCTACCCTTCACTCGTTCCCGGGTTCTCTAACCACTGCTCTGATACCACTAATGTAAGGACCCTAATCCTTAAGTGCGGAATAAAGGCATAATAGAGCTAAATAAATGATCAGAGTAGAGTAAACAAGTTGAGTCTATGAGCTTAAGTGTTTACATGCCAAAATAAAGGACTACAAAAAGGATTAATTACATTCCAATCAATGAATGTTCCACTATAGTTTTACGCTACTCCTAGAGTAGGCACTATACAAAAGAATCCTGTCCTTTCATCTACCAAAGATGCTCGTGAAGCTCACTGTCTCAACCCGTTCAAGTCCATCTATCATGCCAAAAAGGTACCTACAAGGACAACCCCCAAACATGAGCAATAATAATCATTCATATTCAACACAATATGAAGATAAAGCGTAAATGCATAATCAATATAAAACACTTCCTGTTTTCCCATGCATTTCAAACGCTTCCCGTTTGGTTGTCCCTGTACCATAACTCATGAGTATAATCAACAGATTATTTTTAATGGCCAAACATGTCATGACATCATATACCATCTCAACTGTACCACATATTGGTCACCATTCCCTAGTCTGTCCATCACAGTGTATTTTAATGCCCCTCGCTTATATTCATATGGGCGGCATAGGATAACCTCGCTACAATGGACATGCGGCGCTCCCACCCCTCGCTTCACAGAGAGCGGCCAATACCCTTTCCTCGCCCCATATGACAACCACGCTCAAATGTGACATGCGGCGCTCCCACCCCTCGCTTCACATTTAGCGGAACCAATACAAAAAGCGGCAAGCATTAAAATCATCAAAGGATGACCACGACTCATGGGATGTGCATCCAATAATCATAATATGCATCTAACATCAATATGCATAAATTACCATGTATATGCATCCACAATGCAATACCTCATATGGCATAAATCAACATGTATATGCATCCACAATGCAATACCACATATATACTCGCATCCACAATACATAAACAATGAGCATATAAAATACATGTTACCGTTGGGTGCCCGTACGTCCACTACGTACCTTTCCAAAAGTGGAATATGGTAGGACTTCAATTCCTCGGCTGTGTTGCCACCTGGGTTGGTTCTACATATTCACAAATACCAATATTAGAACCCAATAATAGTCCAATACCAAAAATCCCACAAAAATATCCAAAAAAAACATATTTTGGCTTTCGCGATCGATCGCCCATCACGGCGATCGATCGCCAAACCCTACTGCCCGAGTACCAAATTTTGCACCCTTCGGCGATCGATCGCCACCCCTGGCGCGATCGATCGCCAGACCCGCCGATCGATCGCCCAAGAGTGGCGATCGATCGCCAAAGGCTTGAAAAGCCTACTGCCTGGGCGCGATCGATCGCCTGAAATGGGCGATCGATCGCCATCCCCTGTAACCCGAAAATCCTCCATTTTTGCATCTCAAAACCATTCCAACCCATTCCAACTCTTAACCAACAAACCTACAACTCAAATAACAACATAAACCATCAAAATACACCTTAAAACAACCATAAATCCAACCTTTAACCAAAACCACAACAACCCAACAAAACCCATTTTAAAACCCTTCAAAATCAAACCAAACTCAAACAAAACTTCACAAAATTAAAGCATGAGGTACCCATACCTCTTGGGGATCTCAAATCACCCAATATGCTCCACAAATCAAGATTTTTGCAAGGTTCCTCTTCCACCCAAGGCTTGAGCTCGAAATTTGGAGAAGGGAAGGGTTTGTGGTTTTGATTTGGTAAAGTAAGAATGAGGTTAAAAGAGTGGGGTTGGGGATAAAAGGGGGATTGGGTTAATTTAATTAAAGGTATACCCAAAATAATTCCATGGTGTATAAAACACCCCAACATGATATTTTTCAAAGCATTTACTCAAAATGCACCAAATATCAAATAAACACATGATTTCCAATTAATTGCTAACCAATGCAAATAAATCATGCTCCAATAATATTTACCCAACATGCACCACATGCACCCTAAAATGCAACCCCGGGTCATCCCTATCCATATGACCATGCATTTTCCATAAGGTAAATAAATCCCAACACATAATCAATTACCACATAATTAATTATGTAAACACAATTAGAGCCAAATAGCAATTAACCATTTCGGGGATGTCACAATATTTTTAGTACCGTTATTGTGATTAACGATGAATGCTGTTGTATCGCATTTGTGTTAGCAATGAGTACTGATGATGCTTTGATTGCAGATGGCAATAGAAGTTGTGCTATGTACAGTTATGTTATTGCTCATTGGGTATATGTGATTTAGGCCCAAGAGGATATTGGATCGGTCCAGGAGGGCAAAATATCGAGGTAAACCATTTCAGTTGGTTGAACATATTGATATATGTTGATTCGAGTTATTTTGTTGATTCATATTGATTCTGAAATCATGTACATGTAGAAAAGTTGATAATAGAATTGAAGTGGAACCTAGATGTGTCATTCATGTTTTATTGCAGTAATAAGGCAAGAAGGGGTGTAACCTCTGCGATAGCACTCTCATATCTACGGTGTGTAGTGATGAGATATTGAAAATAGATGTTAATCATTGTGTGACAATAATTATTGTTGTGAAAGCATGCTAGTTTTGTATGTGGTGGGATTAATAATTGATTAATCACCTATTATGTTGAATGGAATACAATCAGATAGACATGAGTTTAATGAGTGTGTCACGGGATGGCATGAGTATGTCACGGGATGACGCGTGATTACTACGAATGTCGTGTGTGGACATGTGTTCATTGTGAATATTCATGATTAATGAATTATTATGTTTCGAGGATGAGTTAAAGATTGATGTAAATTGCGTCATTAAAGCATGCAACTGATTCTTATGTTAAATTTCAATCACCCTATGTGATAGTGTGCAGTAACATGTTGTGTATAGAACTGCGAGAAACTTATGATGCAGGAATTAGTGTTTGATGACAGAAACATTATGGATGTCGAAATGCGTAAATGACAAGGTACGTGTTATGTTACTAGTATTTGAGAAATACTAACGGGATTATTTTGGTACTTGTCCTATGACAGAAAATAGTTGGGTGAAGTAATGTGGAAATGTTGATGCTTAAGAGTATGTGAGTACTGTGATTAACATGATATTATGATGCCATTGTGTATTGTAGATGATTCCATCTACAAAGGTATGTCATGAACTATTCGATATTGATGTTGATGCCTTGTGTTAGATGAGTATAATCGTGACATGAAAATATTGGTGTTAAGCCATTTATCATGATTTGATACTGATGGTCTGTGGCTGTTGGTGTGTATAATGTGTATATACGTATGTGAGAATGACTAATGGGTTTTCTAGTCATTACCTTGCACCAGATAATAGCCATGAGATGATATATGAAAGATTGATGCATAAAGGCTCAAGAGTACCGCTACTTCATACGGACGATGGTGGTAATGTTGGTATAAGTTGCATACATTTGCAACAACACAAGTATGAAGTTATTTATACGATTAAGGTTGGTGTATTGTCATACATTCTTTTATACACATGATATGCATGGATTGCATGATCTAGCAATTTTATGATGGGCACTATGATGAAAGTAAACTGTGACGGATTTAGATCTTGTGCAAGGAAACTATACCGATGCGAGTACACATGTACTGAAGTATGACAAGAAGTGCTTGATTGATAAACACTGTAAGTTGGCTTTATGAACTGTTGGCAATTTCTTGATAAGATAATTATGGGAATGAGCTTTTGGAATGTAAACAAAAATTGAACAGGGCAAGTATGATGTTAACCTCGTATTGATTTACATGAATAGAGGAATTCATATGTTAGCTTATTAAATGCTAATGTTGAGATAGAGTAAAGTGAGGTGATTTGCAGTCTTGCGATCGTGTAATGGGACACATGTGTGAACCGTGATGATTGGGATGACTGTCATACTACAGATGGTCAAGTCACTATCGAGTTGTATGACGGTATGTGAATTTTACTGTTGACTTTATGGTAAGAATGCAATTAAATTTCGAGGACGAAATTTTATTAGTTGATGAGAATTGTGATGTCCGGATTTATTTTCCGGATTTATTTATAATCATTCATTGGATTTAATTACGGTGTTTATATGATATGTCGGGATTTAATTTTTGAGTATCGAATTTTTGGAACGAAGTTGGGATGAATAATTCCGGGTTGAACTTGTATTGTAAATTAAATTTAAGAGGGGTTGTCTAACAATTATAAATTGGTAAATTTAATTTGGGAAATAATTATTTTGTTGGAGATGATAATTAGATGGTGTTTATTTAATCTAGGGTTAGATTAAAAGACACACATACCCCACTTTTTACAAAAAAAAAATCGGTACCCTCTCCTTCCCCTTCCTCCAACCCGCCGCCCCCCTCACTTCCTCTCCCCATTCTTCACGCCATCCCCATTCTCACGCAGCAGCACAAGATTTTGGCCCATTTTTCGTTCAAGATTCTTGAGGGTAAGATGCTACTTGATACCTTGTTCATTTACCCCTCACTTTGCTCGATTTTTCTGCTGTTAATGGTTCGAAATTGGGCTATGGTGTAACTCATTTTTTGTTACTGGTTATGGCTCGAAATATGCAGCCTTTTTGGTTCGATTTTCCTGCTGTATATGGCTCGATTCTTTGCTGGTTAATGGTTCGAAATTTGCTGACTTTTGGCTCGATTTTCTTGCTCGATTCCTTTGCTGTAATAGTTCAAATTTGCTGATTATTGAGTTTCAAATCTAGGCTGATTTTGGGTCGAAGTTTATTCTGTTTTGAGCCTGAAATCTTGCTGCTATGTTGAACCTTAATTTTTGCTATTTGACTTTGAAACTACCAATTGCTAGTTGGCTTGACTCCTTGCTGATTTTGCTTCGAAAATCATGCTGCTTTGGTTCGAAAATAGGTCTTGGGTAAGGGAAAAGTTTGGTCTTGCTTTTGGGCTGATTTATTATCGATGGAGTTGTTCTTTTATTGATTATTGTTTTGAAAAGATTGTTATGAAGTGTTTTGAGTTTAAGGGATGACATGGCCAAAGAATAGGTGTGCTTTGAGCTTAAAAGTTATGCTTATATGGTGTTTGATACTATGCTTCAATCATGTTAGAGAATTGGTTAAAAACCCTTACTACTTGTGTGGTGAAGATCTACTTTATGACTTTTAGCATCGTAACATTTTGGTGGGAATTGAGTTATGGTTATAGATGTTTCTATCATCGATTATGTATTGCTCTCTCATTGTTCAAATCTTGGGTATGGTTGGAGCTTTCTTGCATTTGGGAGGTGGGTTTACTTGGAATGAGAAGTTAGTATTGATCTATCAACTTTTACCTTATGGATTGAGTGATAGTTGGATTTGGGCCCTTATTCATGGGCATGTGTGTGTGCCGACCTTGTACCAATGATGCGTATTTTGGGTGCCTCGGGGAAATCCTTGGTGAGGTTTGAATTGCTTCTACTATGTTTATAAGGTGTTTGTTTTTATGCTTCAATGATGTTAGTAAGTGGATTGTAGTGGAAAGCTATTCTTTCCAATTTAAAAGCATTTTAGTATCTTGGTGGATGTTGGGCAATGACATGAGATACTTATACCATTGAGCATGCGTAGTGGGTCATTGGCCTAGATAGATACATGTTAATGTGTGTTATAAACATGTATTAAAGTGTATATTAATGAATATACTTGCATGTGTGCAATAGCATGAATTGGAGACGTTATTGAGTATTCGAATGACAATTCTATGAACTTACTGTTTAGTTGATTTGAGCAATATAGATTGTCTTGATTTTATGAATTCACTTACTATATAGTCGAGTTGGAGATGACTCAAATAGAGGATTATTGGCTTGTTTGTGTACACTATGAAGCATGAAAATGAAGAGTGCTTAATGATGTTAATTGTTTTGAATATGAGCTAATGTTGAATTGATATTGGATATAGACACTATACAAGACTTCGGACGTTGATGATAGCTTGTTCATGTTGTCGACCATAAGGTACGTGGTGACGTACGAGCAGGTATATCTAGTATCTATACATTCATGTACACATGTAATTGAATATGATGTTTGAGGTTAATCGATTGAATTTGATAATTGAGTTTAAAATGCGTAGTTTGGTAGATACGTATTTTTACGTGATCCAAGAAGATGAGTAAAGAAAAGAATATGTGTATACATGTATTGCGTGAAGGACACGTGGTGGCACGTGAGCCGATTATACTAGTTGAGTATTGATGCCTTGGGCATGAGCGATATGAGAAAGTGTCGAGAACGAGATAGTGGGATAACCAGGTGTACATTGATGTTGAATTATTTATGTTGAGCATAAATAATATATTGTTGTTGTATTGAATTCATAGTGTCATTGAGTATCACGCTTTCGATGATAATACTAAACTTGACATTATGAATGTGCGTGAGTTTGAAACAGGAACAATGCGTGGAAGCTATACAAACTCGGAATTGTACAGGGAGTATATTTTATGAGTTTTGAATGATCTAAATTGTTGCATTATGATTTCATATGTTGATTTGTGATCGAATATGGAGTTGGAGTGTGCTCACCCTGTGTGGGGGCTGTTTCTGTTGAAACAGGTACAACAGGTACGATGCGGCCTTGGAGTACTAGGCTCGAACCTTGTTGGATGATGCTTCCAGAAGCATAGTATGAGATTGACCCGATATACGAGGTTGAGCGGTTGGTATTTATACTAATTATGCATCCGGATGTGTATCCGTTATTCGTTGCTCTTCTGTGAGCACTTGTATCTGTATATGGCCTGTATGAGGGTGTTGAAACCCACTTTTGTTGTCTTATTAGTGTGGTGTCTTCCCTGGCTGGGAATTTACTTGTGTTTCTGTATTCTGTTTAGTATCGTGTTGTCCCTGGTCGGGAGTTATATTATGTGATGTGCTTTTGTTTCCGGATAGCTCAGTTTGTGGGGAGACTCTGCCCAAATTTTTATAAAAACCCACAATGTAAAAGTGATGTAATGGGTGAAATCTTTGAGTCTATTTGTTGGTAGAGAATATCATATAATGTTGAACATTATTTATGTCATGGGATTATGGGAAGCATGTAATGATTCTTTTTTTAAGAATGAAAAGAAAAATGAAAAATTTATACATATACGACGTCATAAATGAACAAATGACGAGTTTAAGTGTTGGGGCCTTACACGGCGGGCACCATCCCAATTAGCAAAATCAAGCGAATCATCGACTCTTCCAAAAATGCTTTTGAGAACCTTGCAGCCCGGTAACCTCCCATTGCCAAGAACCAGAATAATAATCCCACTCCATGATATACAGCACCCAATAAATTAGTAGGTTTAGGAAAAGTGCATATCTCAAAAAAGCCATCTATGAGAGATCACATGGTTTTGAGGAAAACATTAACTCCACACTTAAAAATCGGTTCATTAAAATATTTAGTCACTGTTTTGAACATGACCACATGATTAGGTTAAATGATCATTCTGAGAATTGTGAGATGAAACGTCAAAGTTTACACTGGAAATGCTAACAAGTGCACAACCAACAAGCTTTATCAAGCTTAGAAATTTTGTGGCAGGTGCTTTACAAAACATGGTAACCACCGCATCAATTTTTAGAAGTGACTTAAAAATGAAAGAACCTTTACGAAAATTCATAAACCACACAAACGAATTTACTGGACATGCCCATGATGTGGAACTTAATTCTTTATGGTGCCAAGAATTTTCAAATGACACCAAGAAGACTCATGTCTCATTCCAAAACCTTATTATACCCACCTCAGTCTAGTTTGAGGACTAAAACCTATTTATAGCCCTGCAAAATAACAACAGAACCACTAGACTATTCCTTCCTGGCTAGAAGATACAGTTCTCAAACAATGTCAACAAATGGGTGAGCATGTCAAGAAATAAAGTATGGTACTACACATTTTTTATAATAATGATGACGGTAACAGTGATTCAAACAGGGAGAAAGTTGAGTTCAATCGAAGTGTTTTTGTCACTTCGCTGGTTCAAGTAAGGAAGATAATTGTAGAGTGGTGCGCTACTAATCAATCATGAATAAGCACCAATAATCAATCAGTAGAAAACCATCATTAATTGAATAAATGATGCACAAAATGAGGCTGGCCGCTTCGGAGCTCCATCAGATAATTTATCAAACAGATGGTAAGCAGTGGAGTACATAGGCGTTGACATGTAAAGCCAGAAGAGGATTGAACCCAACAAAATCACTCAAACCAATTTCACATTAGTATAGCAGTTCAATACCAATCAATATCGCGTAATCAGGAAATAACACGAAAACACTCAATAAAACGAATCAAGCAAACCTCCAAATTTGCCAAGTTTTCAGCCCTATTTCCGCGCATAGGGAGTTCGGTGGCAAGTGGTGTGTAAGATTTTTTTTACTTTTATTTTTAGCTGGGAACACAGCCTTCCCCTTTTCCCATGGGTTATATATTGGGAAAAGTACGTGCAAGGATGAAGATTTGGAGATAGTAGCAAGAGTGAAATGAGATGGGGTTAGATGGTGAAAAGCCTCGTTCAAACGTGGCTTTCTGATATTTGAATTGTGAAGGAGACGCCATCTTCCTCATTTGCACAGCCTCGACACAGCCCAGCCATGGGACACAGACCTGCCGCTAACCCACGAGCAATCCCTAAACCACCGACCCAAGCACACCCACAACCCGTCGCCTAGAGTTGTCCACACACCTGTCCACAGTTTCTGATCTTCGAGAACATCATTCCCAGGGACGAGAAATGGGAGGGGTACCCTGCTTGGAGCTCTTCTTCCCATGAGCTTGTAGTTTTGGTCCTCTTTTTTCTTCGATTTTCCAGTAAGAGGAACCAACCCATTTCTTCACTCTCTGTGCTACTGCCTGAAGCTCACTCCCGAGCTGCCGCATGAAGTTTTCCCCAAAAATCGGTCCATGAAAAAATCGACGTCCTAGCCATTTTCCACAGACGGCGCCAATTTGTTACCTCATTTTTTGGTTCGATTTGATAACAAATGAATTTATAGGGGAAAAATAAATGGACATCGAGATTTTTACGTGGAAACCCCGAAGGAAAAAACCACGGGACCTAGTCCAGTATGAATCTACACTATAATATCAAAAATCTACAATCATTGTTCAGAGGAAGAAGCAAAAATGAAGATAAATATTCTGCCTCCCCCTCCAACCAGCCGAGCAGCAGCCTCTTCTTTGGCCATCAAAAAATAATCATCCCCCTAACCTACTGTTTCATTGACTTTATATTACTATATGCTAATGGGCTTCTCATTAGGGCTTTTAGTGAATTATGGTATTGGCCCAATAACAAGAGAATGGGCCAAGGTAGATGGGCCAAGATAAATGTGTAATAAAATGGGCCCTAAGCATAATGGGCCAAGGTAGGATGGCCTAGTATCTTATCAGGTTGGGTCGAGTCCATAGAATACGAGCCCAAACCGCACCGGAACAATTATCGGGGTATCAGTGTCAAATATTTGTAAAACCTAACACGAGTAACAAATAATGTTTTCTGTTGTAAGGCATGAATTGATGCATAAACTATTTCTTTCGAATTAAGAATTTGCCAAGGTTCTATGAACACTGCTACAACTTTATGTAATCTTGCAATACACCGTTTCTTACCGTCAATACATTCAACTGCCGTAAACTTTTTTCATGGCCAGTAGAATCCATGAAAAAGCTGGTTAGCGATGCATTATCTAGCCCTGATGCTCATATGTGAAAAGAGGCTATTAATGGCGAGATAGAATCCATAATGCAAAACCACACTTGGGAATTGGTAGACATTCCAACTTGAAGTAAACCATTAGAATGCAAATGGATTCTTAAAAGAAAATATAAGTCTGATGGTTCAATTGATAAGTACAATGCTAGACTTATGACAAAGGGATATAGACAAAATTGATACGTACAAGGCGAGTCTTGTGACAAAGGGATATAGACAAAAAGAATCGCTTGATTACTTTGACACATATTCTCCAGTCACGAGAATTACATCCATTAGAGTGATCATCGCTATCGCTGCTCTAAAATTAGAGATACATCAAATGGATGTAAAAATGACATTCATCAATGGGGAACTTGAGGAAGAATTTTATATGAAAAAACCCGAGGGGTTTGTGGTTCCCGGACAAGAGAAAAAGGTGTGTACACTCGTTAAGTCATTGTATGGGCTTAAGCAAGTGCCGAAACAATGGCATGAAAAATTTCACAAAACAATGTTGTCAAATTGTTTCGGCACTTGCTTAAGCCCATACAATGACTTAACGAGTGTATGGCATGAAAAATTTCACAAAACAATGTTGTCAAATTGTTTCAAAATTAACGAGTGTGACAAATGTGTATAAATGAAAAACCTAGCATAAAGCCTATGTATTAGTATGCTTGTACGTTGATGATATGCTCATTGTGGGAAGCAACTTAGAAATCATCAACGCGACGAAGAAAATGTTAATAAAACATTTTGAAATAAAAGATATGGGTGAAGTAGATGTGATACTTGGAATCAAAATCTCAAAGATATTCGAAGGACGAGTGTTCGTGCAGTCTCATTATGTTGAAAAAATACTCGAGAAATTTCTCGCGAATGACACGTCATCTGTAAAGAACCCCTACGACCCGAATCTACATTTGGTTAAAATTGAAGGAGACCCTGTCATGCAATTAGAATACTCAAATATAATTGGCAGTCTCATGTATCTCATGAACTGTGTATATGCGGTTGGCGAACTAAGTAGATTAACGAGCAATCTAAACAATGACCATTGGAAGGCATTGACAATGGTACTCAAATATTTAAGATACATCCTGAATTATGGATTGCGTTATACAATATATCATGTTGTATTGGAAGGATACAGTGATGCAAATTTGATATCAGACACGCAAGTGCATTTACCATTGGAGGGGCTCCAGTGTCGTGGAATCTACCAAGCAAACTTGTATTGCTAGATCCACTATGGAATCTGAACTCATAGCTTTGATGTGATACTTAGAATATTATGGATCCGCTTACAAAAGGCTTGCATAGAGATCAAGTTTATAGTTTATCGAGGGGAATGAGGTTAAAACCCTATAATCTAAATCTCATAGTGGTTACCGAACCTTGTTGACTGAAGATCCAAAGATCTAGGTTCAAAATGGACACTAAATTATGAGATTGTATAAACACCTTGGAAATCAATCTCCAACTCATTCCTATGATAAGGGGTGTATCATGCAAAAAGGGTACGAGGATAGGCAAAAGACCTTTAATGATTCCTAAGACATATAAGAATAAGGATACTCTTACAGGAGATCACGTACATAAGTGCGAAGTGTGGCCGTTTCAAACATGAAAAGCATTTATGAAACCAAGTGTGGACCATGGCCGAAACGGACACAACCTTAAGAAACCAATACGAAGGTGGTGTGGGTTCAATTGTCTTGGTTTACATCAACGACTAAATAGTTCAAGTTCATAAGTTCACTATTAAGTCAAGTGATTGAAGGCACTCAATT
This sequence comes from Haberlea rhodopensis, assembly GCA_907163345.1. Classification (NCBI taxonomy): domain Eukaryota; kingdom Viridiplantae; phylum Streptophyta; class Magnoliopsida; order Lamiales; family Gesneriaceae; genus Haberlea; species Haberlea rhodopensis. Next base: position 243,840 of record CAJQUN010000369.1, read on the forward strand.
GCATAATGCATTAATTTAATTCATGCGGGGATTGTTGGAAAAAATGGTGCTTATTGAATTACAATTAAGTATCGGAGATAAAACGAAACGAATCCGACTTATGTTGGCCGATCGATCACAACTCGAATGAAAAATACATTGAAAACTTATGCATGGCTCGATCGATCATGGCCAATGGCTCGATCGATCGAGCCACACAGTAATCTTGTAAGGACCCCCGTGCCCTTAACCCGTTATTGTATTAATCCATACCATTAGTGCATATAATCATACTATCATGGGGAAAAGCCATGTGCAAGTACAACACCATAAGCCATCCAGAAAATTTCTTGCATTTGATCCACATAATATTCAAATTCCCCAACTAAGATTACATATATTACATGCACCTTCATAATACACTAAAATGGTCTCAGTTCATTTAGCAATTCCCTAGTTAATTGCATGCAAATCATGAATGAACGGAGAAAAGCCGTAGCCCATTTATACATCCCATATACACGTAAAATGTACTCACATAAGAGCACCCCAATGAATAAGCATGTATCCAATGTATAAAAATACTCTACCAAATACCGTTAGTGGCACTTCAATCCTGGAAGCACCTCCCAAGCACAACTCGATCTCAACTCTAGATCTATGCACTTGTTCAATCAGTTCTGGTACCTCGATCCGGGAAGCACCTCAAATCAACAGCCCGAGCTCAACTCCAAAGCTGCTGCTACACCTGTAACACCTGCCCCAACAGAGACAGCCCCCACACGGGGTGAGCATTCCAATACCACCAATCCAATAATCATAACATTGCAATTCAAATACAGAATGTAAATGCAATAATTTAAATGATACTCCCTGGATGGTAACACCCTCATCCGGGATCCCGTGTATTGTCCCTGTTCTCAAAATAACCAAACTCATCAAATTCCCAAAGCCAGTTAATCGCCACATAGATTAACTAATACCGTTCTATTATGTCAGTTCCATAATCATATGGTAAAATCATTATATAAAAGACCGTAGATCTCACATATATCTAACCAATGATTCCATGTTCCTATTTCATTGCTCGCTCCACAATAACGGCATTCTAAACCCCGCGCACGCTCAACAATAGCGACGTCAAAACCGATGGTCGCTCAACGACGACTGCATCCCAAATCATTGCTCGCTCAATAGCTGTAATACCCCCGAAATGTTATTTGATTATGTGCCATGATGATAATTTATGATATGTTTAAGGGTTGTGGTGTATTTAAATTGGGGGTTATATTTATGTTAGGATGATATGATCTAGGGGGCATGTGGGTGTTTTAAAGGATGTATTAATTAAATGAAGTTATAAAATATCGAGTGAGGATATTTTAATACATCGTACTATATACCGGGACACAATTAAACACCACATGACCACCCTACCCACACCACCCCCCACCCATTGGTCACTTCACCCCTCCCCCACTTGTTCAACCCATACCCCCACTTGCCCCAACCCATGCTATCACTCATTGCTTGCATCAACTCTCCTCCCATTCCAATCAATTCCCCTCCTTCTCTCCTCCATTGTCGTCCCAAGCAAGCAGCTGTAGGCAAGGAAAGGCTGGATTTATTAGGTGAAAAACCTTGCAAACAAGAGGAGCAAAAAGAGATGGGTAAGTGGGTACCTTGTTTTCTGGGTTATTGGTTGAGTTTGGGTTTTGTTGAATGATTTTTATGCATGCTAGTATAAGTTTGGGTGAAACCTTGGTATGGGTGCTTGCATGGTAATATTATGTTGCTACTAGCATGTTAGTTCGAGCATGCTACATGTTTTATGTGATAGATTTCTGGTTATGAAATTATGTGCTCGAAAACCTGGGCAAAGATGAGCATGCCCTGTTTTCTGTATAAGTTGGTTGAGGTTGAATATTTGATGATGTTATGATGCATGTTAGCTTAGATTTTGTTAAACCTTTGATTTAATTACTTACATGGAAGTTTTATGAAGTTTCTAGCATGGTTGTTTGAGCAAGTATGATGTGTTATGAAGTAGATTTGATGATATGAAATGAGGTCCTCAAAAATCTGGGAAAATCCCGATTTTCAGAGTGCTCGATCGATCGAGATTTTGTACCGATCGATCGAGCGAGGCAGAAAGTTTAAGGCATGTTTTGAATTTCAGGTGCCGATCGATCGAAGGATTTCTCGATCGATCGGTGAAGCTCATCGATCGATCGGTGAAATATTTCGATCGATCGATCGAGGCAGAATGTTTGGGCACTGTTTATGTACAGTTTCTCGATCGATCGATACCTTGGGGCCGATCGATCGAGAGAGGCAGAATGTTGAAAAATAAAATGATGATTTATTTTGTTAAGTTTATGGTATGAGATGATATTGAGGCATCTAATATGGTATTATGTGGTCTTGTAGAACCATCCCAGGTACCAGCACAATCAAGGAGATAAAGTCTGTTGACTCCTCCTCCTTTTAAAAAGGTACGTAAGAGACGTACGGGCATCGGACGGTAAAACACATCTCTACACTATGACTATGCATTTATCGCATGAATGTGTACGATGAAATGATGATGTTTATACGATGTTTATATAATGATGTGATACGATGTTTATTATGTGGTAAGATGCCACGGGGTAAGATGCCCATATGGTAAGATGCCATACGATGTTTATTATGTGGTAAGATGCCACGGGGTATGATGCCCATATGGTAAGATGCCATACGATGTTTATTATGTGGTAAGATGCCACGGGGTAAGATGCCCATATGGTAAGAGGCCATACGATGTTATTATGTGGTAAGATGCCACGGGGTAAGATGCCCATATGGTAAGAGGCCATACGATGTTATTATGTGGTAAGATGCCACGGGGTAAGATGCCCATATGGTAAGAGGCCATACGATATTATGATGTGGTAAGATGCCATAGGGTAAGATGCTCATATGCATGAATATGAATCAGGGACAACAAAAAGAAGGTAATGAATAACCAGCATATTTACTTAACCAATATTTCATGCATTTACTACGATGTTTTTAAGATGTTAAGTAAGATTGTATATGCTCATGATGTGTTGTCCCTGTAGGTACACTTTTGGACTAAAGGACTATGGGTCGGGTTGAGGCAGTGAGCCACGAGGAACACAGGAATGTTTAGGTTTCAAGTTATGATTAGTATCTACTCTAGGAGTAGTGTAAATCTAAATGTTGGCATTCTTTTGGGAATGTAATGAATTATTTTTGAAGTTTTGTATTTTGGCCTGTAATCTTATTAGCTCATGTAACAACCAGAACCTTAAGATGTTATTAATGCATGATTAGTCCTTTTTATGTCACTATAACACTGTTAGGGTAGCGAGACCCTACATTAGTGGTATCAGAGCAGTGGTTAGATAACCCGGGAATGAGTGAAGGGTAGCCTTAGCAATAAGTTGGCTAGGTGCTTACTTTTAAACATGTTTTATATGTATGTTGCATATGAAGTAGAAAATGATATGCTAACATGTTTAATTATCTAACGATGTACTTTATGAACTGCTTTTGGGCATTGTTGTTAACCTTTGTGTTGCAGCATGGCAGCGAATATAGAAGTGGGTGACGCTATTAGTGTAAATGCAAGTGCTAGGCGTACGAATCCATTACCACCGCCAGCCTTAGGGGAAGAGCCCTCTGAACAGCAATTATTGCCTGGGGCGTTGAGTTTGTCTCAATTTATGATGTACCGACCCCCGATGTTCGAAGGAACTGAAACAGGGAAAAACTGAGGAATGGTTAGAGAGGATTGAGCAGATATTTGTGGCAGCGCCTTGTGCAAAGACGGCATGGATCAGATTAGCAGAATTTCAACTGGCTAAGAAGGCACTGATGTGGTGGAAGACCACAGTGATAGAGCAAGAGGCTCAGTGTCAGGAGACCAATTGGAAACTATTCAGGATGCGGTTTCTGGCCCCTTATTTCTCAGCTGCTGCGAGACAGGCTAAAGAGGATGAGTTTACCAACCTCAAGCAAGGTACCATGCCTGTATCAGATTATGCTCTACATTACTGTTCCTTACTTCGGTATGTACCTCACATTGCTGCAAGCACTCAAGCGAAGATGAGGAACTTCATGAAGGGCTTGAGGCCGGAACTGTATGACAGGGTAATTACCTATGGCCCTGCCTGTTTTGATGATGAAGTTTCACGAGCCGAGCTAGCCGAACTGGGAGTTGGCGCATATCCTGATGCAGTGCCACCTCCAGCACCCCCTCAGAAATCTACTTCTGACAATTTGAGGCCGAGGGGTGATCAGTTCAAACCAAGGGGGAACACAACGCCTTCGAGGTTCAGTGGCAAGAGGCCCGAGAACCGTTGGAAAGGGAATCGTAGGAATGATGCCCCTACGGGGAGAGGACAGCCTCAGGGAGGCAGATTTGGAAGGGTCCAGTGCTCTATTTGTGGGCAACCACATTCGTCAAAGGATTGTTCAGGATGTTATGTCTGTGGAGACAGAGGTCACTTTGCTCGACAGTGTCCCAATTGAGGAAGACAGCAGAACTCTGCGGAGAGGCCTGCTGTAGGGTCCTCCTACCTTAACATCATCTTTAACACATATAATGGACTAAACATTGCATATAATAACGTCTCAAGGTTAAGGTTGTAGTTTGAGCTATAAGATTACAGGCCAAAAATATGAAACTTCAAACTTAATTGATTACATTCTCAAAATGAATGTTGAAGCGATAGAATTATACTACTCCTAGAGTAGAGACTATCCAAAAAATCCTGCATCCTAATTTCTTTCACGCTCCTCATAGCTCACTGTCTCAACCCGACCCTGAGCCTTTTGTCCAAAAGTGTACCTACAGGGACAACACATCGTGAGCATGCACACCTTTACTTAATCATCATAAAAGAAGCATAACAGTAAATGTATGAAATCTTAGTTAAGTAGACTTGCTAGTTATTCGTTAACTTCTTCTTGTTGACCTTGATTTACATTCATACATATGGACGTCTTACCCTGTTATATGGCGTCTTACCATATCATAAACATCGTATGGCATCTTGCCATGTAGGCGTCTTACCCAATCATAACATCGTATGGCATCTTACCGTATCATGACATCGTATCATGATATAAACATCATATAAACATCATCAGTACTTGTCATAATCATCTTCATGGATATCGTATCCTCTTCACTTATCATAAACATCATCATCATAATTTACTTATCATACTCATCGCTCATCATAAACATCATTATCACAATTTACTTATCATACTCATCGTCGTAAACATCATCATAAACATCATCATCATCATAAACATTATCATTTCAAACATCATATGTAGGAGTATAGTTTACCGTCCGATGCTCGTACGTTTCTTACGTACCTTAATCCCAAAAGTGGAGAAATCGGAGAGCTTTATCTCCTTGAGGTTGTGGGTACTTGGGATGGTTCTACATAACCATACAAATTGATATTAGAAGCTAATCATGGTCCAATATCCAAAAATCCCACAAAAATATCCAAAAATGCACATTTTTACACCTCGCGATCGATCGCCGCCCAGGCCCGATCGATCGCGAGATCATACTGGACGAGGCTCAAAATTTTGCATCTTGGCGATCGATCGCCACTTTTGGCGTGATCGATCGCCATCCTCGCCGATCGATCGCGCAAAGGTGGCGATCGATCGCCAAACGCTACTGGCGCCCACTGCCGGCTCGCGATCGATCGCCAAAAATGGGCGATCGATCGCCAGTCGCTGTACATCGAAAAATCGCCATTAATGAGCATTTTTCAAACATTTCTTCATGCCTTACAAATCCAAACTTCCCTACAACATCAATAACATCATAACCCACTAAAACCCACATAAAACACTTCAAAAATCATACCCCAACCATAAACAACATATACCCAAAACAAACCCACATAAAGCATCAAAAACTAACCCATTTCAACACCAAACATCATAAAACTTTTAGGAATGGTTCCATACCTCTTGTAGGCTCCAAATCCTAACAAAGATCACACAAACAAAGTTTTTGTGAAGCTTTCCTTCTCCTTCTTTGGTGGATCTCGAAAATGGGAAGGGTTTGGGGTTGGGAAGTGGTTTTGGGGATTTTTAAAAAGTGAATGGTAAAGTGGGGTTAAAGTGATGGGTAAAGGATTAAAAAGGGGTTGTTTAATTTAATTAAAAATTGTACCCCAAACTTAACATGATGTATAAAATACTCCACTTGGTATTTTAAAAGAATTTTACAACATGCTACAAACTTCCCTTAAATTCATGCTTTCCTCATAATTGGTAATCAATATAATTAAATCATGCTAAAACTTCATTACCCATCATATAAATTAATTACCAACATAAATAATCACATGACCATCATTAATGCTCAAATTGCATATAATTGATTTCGGGGCATCACACATGCGGACAGAGCGGCACAGCACATACCACCTTTTGCACCGAGGCAGTATGGAGGTCAGCCCACGGGGCCACCTCAGGGACATGTGTATGCTTTGATGAGGGAGCAGGCTACAGCGGCTCCGGAGGAGGTGATAGCGGGTATGTGTCTTTTATTTACGCACCCTGCTTTTATATTGATAGACACAGGTGCGTCACACTCTTTTGTGTCGACGAGTTTTGTTGAAAGGCACCACATATGCACTTCTCCGTCCCCCATGCCTCTTATGGTCTCGACACCCGCTGGAAGAAGTTTGACTACAGATCAGATTGTTTTTGATGGCCTCATTTATTTTGACGATAATGAACTAAGGTCAGATTTGATTGTTCTGGGGATGTCAGACTTTGACTATATTGTAGGCATTGATGTTCTGAACAGGTATCAGGCAGTCGTGAACTGCAGGCAGAGGACTGTCCGATTCAGGTCAGATATGGGAGTCCAGTGGACATTCTTTGGGGATGGTTCTCGTCCAAAGATTCCGTTGGTATCTGCTGCCAAGATGGCACAGTTATTGGAATGAGGCCTACAGGATATCTTATTTATGCTGTGGATATTACGGAAAAGAAAGAAGAAGTAAAAGTTGAGGATGTGCCTGTAGTGGCGGAGTTTCCTGATGTCTTTCCGGAGGAGATTCTCGGATTCCCACCGACGAGAGAGGTCGAGTTTGGTATTGAGTTACTACCGGGGACGTCTGCCATTTCTCGTGCCCCGTATAGGAGCACCAGCGGAGCTAAGAGAGTTAAAGATTCAGTTGCAAGAGCTCCTTGATAAAGGCTACATACGCCCTAGCGTGTCGCCCTGGGGTGCGCCTGTCTTATTTGTTAAGAAGAAAGATGGATCGATGGGTCTATGCATTGACTATAGGCAACTGAACAAAGCCACAGTAAAGAATAAGTATCCGCTCCCAAGGATTGATGATTTGTTTGACCAACTGCAGGGTACGAGGCTCTACAGTAAGATCGATCTGAGGTCGGGGTACCATCATATTTGAGTAAGGGAAGATGATGTTCAGAAGACAGCTTTCAGGACTAGATATGGGCACTATGAATTCTTAGTCATGCCTTTTGGGGTGACAAATGCCCCAGCTGTTTTCATGAGTCTGATGAACAGGGTGTTCCAGCAATATTTGGATCAGTTCGTCATAGTCTTCATTGACGATATACTTATTTACTCTCGGACTGAAGAAGAACATGTAAATCACTTGAGGACAGTACTCCAGATCCTTAGGGATCATCAGCTATATGCTAAGCTTAGCAAGTGCGAGTTCTGGTTGGACAGTGTGGTATTCTTAGGCCATGTCATATCTAGCAGTGGGATATCTGTGGATCCCAGGAAGATTGAGGCTGTGATGGAGTGGGCTGCACCCACTTCTGTACCTGAGATACGGAGTTTTCTCGGTTTGGCAGGATATTACCGACGTTTCGTCGAGGGTTTTTTGAAGATCGCCAAACCCCTGACACAGCTGACTCAGAAGGGAGTCCCCTTCTTTTGGTCTGAGGCTTGTGAGGGAAGTTTCCAAGAACTGAAGCGTCGCTTAACTACAGCGCCTGTGTTGGTAATTCCGTCTGAGAATAAGAGATTCGCCTTGTATACGGATGCATCACTACAGGGTTTGGGCTGTGTGTTGATGCAAGATAAGCACGTGGTGGCTTATGCTTCGAGGCAGTTGAAGCCTCATGAGACCAGATACCCAGTTCATGACTTGGAGCTGGCGGCTATCATCTTCGCCTTAAATATTTGGCGGCATTATCTTTATGGTACTTCATTTACCATCTTTACGGACCATAAGAGCCAGAAGTTCTTATTCACTCAGGCAGAGTTGAATATGAGGCAAAGAAGGTGGATGGATTTACTCAAAGACTATGACTGTGAGATTGAGTATCATCCCGGTAAAGCGAACTTAATAGCAGACGCCTTAAGTCGGAAGGTGAAGAGTACTGCAGAGGATGTCATGTGTTTGTCGGCTTTGATGACTTCTTACTGCCATCTGGGCTATGATTTCGATATAGACACGTCGCCTGTGCGAGTGTCGACCTTATTGGCGGAGCCAGATATATTTGAGGCAATCAGGAAGGCCCAGAGGACGGATAATGAGGTTCAGAGATGGACGTCATTGGTACTTAAAGGTCAGCCATCCAAGTTCAGAGTGGCTGAGGATGATTCTTTAAGACTGGGCAACCGATGGGTAGTCCCAGATGCACCAGAGTTGCGTACAGGAAGGTGACTGCTTTTGTTAAAAGATGTTTGATCTGCCAGCAGGTAAAGGCAGAGAGGCAGAGGCCTGGTGGCGAGCTGAAGAGCTTAGAGGTACCCCAATGGAAGTGGAAACACATATCTATGGACTTCGTGACGCACTTGCCAAGGACGGCCTCTGGATTTGATTCGATCTGGGTGATCGTGGATAGGCTAACGAAGGTAGCTCACTTCATCCCCTACTGTATGACTTTCACATACCTAAAGATGGCCCAATTATGTGTACGGGATGTAGTGAGGTTACATGGGGTTCCAGTCTCGATTGTGTCTGACAGAGACCCAAGGTTTACTTCACATTTCTGGGAGGGTCTCCAGACAGCTTTGGGCACAGAGGTGAGACTGAGTACGACCTATCACCCTCAGACAGACGGCCAAACGGAGCGTACCATTCAGACGCTCGAGGACATGTTGAGGGCATGTATTTTGGAGTTTGATACTCCGTGGCAGGATGCAGTGCCATTGGTGGAGTTCTCCTATAATAACAGCTATCAGGCGAGCATTCAAATGGCCCCTTTTGAAGCTCTTTACGGTCGACGATGTAGGTCACCGCTGTATTGGGAGGACTTGACTAGCAAAGCGGTCGGAGGACCGGATATGATCAAGGACATGGAAGAAAAGATTAAGATGATACGCCAAAAGATGAAAGCGGCCCAGGATAGGCAAGCGGCCTATGCCAATAAGCGGCGACGACCGCTGGAATTCCAGTTAGGAGGCAGGGTCTTCTTAAGGATCTCGCCCTTCAGGGGGTGGTTCGGTTTGGTATGCGGGGAAAGTTATCTCCGAGGTATGTCGGGCCATATGAAGTGTTGCAGCGAATCGGTACATTGGCTTATCGTTTGGCTTTACCGCCATCTTTATCTGGCATACACGATGTTTTCCATGTCTCTATGTTACGGAAGTATGAGCCAGACCCGTCTCATGTCTTACAGCCTACTGAAGTTCAGTTAGACTCAGATGTGTCCTACGTGAAACGACCAATCAAGATTCTGGATCAAGAGGATCGCAGATTACGAAGCAAAGTTATAACGATGGTCAAAGTTCAGTGGGATCGTCGGGGTGTCGAGGAGGCTACGTGGGAGACGGAACGGCATATGGTGCAGCACTATCCAGAACTATTCTCTGGTATGTTTTTATGTTTAGTTTCGATATGGTGATGCATGCGGATTTCGAGGACGAAATCTTATAAGTAGGGGAGTAATGTAATACCCCCGAAATGTTATTTGATTATGTGCCATGATGATAATTTATGATATGTTTAAGGGTTGTGGTGTATTTAAATTGGGGGTTATATTTATGTTAGGATGATATGATCTAGGAGGCATGTGAATGTTTTAAAGGATGTATTAATTAAATGAAGTTATAAAATATCGAGTGAGGATATTTTAATACATCGTACTATATACCGGGACGCAATTAAAGACCACATAACCACCCTACCCACACCACCCCACCCATTCGGTCACTTCACCCCTCCCCCACTTGTTCAACCCATACCCCCACTTGCCCCATGCTATCACTCATTGCTTGCATCAACTCTCCTCCCATTCCAATCAATTCCCCTCCTTCTCTCCTCCATTGTCGTCCCAAGCAAGCAGCTGTAGGCAAGGAAAGGCTGGATTTATTAGGTGAAAAACCTTGCAAACAAGAGGAGCAAAAAGAGAGGGGTAAGTGGGTACCCTGTTTTCTGGGTTATTGGTTGAGTTTGGGTTTTGTTGAATGATTTTTATGCATGCTAGTATAGGTTTGGGTGAAACCTTGGTATGGGTGCTTGCATGGTAATATTATGTTGCTACTAGCATGTTAGTTCGAGCATGCTACATGTTTTATGTGATAGATTTCTGGTTATGAAATTATGTGCTCGAAAACCTGGGCAAAGATGAGCAAGCCCTGTTTTCTGTATAAGTTGGTTGAGGTTGAAGATGTTGATGATGTTATGATGCATGTTAGCTTAGGTTTTGTTAAACCTTTGATTTAATTACTTACATGGAAGTTTTATGAAGTTTCTAGCATGGTTGTTTGAGCAAGTATGATGTGTTATGAAATAGATTTGATGATATGAAATGAGGTCCTCGAAAATCTGGGAAAATCCCGATTTTCAGAGTGCTCGATCGATCGAGATTTTGTACCAATCGATCGAGCGAGGCAGAAAGTTTAAGGCATGTTTTGAATTTCAGGTGCCGATCGATCGAAGGATTTCTCGATCGATCGGTGAAGCTCCTCGATCGATCGGTGAAATATTTCGATCGATCGATCGAGGCAGAATGTTTGGGCACTGTTTATGTACAGTTTCTCGATCGATCGAGACCTTGGGGCCAATCGATCGAGAGAGGCAGAATGTTGAAAAATAAAATGATGATTTATTTTGTTAAGTTTATGGTATGAGATGATATTGAGGCATCTAATATGGTATTATGTGGTCTTGTAGAACCATCCCAGGTACCAGCACAATCAAGGAGATAAAGTCTGTTGACTCCTCCTCCTTTTAAAAAGGTACGTAAGAGACGTACGGGCATCGGACGGTAAAACACATCTCTACACTATGACTATGCATTTCTCGCATGAATGTTTACGATGAAATGATGATGTTTATACGATGTTTATATAATGATGTGATACGATGTTTATTATGTGGTAAGATGCCACGGGGTAAGATGCCCATATGGTAAGATGCCATACGATGTTTATTATGTGGTAAGATGCCACGGGGTAAGATGCCCATATGGTAAGATGCCATACGATGTTTATTATGTGGTAAGATGCCACGGGGTAAGATGCCCATATGGTAAGATGCCATACGATTTTATTATGTGGTAAGATGCCACGGGGTAAGATGCCCATATGGTAAGAGGCCATACGATGTTATTATGTGGTAAGATGCCACGGGGTAAGATGCCCATATGGTAAGAGGCCATACGATATTATGATGTGGTAAGATGCCACAGGGTAAGATGCCCATATGCATGAATATGAATCAGGGACAACAAAAAGAAGTTAATGAATAACCAGCATATTTACTTAACCAATATTTCATGCATTTACTACGATGTTTTTAAGATGTTAAGTAAGATTGTATATGCTCATGATGTGTTGTCCCTGTAGGTACACTTTTGGACTAAAGGACTAAGGGTCGGGTTGAGGTAGTGAGCCACGAGGAACACAGGAATGTTTAGGTTTCAAGTTATGATTAGTATCTACTCTAGGAGTAGTGTAAATCTAAATGTTGGCATTCTTTTGGGAATGTAATGAATTATTTTTGAAGGTTTGTATTTTGGCCTGTAATCCTGTTAGCTCATGTAACAACCAGAACCTTAAGATGTTATTAATGCATGATTAGTCCTTTTTATGTCACTATAACACTGTTAGGGTAGCGAGGCCCTACAATAGCGGCACCGTATGGTTCCCAATATATAACAATTTGACGCAAATACCATTTACCATGCATACCGTTATCCATTTATAGCAAGTATCATGTACCATGCATTTCAATACCTATTTGATGCAATTACCACATATCATATATTTCAATGTCCATATAATGCAATTATCACACACCATGTGTTCCAATGCCCATTTAATGCAATTATCACATACCATACATTTTCACAGTTGCAACATTATAATAGGCTATGCTCGTACGTCAATACGTACCTTGTAATTCCGTAGTCCGAGTCCAACCTCGCCTGAGTCCCACGACCCGATGAATTATGTGCTAACACATAAATAACTCACAATCAAATACAAGCATGCAACCACGTGCCCAAGCACGTTCAAAACTTCCCAACTTATCGTCTATCCATGATGATTACCAAAATAAAAGCCCATCGGCTAAGCATGCATAATACCCAAAATAAACCATTTTTCATGTTTAAAAGATAGCCAAAAACCCAATCGAGAATTTCGTTTTATTAAATTTTGGCTCCAATCAATCCATTTTAAAGGTATGACATTCTCATTGGAATGTAGACAGTGCCCCGAAAACTGGCTATTTAAATCCCAAGTCCAAAATTCCAAGTTTCAAAACAAATTGGAAAAAAACACTATTCAGCAAGCCGCGATCGATCGCCATTTACGCGCGATCGATCGCCGCTCCTCACTGCCGGGCAGAAACAGTTCGCGATCGATCGCCAAACGCCTCGCGATCGATCGCCAAGAAGTCGCGATCGATCGGCGCACTGTTTAACTTCCATAAATTTACAGCAGCTCGTCGCGATCGATCGGCGCTCCTCGGCGATCGATCGCGACCTGCGATTTTCCGAAAAACACCATTTTCAAGAGCTTGAAACCTCCACAAATCATACCCCAACTCATCCCAACCCAAAACCACAACAAATCCACACCCAAGGACCTCCAACAAGGGTGTTAACTCAATTTAAAACAAACCCAAAAGATTTTATGATTTTCACCAAAATCACCCAACCCAACTCAAACCCAAAACTCAACCAAATCCAACAAAATTACAATCAAAACAAAGCTACAAGAGAGGAGAATGAGATTACCAGCTTTTCTTCAAGAAATTCGGCCCCTAAATTGTGTTCCCAACGATTTCCATTGAAAGGGGAAAGAGGGGAAGGGTTTTGGGGTAAAGGGGGAGAGAGCGATGAGAGAGAGCTGATTCCGGAAGAAAATGACGGAATCCCGAGTCCATCTGGTATATATAGCAAAAATGCTCCAAAATACCCATACCTCCACAAATACATCATGATTCGTTAAAAATCATCTGTTTTCAAAAACTCTCTCTCCAGCATCAAATCCCCATACCAGCCCCAACATAAAGCACCCCGGACTCCAAGTCCTACCAAAAACCCAACTCATAGGTTTTCCACCAGAATGATAATACAATCTCAACCTTTGGATTCAACGATCCCAAATGCCCGATTTAACAACATCGGGAGACCCAAAACCGCAATTAATTCATAATTTCCACAATTAAAATCCATTAAGGATTATTACCACACCGGGATTAACACCATTAATCCCCGGGCATCACAATTATCCCCCACTAATAAAATTTCATCCTCGAAATTTGCACCGGTGTACTCCACGTAACACCAGGACTACACAACAAAACAAAACCACAACCCCGATTCTGGACCACATCAGAATCGAATTATCAACCGCGAGGACATCAACTTTGAACCAAGCTTTAAAATAAAGAAAACGCCAAAACCAACACAAAAATCCAAAGGATAATAACATACCTCGATGTGAATCATCCCAGAGGTCAGTCTACCATGACTGCAAATCAACCAAATATTCCTTGGTCCTGACATAGATATCTCCCCATTATATCTCCATCACTTGCCCACGATGCTTAACACGCATCGTTATGATGAGGACTACTAGTATACGACAGTATACTCACAGTAAACTCGGTTCCTGCTTTCCACCCCCATCTCCTCCAAAGGAGTAGTTGCACCACTTGTAACACGGATCGGGCAACCCACGGTCACCGATCCACACAAAGTACATCTCAGAAGATGTTTACACCGGTGTGTTCCAAGAAATCATATCTTGGTCCCGACACACCATCAAGACTCCACAAAGTCTCAAGTTCCACAGAGGTCATGCAAGACAAACAATTGCATTCCCGCACACGTGTCAACCACGACACTAAACAAACCCGAATCCTGGCCATCCCTTGTCTATCTTGGGATTTAATAATCCTAAAACAGGGAGGCTATCGAATTAACCAGTAAGAATTACCAATCTCATGGTGCCACAGTCTCTCACCGGAGATTCATTCATCCAAGCATATAAATCTGATGCTCGACGAGTACCAAGAAAATGCAGACATTCGTATACCCACATTGGCATACATGCCCACGCACCAACACAACATGAATACCCAATGCAATAGACTCGGGTATCTCCAATCTTACCCAATCCCAAAACCAACTGACAAACCTCGATTATTCTCACCCCACGGAGAATAATGGTTGACCAACCAAAACCAAAGGGTGTGATTTCAATATCAACACCACACGAACCAAAACAACGAATCTCCCAAAAGATTCAACCGGTAGGTATAACAATACTGCCTTCCTTTCAAGGAAAAAGTCATGAATCCATGATCCTCCAATCCTCGAACCATCGTTCGGAAAACTGGATATATTTATACCAAAATATATCTCAGAACCAAAATATGTAACTGGTTCAGAATAGTGCATCGAAGCCACTATTACCAAATCGAAACCCGTATACACCATGTATACTCAACCTAGTGATGCTCTGTACCAATACCATAGTACTTCACAAACTCTAGTATTTCCCCGTTGACGTCTCCTCGAACGTCTCACCGGAAGTACGAAGCCATCGCCTAGTCCAACACTAGTAGGGCTTACCCCGGTTGATTCACAATCAACCCTCAACCAAAACCAGCTGTCTCCAAGACAAAACAATCCAGATCTTTCCAAGAGATAAAATCAATATAGTAGTGTCACCCCACTAACTATATCTCACAATTCCAATTGTGACTCCCGTCGCATTTCATATGCAAGGATGCTCAACCAGAGCTAATAACGACTTGTCGACACTCACGTTGGCATTATTAACAAAATTGAGTTGTCCCAGTACAAGTCCCTCAAAACAATGGGCGTATAATCGGCCCCGTGAGGTATTTCCTACCTCAATTATCACGCCACATAGAGACTACAAGAGTCCACTATAAGTCCTCATCGTATTATCATACGATTCACCGAACTCGAATCCAACGAGTAGTAAAATGGCTATCACAAGCACGCTAGAGCACTGCAACAATACCTGGCTAGCGATTCACTGGTCCCATAGGCTTATACCAACCTATCAACGTGACATGCGTCTCATCCCGGTATACCATACCGTACAAACCATTAGAGTTGTGGGTCATCACCCAACATATCTCTAAAACACCAAGCATAATGGACATCCATGTGTCCTTGCTCGACTACTATGCAATCCTAATCCATTAGGACTTATTCCACACCCTCAGGGTGGGTGTGATCATGCCTACACCACATCACAACAACAAGCGAGTAGTTTCCTCAATGACTACTCTTACCACCAATCACTTGGCCTTAGCCATCCCAGCGAGCATACCCAAGGGTATCACTGCTCGACAAATGTTTACCTCTATAACATGATGCGGTACACTCACCGGTACAATGCATCCAATGCTCCATCGAGCAAACCTGCTCGGCAAAAAGGTCTCGTCAACTAGTGACCCAGACTCTACCATGTGTTCATCATCGGCCCTCAAACCATACAACCAAATACATAAACATGAATGTATTATTCATCAAAACGACGCCACGCGTCCACATAGACATCCCAAATAACATCGTCAAACATATGACGGTACCTGTCAATACACGACACTCATAATCTCATCGTCAAACACATGACGGTACATGTCGATACACGACATCCATAATCTCATCGTCAAACACATGACGGCATAAAACAACACATAGTATTCACAATAATGATAACAAAAGTAATATGCCATAACTCATCGCTATCAAGATAGCGGAATACATGTATCCATCATCCCCCAGCGGTACACAAGCAGCACCCATCGCTCGTAAGCGGCATAATCCAGTGCTACGCACATAGCGGTATAACCCATCGCTATAGAATCAGCGGCATAAAACATCGCTATAGATATCCGGCGGTATGAACCATCGCCATAGATGTAGCGGAATGTATCATCGCTATATGATACCTGGCCGCATGAACCATCGCCATAGAATACCCGGTGGCATGAACCATCGCCAATAGAATACCCGACGGCATGAACCATCGCCAATAGAATACCCGGCGGAATGAACCATCGCCAATAGAATACATGGCGGCATGAACCATCGCCAATAGAATACCTGGCGGCATGAACCATCGCCAATAGAATACCCGGTGGAATGAACCATCGCCAATAGAATACCTGGCGGTATTAACCATCGCCAATAGAATAGCGGAATAATCGCGGACTCAAGAGGTACTCACACTCATGTAGTACTTTGTTCCCGATCGCATCTCTACGTCATGACAGCGGCATCATCGCTTCGACGTGACAACGGCATGTAGCATCGCTTTGACACGACATCGGCATCATCGCTTCGACATGATGGTGGTATCCCCGCTTCGACGTGACAGCGGCATTTACCATCGCTTCGACACGACAGCGGCATTTACCATCGCTTCGGCATGACAGCGGAAATACCCCTCGCTTCGACATATTAGCGGCATAATATCCCTCGCGATAGTAATATGACAGTGGCATTATCCTTCGCTTCGACATATTTGCGGCCAATATTCTTCATCGCTATAATATGACAGCGGCAAGTATTCACATCGCTACGTCATGCATGCAAGCGTAATGCATAACCCGTGTTCCAACAAATGTGATGACCAGGGATTATAGATGTTAATCCCGGAGTGTTAATAACCCCTAAAGTTGTTTTACGTGGCGATTTGGAGTTTAATCGCGGTGTTGGGCCTTCTGGGCTCGTTTATTTGGGTAGTTGGGATCGTTGGATCCCGAGGTTGAGATTGTATTCTCATTTGGGTGAAAAACCTAAGAGTTGGGTTTTTAGTGTGACTCAGGATCTGGGGTGCTTTGTGTGGGCACCGGTAGGGGGTTTTGGAGTTAGAGAGAGAATTTTTGAAAACAGATGATTTTTAATGAATCATGATGTATTTGTGGGGCTATTAGTATTTCGGGGTATTTTTGCTATAAATACCAGTTGAACCCGAGATTTTAATTTTGAAAATCATTTTCTCCTCCAACCCGCCTCTCTCTCTCTCTCCCCGTCGATTTCCCGCCTGCCCCTACCCCCGCGCACAAAAGCGCTTCGCCCGCCGCCGTCCGGCCGCCGTTCGGCGCGTCCGACCTGCCGCCGGCTTCGTCTCGTCCGGGCGCAGCTTCCCACACCGGCAATTCGAAGTTTAGTCGCGATTTGAGTTCGGATTTTTGCAGAATGCGTCGATCCCCAATTTCTAGGGTTCTTCGAATTTCGAACGATTTCTTTCCAATTTTCGATTGGGTAACCTTCCTTACCCCTTTTTCATGCTTCTCATATAATTCCCTGCTATTTTGTGTTGTAATGGTTCGAATTTCGCCCTAATTTCGTGAGCGTTTGATTTCGAATTTTGGGGGTTTTGGCAATGGGGTGATGATTCATGTTAGTGATCGATTATTACATGTTTTAGATGTATTATGATGCTTAATTGGGTTCGAATTGAGATGTTAGGGTTCGAAAATTTATGGGGAGTTCTTGAGCAAATTTCGATATTGTCTCATTCGTTTCCCTCCCTGCATGTGCTCCGCCCCGAGTCTTTTAAATGGTTTATTGTCGTGTGTTGACAATATTTTGAGGGTTATGGATGTGCTTGAGCATGGGTTACATGTTCGTAAATAATTGTGAATTATTTATCGTGTTAGCACATCGTTCCTCGAGGCATGGAACTCGAGCAAGGTTTGGCTCGGACTTCGGAGATTTAAGGTACGTGCGACGTACGAGCATTACTATATATTAGAGCAATTGTGAAATGCATAATGTATTTTGATTTCATTGAATAATTGTGCATGAGGTTTATATATGTGTTGAGAAGCTATGAAGCGACCTAATCTTGATATCGCCGCCACGAACGTGCGTGGCACTAGAGTAGTATAACTCTCATAAGGTATATGGGGTACCGGATGTATATGACCATTGTAGGGCATTGAGATGCCTGAGAATGATCGTGGGATCACGTATTCATTATAAGACATTTGAGATGTCTAAGTATAATGGAAAATTGGTAAAATATATACTAGGCATTTGAGCTATCTGTGATTGATAGCGAGGTTGTGAAATCAGTATTAGATATTGAGATATCTAGATTTGCATGTATAATGAATTTGGAATCACTATTTGTTGATATTCGAGAATCAGGCATGCGATGAGTTAATCAATGCGTTGATTTACTGATTTTTGAGATTTGATGAGTTCGATGATTGTGAGAACAGGGACAGTACACGGAATCCCGGATGAGGACGTTGCCATCCAGGGAGTATCATTTAAATTCATTAGTATTTACTCTTATTGTAAATTATGAGTTTCATTATATTGATTATGGGATTTTGTGTATTGGTATGCTCACCCCGTTGTGGGCTGTCTCTGTTGGGGCAGGTGAACAGGTACATCGATGGCTGTGGAGCTGAGCTCGAGCTGTTGATTGGATGTACTCCCAGGATCGTGGTACCAGGGCTTGATGGAGCACGGTATTGTATAGAGTACTTATATACACCTGAGGGTTATATACATATTCATGATGCTCGCATGTGAGCACGATTATACTTGTATATGGGTTGTATATAAAGGCATGAGCCTTTCTCTCTTTCATTTTATGTTGCATGCAATTTGTGGTAAAATTGCTAAATGTTATGAGAGTTATTAGTGTATTATGTGGGTATTGAAACCCACTTTTGTTGTCTTATGTGTGGTGTCTTCCCTGGCTGCGAATTTACTTGGTATTGCTGTATTCTGATGAGTATTATGTTTTCCCTGGCCGGGAACTATGTATGTATTGTGCTTTTATTTCGGGATAGCTCTATTTATGGGGAGACTCTGCCCAAATTTTTATAAAAGTCCACAATGTGAAAAGTGGCATAAAGGGGATGGAAATAGGCGAACTTTATGAGTCTATTTGTTGTTAGGCTGATGATCTTATAACATTGGGTATTAAAGAAAATTTTGTAATTGCCATTCAATGGTAAAGTATCATCTGAGTTTCCCGATTGAGTTTTATTGAAAGCATGTGCCACATATAAGGGTTAATACACTAATCAAGGGTTAAGGGCTTGGGGTCCTTACAACAAACATCGCCATGAGTGTATTTTAATGCACCTCACTTCAACATTTAGCGGCAAAGCATTAAAATCATCACTCCGATGTATATCTATGCAACCGTAATGCATAGTCCATATCTCATATGACCCTGCAACCACCATGGTTAGCAACAACATATTCCAATTATGAACACATATCATAAACGCACATAAGCAATATAGTCGTGCCACGCAACACTAACTACCATCATGCATAAGTATGTGCTTCTCATTCCTATTAACATTTTCCTAGGCCCTCAGCAGCCCCAAAGAGCTAACCTGGCTCTGATACAACTAATGTAAGGACCCACGTGCCCTTAACCCATTATTAGTGTATTAATCCATACCATTAGTGCATATAATCATACTATCATGGGGAAAAGCCATGTGCAAGTACAACACCATAAGCCATCCAGAAAATTTCTTGCATTTGATCCACATAATATTCAAATTCCCCAACTAAGATTACATATATTACATGCACCTTCATAATACACTAATATGCTCTCAGTTCATTTAGCAATTCCCT
This sequence comes from Haberlea rhodopensis, assembly GCA_907163345.1. NCBI lineage: Eukaryota > Viridiplantae > Streptophyta > Magnoliopsida > Lamiales > Gesneriaceae > Haberlea > Haberlea rhodopensis. The sequence continues at coordinate 263,925 of CAJQUN010000369.1, forward strand.
AGTTAATTGCATGCAAATCATGAATGAACGGAGAAAAGCCGTAGCCCATTTATACATCCCATATACACGTAAAATGTACTCACATAAGAGCACCCCAATGAATAAGCGTGTATCCAATGTATAAAAACACTCTACCGAATACCGTTACTGGCACTTCAATCCTGGAAGCACCTCCCAAGCACAACTCGATCTCAACTCTGGATCTATGCACTTGTTCAATCAGTTCTGGTACCTCGATCCGGGAAGCACCTCAAATCAACAGCCCGAGCTCAACTCCAAAGCTGCTGCTACACCTGTAACACCTACCCCAACAGAGACAGCCCCCACACGGGGTGAGCATTCCAATACCACCAATCCAATAATCATAACATTGCAATTCAAATATATAATGTAAATGCCATAATTTAAATGATACTCCCTGGATGGTAACACCCTCATCCGGGATCCCCTGTATTGTCACTGTTCTCAAAATAACCAAACTCATCAAATTCCCAAAACCAGTAATCGCCACATAGATTAACTAATACCGTTCTATTATGTCAGTTCCATAATCAATATGGTAAAATCATTATATAAAAGACCATAGATCTCACATATATCTAACCAATGATTCCATGTTCCTATTTCATTGCTCGCTCCACAATAGTGGCATTCTAAACCCCGCGCACGCTCAACAATAGCGGCGTCAAAACCGATGGTCGCTCAACGGCGACAGCATCCCAAATCATTGCTAGCTCAATAGCGGCACCGTATGGTTCCCAATGTATAACCATTTGACGCAAATACCATTTACAATGCATATCGTTATCCATTTATAGCAAGTATCATGTACCATGCATTTCAATACCTATTTGATGCAATTACCACATACCATGTATTCAATGTCCATATAATGCGATTATCACACACCATGTGTTCCAATGCCCATTTAATGCAATTATCACATACCATACATTTTCACAGTTGCAACATTATAATAGGCTATGCTCGTACGTCAATACGTACCTTGTAATTCCGTAGCCCAAGTCCAAACTCGCCTGAGTCCCACGACCCGATGAATTATATGCTAACACATAAATAACTCACAATCAAACACAAGCATGCAACCACGTGCCCAAGCACGTTCAAAACTTCCCAACTTATCGTCTATCCATGATGATTACCAAAATAAAAGCCCATCGGCTAAGCATGCATAATACCCAAAATAAACCATTTTTCATGTTTAAAAGATAGCCAAAAACCCAATCGAGAATTCCGTTTTATTAAATTTTGGCTCCAATCAATCCATTTTAAAGGTATGACATTCCCATTGGAATGTAGACAGTGCCCCGAAAACTGGCTATTTAAATCCCAAGTCCAAAATTCCAAGTTTCAAAACAAATTGGAAAAAAACACTATTCAGCAAGCCGCGATCGATCGTCATTTACGCGCGATCGATCGCCGCTCCTCACTCCCGGGCAGAAACAGTTCGCGATCGATCGCCATATCGTTGCGATCGATCGCCAAACGCCTCTCGATCGATCGCCAAGAAGTCGTGATCGATCGACGCACTGTTTAACTGCCATAAATTTCCAGCAGCTCGTCGCGATCGATCGGCGCTCCTCGGCGATCGATCGCGACCTGCGATTTTCCGAAAAACACCATTTTCAAGAGCTTGAAACCTCCGTAAATCATACCCCAACTCCTCCCAACCCAAAACCACAACAAATCCACACCCAAGGACCTCCAACAAGGGTGTTAACTCAATTTAAAACAAACCCAAAAGATTTTATGATTTTCACCAAAATCACCCAACCCAACTCAAACCCAAAACTCAACCAAATCCAACAAAATTACAATCAAAACAAAGCTACAAGAGAGGAGAATGAGATTACCAGCTTTTCTTCAAGAAATCCGGCCCCTAAATCATGTTCCCAACGATTTCCATTGAAAGGGGAAAGAGGGGAAGGGTTTTGGGGTAAAGGGGGAGAGAGCGATGAGAGAGAGATGATTCCGGAAGAAAATGACGGAATCCCGAGTCCATCTGGTATATATAGCAAAAATGCTCCAAAATACCCGTACCTCCACAAATACATCATGATTCGTTAAAAATCACCTGTTTTCAAAAACTCTCTCTCCAGCATCAAATCCACATACCAGCCCAACATAAAGCACCCCGGACTCCAACTCCCACCAAAAACCCAACTCATAGGTTTTCCACCAGAATGATAATACAATCTCAACCTTTGGATCCAACGATCCCAAATGCCCGATTTAACAACCTCGGGAGACCCAAAACCGTAATTAATTCCTAATTGCCACAATTAAAATCCATTAAGGATTATTACCACACCGGGATTAACACCATTAATCCCCGGGCATCACAAAACTGAAATATAAAGGGCGCAATTAATCGCTCCCTTTGGCCGATCGATCGCGCCCTGTGTTGGTTCAGCAAATTGGTGCGTCTCCTTATGTTTCCATGCGGTTTTTCATGATTTGGTACATCCAAATGGCCTCCTTTGGAGGCACAACTTTGTCTTGTATAAATAAAACAACCCTTTGTTGGATTAAACATATAATTTTCAAGTTTATTATACAAAAGAGAGATCAAAATCTGAAGCATTTTGTTCATCTTTTCCATTCTTCTCATTGAGTGCTTTCAAACCTTTGTGGCTTGAGGATTTGTGATTTGGAGTGTCCTATCACAAATCATAAGTCGTTGTATCTTGGGAGTCAAATTGCAATTGAAACCATTAGCACCAAGGCGGTGCAATATTGTCTTAAGGTTTTCGATTCCAAATCTCGCATCGGCGTTCTTCGTGATAATCCATTGTCTTTCATACACATACAAAGAATATTTTATACAACAGGAAACAGTTCAACTTGCCAATCAGTTCCATCAGACTTAACACACTAAGTGTCAGTTACCAAGTATAGTACTGGATGCTACGGTTACAAAAATTGAAGGGAATGACATGAAGTGAGATCATGGGAAGATAATGGAGATCATTGCTTGTAACCTTAAATTTTCACCCTATAAATACCAGACTCATTCTAATGGACCATTTTACACAAACTCTAAAGAAAACCCAAAATACACGCACACAGAGAATCTGAATTTTTTCAAGCAAAGAAGACCTATTTTCTAAGATTTCTGCACCAAACTTCTGAGATAATTACCGTAAGTGGGTTTTTGGTATTAAGTATTCATTTCGTATTGAAAAGCATATGTATGTGTTAATTTCAATCGAACCATAAAATATTTTGAAATTATGCGTTTATGAGGTTATGTGATAAAAGAAGATTTAGAAGCACTTGAAGACCCCTCATTGGTAATCATAGTTAATCGATAACTATGGGAACCTAAACCATAATTAGGTGGTGGGATTTTACAAAATTTTCGACAGAGTTTCCCCCCAAATTGGACTATCGGGGATACTATACAAACATATATAACAATATTATCTGCTAGTTGATAAACATCAGAAATCATCAACCATAATCACCAAGTTACATACATCTAGTTAATACTCATGGCTCAAAGAATAAATCACTCACAATTCCTGGACGAATTATAGCCCGAAATGATTCATTCTACTCTTCTAGATGTAGCACTCTATCTTCCCATATTTTTCAAAAGCTAGACATGTTACATGTTTCAACAAAAACAACTTCCACATAGATGAACAAGCTAATATAAATAAATATATAACAAGAACACAATTCGTAATACAATAAAAGTTACGGTACCACGTGTTTTAAACTTAAATTATTGACAAGAACTTGAACAATTTTTGCATCTTATAATTCTTTTAGATATATATGATATGATTGGATTATGTTTTGTGCTAGAAAAACAATTTAGAGATAAAATGTAACGACTTAGGACATATTTATCCCTGTAATTACAAATTAATTTCAAAAATGGGTCCCACTGTCACATCAATAACTTTTGCAATTACTTAGTTCAGCAATTTCAATTCATCTTTATCCCTAGAATTCACTTTATTTTCAATTAATGAGACCCACTATATTTTATATTATATTTTATTCACATTTTAATATATTCTATTCATATTTACATATTATTTAAGCATACTACAAATTATTATTTTTCCTAATTCTATTTTGGACTTTTAAAATATCGTATGAAATTTTATAATTCCATATGCATTATTTATATATTATTCTTCAAATTAATACGTAAATAAAAATACAATATTGATATTAGTTATAATAATATAGTATATAATTACAATATTTATATTATTTATATAGTTTGATTTATAAATATTATTTTATATATAATATTTATATAATAATAATATTTTAATAAAAATATATATAATATCAATATTAATATTAAAAATATTATATAACATTTTTATACTTTAATTATATATATTATATTTATATATAATAATTATAATTATAATATTTAAAAATCAATTTAATATTTAGTAAAAACAATAAAAAAAGAAAAAAAAAATTGCACCTGCAATGCCATGTGGCATTGCAAGTGCAATTGCAACAAATAAAAGCTTTCAAATTTGCAATCCAATCTTTTAACCATGTAATCATATTTGAAATTGTCACATTGGACTTGCAATTGTCTAATATGACAATTTACAAGTGCTTTAAAGATGGTCTAGCAATAAACGCATTGTGTATTATCTCTCATAACAAAATATTTTGATATGACTAAATACATATTATATAATTATAGATAAAAAATGCATATTTTATTCTAAAATAACAAAATACTTTCCCTAAAAATAATATATAGCAGCTAAAATATCATTACTTATTTGAGATTTCGGTTTTAGCGGGATGGTAAAAACTTATCATGCAAAAAAGAATAATATCGGATTGAAATTTCACAATTCAGAATTGTAACGAGGAATTTGCTAGCTTGATAAATTTTGAAATTGTTCAATATTTTTAATATTCATGATTTTTTAATTTTATTAATAAAAATAATCTTAGAAATATTATTTATTCACTTTTACTAAAATATGGAGAATTAAGTAGGAAAGCTGATGAAAACAACAAAATATATTAGTGAATCCGTGAATGTGAAGATAAATAAAGAAAAAAGGTTAGTAAATAATAGATGAATTCAATTATAAAATATTGCATATATAATCATAAATATGGCATTTGTAATATGATAATCATACAGATTATATGAGCATAAAAATAATTATTATATAAGTTTTAGAAAAAATATTGGTGATATTAAAATTGATTTAAAAATAAATGAAACAAAAAGTGGTAATGTTGTGCGATTGTATGAATAAAATAGAAAAGGATATATAAATAGGACATTTATAACTAAAATTAATTCTTCATAAAATTTGAAGTACAAATTATCTCCCAGAGAAAATTATATAAAATATTAACATCTATAAACAAATCTCAGTTTTGGTCGAAGGTCGTTGGCCCAACTGACACCGCTCGCTTATAAGCAAGCGATGAGGTCTCGAGTTCGATGCTTTCTTCCGGGCCGAGTCAATCCGAACCTGGTCCAGAACCAGTACAGTTTACTCGGTTCGGAATCGGAACCGAAACCGAGCTAACCGGTTTCGAACCGCCCCGGAACTGGTAAAAAACCAGTTCGAGGCGGTTCCATGCCTTCGAACCGATAGCACCACCGGTTCCGGTGCTACCGGGTCGGTTACGGTTCCGAAACCGGAACTGGTAATTTCGGAAAAAAAAAAATAAATAACAAAATTAGCCGTTGCCTTGCTTAACGTGAGCATTCAAATGGCTCCATTCGAGGTTCTTTATGGTCGACGTTGTAGGTAACCATTGTACTAGGATGACTTGACTAGCAAATCGGTCGGAGGACCCGAATTGATGCGGGAGATGGAGGATAAGATAAATGTAATCCGACAGAAAATGAAGGCAGCTCAGGATAGGCAGACAGCCTATGCAAATAAACGGCGGCGACCGTTAGAATTCCAATTGGGAGATAAGGTCTTTTTGAAGATCTCACCTTTCAGAGGTGTAGTACGGTTTGGTATGCACGGGAAATTATCTCCGAGATATGTGGGACCGTTTGAGATCTTACAGCGCATTGGTAACTTGGCTTACCGTCTGGCTTTGCCACCGTCATTGTCAGGTATTCATGACGTGTTCCATGTATCTATGTTGCGGAAGTATGAGGATCCGTCACATGTGTTGCAGCATTCTGAGGTGCAGTTAGATTCTAATGTGTCTTACGTGGAACGGCCAGTCAGGATTCTGGATAGAGCTGATCGCAAACTTCGGAACAAGGTGATACCGATGGTCAAAGTTCAGTGGGTGTCGAGGAGGCCACGTGGGAGACGGAGCGGCATATGGTGCAGCACTACTCGGAACTATTTTCTGGTATGTGATTTATGTTTAGTTTCGGATTGGTAAGTGCATGCGATTTCGATGACGAAATCTTATAAGTAGGGGAGTATTGTGATATCCCCGAAATAATTATGTACACTTGGGCATTAATTATGTTATGTGGTAATTATCGTGTTAATTAATTTAGTGTTGAATTAATTAGTATGGTGAAATGCTTAGTCATGCGGTGGGTGTGACCTGTCAATGCATTTCAGGGTGCATGTTGGGAAATCGGGTGGGCATGGTTTATTTGTGGTGGATAACTATTATTTGGTAAAGCATGTCTTTAATTGGGGTTACGGTGCATTTTTGGAAAATGCTTTTAAAATATCATGTTGGGGATATTTTATACATCAATGCTAATTAATGGGGTACCATAATATTTTAATCACAACACTTATACCCCCATTACCCCTCATAACCCACCACTCATTATCAAACTCTCCAAACCCTATCCCCAAAAACCCCAATCTCGTCTCTTGCTTTGAGGAGGAGGAGAAAACCTTGCAAAATCTTCATTTGTTAGATTCTTGGTAGGATTTGAAGTCCAAAAGGGGTATGGATTCCTCGTTATTGATTTTGTGAAGTTTTATTTTGAATTGGGTTTGTGTTTTAGGGATTTAAAAATGGTTTATTTTTTGGTATGTGTTGTATTTGATTGGGTGTTGGACTTTTGGTGTCTATAAGGTTTATATCGGAGGTTTATGGTGTTTTGATTTTGTTGGTTTGATGGTGTTTGAGTTGGTATGGATTGGGGAAGAAAAATGGTGGATTTGCAGGTCACGGCGATCCATCGCCCATTTTTGGTGATCCATCGCGCACAACCAGTAGCGGGCAGTAACGTTTGGCGATCGATCGCCAAGTTTGGGCAGCGATCGATCGGTGGGTCTCGCGATCGATCGCGCCAAACTTGGCGATCGATCGCCGAGAATAGAATTTTTGTGGGCTTGGCAGTGTGATCTCGCGAGCGATCGGGGCTGTGTAGCGATCGATCGCGAGTCACCAAAAATGAATATTTTGGTTATTTTTGTGGGATTTTTGGTATCGGACTATTATTGGCTTCTAATATTGGTTTGTGTGAATGTGTAGAACCATCCCAGGTGGCAACACAACCAAGGAGATAAAGTCCTACAACATCTCCACTTTTGGAACGAAAGTACGCAGTGAGACGTACGGGCATCGGACGGTAAAATGTGTTTATGTGTTTGGTTATTCATTATGGTTGCATATATACATTGTTTATGCATTATGGTTGCATACATGAGTTTGGTTATGCATTATGGTTGCATACACTCATTGGACGCATTGGTGCATGTGATTGTAACTCGAGATTATATTCCAGTGATGAAGAATACTTGCCGTTGTTATGGCGTAGCGATGATAGAATACTTGCCCCGGTTATACCGTAGCGATGAGAGAATATTTGCCGCTAATATGTAGAAGCAAAGAACACGCCGCTGTCATATTATAGCGAGGGATATTATTTGCCACTGGTATTGTCTAAGCGAGGGGTATTAGTGCCGCTGTCATGTTAAAGCGAGGGGTATTATGCCACTGATATAATAAGACTTGGGAAATTGGTTATTGGAAATCATGTAAAGGATGCATGTCATGACATACATTATTGGTATTATAATCCAATTGATTATGATTGTGTTACATGGACAACCAAAGGGAGCATTTAAATGTGTTAAATACAGGAAGTGATTTGTATTTACGGTTTATGCATTTTTCTATTGCAATCATATTATTGTGAATATGGTTTGTTACATGCTCATGGTTTTGGGGTTGTTCCTGTAGGTACTTTTTGGAAAGAAGGACTATGGTGCGGTGAGCTTGTGAGGAGCGCTATTGGTATAGGAAGACGGGATTCTTTTGTATAGTCTCTACTCTAGGAGTAGTGTAAATCTGTAGGATTAACATTCATTTAGTGGGAATGTAATTAATCCTTTTTGAAATTTTGTTTTGGCATTGTAATCCTAATAGCTCGGGGCATCTACACGAACTTTATACTCTATTAGATGTATGTTTAGCTCTTCTTATGCCTTTAATCTGCACTTAAGGTATTACGGTCCTTACACAACGAGTATACCCGAAGGTACCACTACTCGTAAAATATTTACCTCAAATACGTGATGCGGTACACTTACCTGTACGGCACATCCATTTATTCATCGAGCAAACCAGCTCGGCATAATGGTCTCGTCAACTAGTGTGCCCACCATCGGCACTCTAACTATACGACTAAATACATATACTTAACTGTATTTTTCATCGTAACGACGACATCCGTCCACATAGAACATCCTCTATGTCATCGTCATCCTGTGACGGTACATGTCTACATGACATCCACAATAACATCGTCAACCTGTGACGGTACGTGTCAATACATGACACCCACAATGTCATTGTCACCCCGTGACGGTACATGTCAATACATGACATCCACAATATCATCGTTAACCCGTGACGGTACATGTCATGTAACGGTACATGTCAATACATGACATCCACTATATCATCGCCAACCCGTGACGGTACATGTCAACACATGACATCCACAATATCATCGTCAACCTGTGACGGTACGTGTCAATACATGACATCCACAATATCATCGTCAACCCGTGACGGTACATGTCAATACATGACATCCACAATATCATCGTCAACCCGTGACGGTACATGTCAATACATGACATCCACAATAATGCTAAAAAATAGCAATATACCATAACTCATGGCTAACAAGATAGCGGCATACATGTATTCATCGCCCAATAGCGGTATGTAATCAGCACCCATCGCTCGAAGGCGGCACGATTCCCGTGCTACGTACATAGGGCATTACCCATCGCTATAAAATCAGCGGCATGAGCCCTCGCTATAAAATTAGCGGCATAAGACATTGCTACATAATCAGCGGTATGAACCCTCGTCGTAGAATCAGCGGCATAAATCATCGCTAAAGAATCAGCGGCATAGACCCTCGCTATAGAGTCAGCGGAATGAAACATCGCTATATATATATATATATCCGACGGCATGAACCATCGCCATAGAATTAGCGGAATGTAGCATCGCTATACATATCCGGTGGCATGAACCATCGCCATAGAACTAGCGGAATGAACCATCGCTATATATATCCGGCGGCATGAACCATTGCAATAGAACTAGCGGAATGAACCATCGCTATATATATCCGGCAGCATGAAACATCGCCATAGAACTAGCAGAATGAACCATCACTATATATATCCGGTGGCATGAACCATCGCCATAGAACTTGTGATGCCCGGGAATTATTGTGTTAATCCCGGAGTGGTAAAGATCCTCAATGGATTTTAATTGTGGCAATTATGAATTAATTGCGGTGTTGGGACACCCGAGAATGTTAAATCGGGTATTTGGGATCGTTGGATCCAAAGGTTGAGATTGTATTCTCATCGTGGTGAAAAACCTTGGAATTGAGTTTTTGGTGGTATCTGGGGTCCGGGGTACTTTGTATTGAGGCTGGTATGGGAAATGGTGATTGGAGAGATGATTTTTGAAAACAGATGATTTTTAATGAGTCATGATGTATTTGTGGAGCGCTTGGTATTTTGGAGCCTTTGTACTATATATACCAAGTGGACTCGGTAATTTCGTCATTGCACGAAATCTCTCTCTCTCTCTCTCTCTCTCTCTCTCTCTCTCTCTCTCTCTCTTCGCCTCATTCCCCCCCAAACCCCTCCCCTCCTTTCTCCTCCCATGCAAAAATCGATGAAGACTCAATTTGGGAGCCAGATTTCTCGGAGATAATAAGGTATTGTTCTTCCCCTCGCTTTTTATCTTCGATTTGGTAGTAGTATTGTAGAGTTTGGTTGAGTTTGTTATGGAATTTGGGGATTTTTGGTTAAAATCCAAAGTTGAGTTTTTGGTATTTTTATGGAGTTTAAATGGAGTATTGGTGGTATTAATGTTGTGTGGGGTGTTGGTTTTGAGTTTGGGTGTGAAAAACCCAATTAAAGCTCGAGTTTTTCGAAAAATTACAGGTCCCGATCGATCGCGGCTTGGCGTCGATCGATCGCGACCAAGATCTGGAAAATGGGTGACGATGAACACTGCCCACGATCGATCGCGAGATATCACCGATCGATCATGAGGAAACAGAAAGAGTTGGCGATCGATCGGCGTTATCAGCGATCGATCGCGGCTTTATAATTTTCGGGCAGAGGGTTTGCGCGATCGATCGAGCCTAAGCGGCGATCGATCACGACCCTGTTTCCTTGGGTTTTTCGAAATTTTGGGAAAATCTCTGGATTTTGGAATCAAGGTTTAATTAGCCGATTTTCGGGGCAACGTCTACATTCCATTGGAATGCTATACCTTTAAACCGGAATTGTTGGAGCCAAATTTTAATAATAAAATGGGAAACTCATTTTAGTAAGGGGTTAGCCTTTGTTCACTTGGAATGTAATATTTTGGGTATTATGCATGCTTAGCCCGGAGTCTTTTTTGAAATGGTTAATCGTCATGGATTGAGGATAGGTTTGGAGGTTTTGAACGTGCTTGAGCACGTGGTTGCATGCTTGTGTTTAATTGTGAGTTATTTATGTCTTAGCACATAATTCATCGGGTCACGGGACTCAGTCAAGGTTTGGTTCGGACTACGGAATCATAAGGTACGTATAAAGCATAGCCTTTTATATTATTGCAACTGTGAAATGCATGGTTATTTGTATTTGCCATAAATGGATATATATTGGAAATTATATGGTGCCGCTTTTGAGCGAGCAATGATTGGAATAATGTCGTCGTTGAGCGAACGTCGGTTATGACGTCGCCGTTGTTGAGCGTGCGTGGGATTAAAATGTCGCTATTGTGGAGCGAGCAATGAAATAGAACTATGGAATTATTAGTGAGATATATGGAATATCTGTAATCATTGTTTAATGATTCGATTTTGCTGATTATGATATCAGTACATGGGGAACGGATTTGTTAATCAATGTAATGATCAACTGGCTTCGGGAATTTGATGGTTTCGGTTATTTTGAGAAAGGAACAGCGCAGGGGATCGCGGACGAGGATGATGCCATCCAGGGAGTGTCTTTTAAATATTCATAGCCTTCACATTGTGTAAATTATGAATTGTAATATTGTGCTTATTGGATTTGGGATATTGGTATGCTCGTGTGGGGCCTGTCTCTATTGGGGCAGGTGAAAAGGTACATCGATGCCTTTGGAGTCGAGCTCGAGCTATGGATTGGAGCTTCCAGGATCTGTGATGCTCTGAATATTTGATAATTATTCAATTGACTTAATTGTAGTATTTCAATAAGATTTTGAGATTTAAATTATTGGGAATGTTATTTTGCTCCAGAGTTAAAATAAATTCCGTTGAATTAATTTCGGAAATCTTATTACAGGGAATTGTAGTCGGACCCGGATTTGAAATTAAACTAGTGGGAGTGAACTTATGGTGTACTTGTAGCCAATAATTTTTACCATTATTTTGAGTCTTTGATTTAAATAAACTACTTGTTTTTTTTTATAGAATAGATGAATTTAAGGGTGTGGATTAAATGTAAGGTTGAGATTTAAAGCTAGTGCTAGACAAGAAAAACACACACACACATCTTCTCACACACTAAATAATCGGCTCTCCTTCCCCAAACCCCTCAAACAAATCGGCTCTTTCATGGTAGCTTAGGGTTGGAATTTTCGCCTCTTTTAGCTCAAATATCTTGCCAAGATTTGTGAGGTATGATGTTTCCTTACTCCCTAAGCCATTCTACCTCTCTTATTTTCGAGTTTGGATTTAATTTTTCCAAGTTGGGGTTCGAAAATTTGAGGCTTGTCAAGGGAAATGTTTAGTTCTCCTTTGGGTCGATTTTTGGGTGATTGTTTGGTCGAAATGTTGAGGTGTTGTGGCTGTTTTCTTACTGTGTGCTAGTGTTTGCAGGAAACGTGTTTGAGTGTGTGCTGGTAGGTGTTAGTGTGTGCTGGAAAAGTGTGAGTGTGCTGTGTGCGTGAGTTTCGTGTGTGTTCTTGAGTGTATTGGTGTGTGTATGAGGTATATTCACATATGTAATGAATATTTTAGCATGTATTGGTGATATTATGTGTTATATACACATATGTGTGAGTGGTTGTGGTTAGATGAAGTATTGTCAATGAAGAATGATAACTTGATTGGGTATGACGGGTTGAGGCGATTATGTGGCGTAATACGAGTACAAACATTAATTGGATAGCATGAGAAATGTCATTGAGTGTTGGAATTCAATTATAACTCACTTTGTTGAATGGTTTATTGTTGAAAGTAAATTGTTGAATTGTGCATTGGCTTAACATTATTATTGGTTAAAAGATGAAGATTAAAATTATGCAAGGAAGGTGCTTGATATTATGCTTAAATATGATTCAAATGTGGTCTAAGCCTTGTTAGTGGAGGTGAAAAGAACTAACTTCAATGGCTTGTAGCCATTGTAATATTTGGTGGGTGTTAGGCTATGAGATGAGATGTTTTACCTTTGAAGCATGAGTAGTGTGAATGGATGAGTTAGATACATGTTATAAAGTGTTATAACATGTAGTAAGGGGTATGTGAGCAATATACCTGACTATGTGCCATAGCGTGAGTTGGTGATTTATATCTTAATGAGTTAATAATGAAATTTTATTGAGTTATGATTATTTTAGTTAGCGGCATAATGAATATGTGATAAATGATTTTATTGTTCATTACTAGTGATAAGTTCTTGAAGATATTGATTTTTTGGACATAAGCTAATATTGAATGAACATTCAATATAGATACTCCACTAGTCCCCGGACATCAATGGCTGCTTTTTCTTGTTGACGATTTTAAGGTACGTAGTAACGTACGAGCAGGTATACTTATTATGAAGTACTTACACATTCATATATTCATGAATTATTAAATGTCATGATGGAACGTAAGAAATGTATATGTGTGTTGAGTATGACATATGTGGCATGGTGGATACGTATTAGTACGTGATCCGAAAATATGAATATGTATATATGTATGTGTGGTATGAGGGATGCGTAGTTATACGTGATCCGAGTATACGAGCTGAGTATTGATGCCTGGGGCATGATCAATATGAGAAAATGTCGAGAATGAGATAGATTGATAGGCAGGATCATATGCGATATGAAATTGTTTATGATTCAGCATAAATAATAGAATTTGGTTGTATTGAATTTATCGTGTTGATGAGTATCATGTTTAAATAACGATATTGAACTTGATGTTATGAAAGCGTGTGAGTTTGAAACAGGAACAGTGCGTGTAAGCTATACAGATTCAGAATTGTACAGGGAGTACATTTTTATAGATTTTCAATAATCGTAAACTGTGATATTATGATCGTATCATGATCTTTATGCATTGTTATGATATGGGTATTATAATGTTGGTATGCTCACCCTGTGTGGGGGCTGTTTCTGTTGAAACAGGTATTACATCTACAAGGTTATTTTGGTGTAGCAAGCTCGAGCTTGGTTGGACAATATTGTTTCCTAAAGCGTAGAGTGAGATTTAGTAAATGGTATACATTATTTATGCAACTAGATGGTTATCCATTATTTGTTGCTCGCATGTGAGTACTTGGAGTCGTGTATATGGACTGTAATAATGGTGTTGGGAGTCCACTTCTTATATCTTCCTATTATTGTGTTTTCCCTGGCTGGGAACTTATTTATGGTGATGATTTTGTTTAGCATTATGTTTTTCCCTGGCTAGGAGTTATTTTAGTGATGTGCTATATTTTCGGATAGCCTAATTATGGGGAGACTTTGCCCAAATTTTTATAAAAGTCATGGGGCTTATGTGAAGCATGTAATGAATCTTTAAAAGAAAAGAAATTTTTACATACACAAATGACGTCATAATTGCATTATTGACGTGTTGGAACGTTGGGGTCTTACATTAGTGGTATCAGAGCAGTGGTTAGGTCTTTGGGATGTTTAAGGGCTTAAGGATGTGTTGATAGACATATATAGCACATGATTTATGCATGATTGCGGTTTTGTGTCAGTGTGACAAGATATTTATATGCTTATGTGCATAGTATGATATGGAATGATGGAAACTATTATTATTGCTAACCAATGTGGTTACAGGGAAGTATGTCATACGATGAATGTGATAGTAGAATAACTGGTGATGCCAATGAACGTACGCACTTGATGTATTTTTTTTGTGGAGTACAAGAGACCGGTAACATAAGTGATTCTATATATTACTGATTTGAGTGGGTAATTTTGATATTGTGTCGTTGGGTGAGCGACAAAATGATATACTATGTTGTTAATAATTTGATGTTGTATATGGGTAGATTGAAATGTATGCGCGCCATATCTGTATACAGTACTGAGTAAACATAAATTGCAGGAGAATCTGAAAATGATATATGATATCTGAGGATAGGAAATTGTAGGCAGTACTGTGCTGTTGGAGTATGACAACAGATGATGTGACAATCGGGTATGTGTATGTCATTTACATGATGGCACATGTACGTAATGATGTACAAGCATGGATGAATATATTTTCTACTGTATTATTGAAAAGCGAAGTGTCGCTTAGGTTTAGGGTCGCTTTTATGGTTGACCGACGTGTTATTATTATGTGTGGGTCGCCTTCATGTTGAACGACGTGTTATTATCATTTATGGGTCGCCACTAAAGTGTGCAATGTGATTATGTGTTATGAATGTAGAGTGGGGTCACCGCTGAGGCGAGTGATGTGTTTATTTAGAGGTCGCCACTAGATTGTGGGATGTGATCATGTTGTGTGAATGTAGAGTGGGGTCACCGTTGAAGTGAGTGATATGTATATATGATGTGTGGTCGCCGTTGGTGCGTGCGATGTGTTAATATGATATGTGGGTCACCACTGACGAGTGAGTGATGTGGTCGCCGCTGACGAGCGAGCGATGTGATATGGGTCGCCACTGATGAGTGAGCGATGTGATATTGGGTTACCACTGACGAGTGAGTGATGTGGTCGCCGCTGACGAGCGAGCGATGTGATATGGGTCGCCACTGATGAGTGAGCGATGTGATAATGGGTTACCACTGACGAGTGAGTGATGTGGTCGCCGCTGACGAGCGAGCGATGTGATATTGGGTCGCCACTGAGGAGTGAGCGATGTGATTCGGGTCACCGCTGACAAGTGAGTGATGTGGTCACCGCTGGCAAGCGAGCGATGTGTATATTTCAGAGTCAATGCTAGAGAGAGCATGTGACGAGTATATTGATATTGAGTTGGTGCTAGGGAGAGCATGCGATGTGATTATTGTCGGGATCGACACTATTGAGAGTGTGCAATGTATTTTATGTGCCTCCACTATAGAGGGAGGGTGATGAATATACGTTGATTTAAATTGACCTTGTTGATTTCACGTATTGTAATAATCAAACGTACAGGTGAAAGCGATCATGGAGAGAGTGGATGAAGAGACATTATTGTTTTCTTTCATTTTTATTTCAGTGGATGCAATAGCGGGATGTGATTGATACCGATATACTGATGACATTTATTGGCGAGATGATGGTATGATTATATTTTGATATTTGAGATTTATAATTTACCGCTATCATATCGAAGCGATGGAAATATTGTGAATGCCGCTGATATGTCGAGACGATGAATATTTTTGGACGGTCATGTTATTGATGAGTGAGTATATCAGTTGTGTATTGATATGAAATTATATTTTGTGGAATATTTATATTGAGAACAGGGGTAGTTTAAAGGATCGAGAGGTGGATCCACTGTGTACAGTAAGTGTTATTACATCTTATTATTTTAAGAATGTAATTTTATTCACTGTGATTATGGAATTATATGGATGCCAGTAGTGGCGATGATATTGTGCATGCCCGTCGTGGCGATGAGATTATGTATGACAGTGTTGGCGATGAGTATTGATATATATTGCTATTGTGTTAGCAATGGATATTAGTGTGCCATCATTGGGCGATGAATATTGATGTGTTGCTATTATGTTAGCATGAGTATTAGTGTACTGCTATTGTGTTAGCGATGTATATTGATGATGTGTTGATTTCAGATAGCAGTGGACATTGTGTTATTGTTGTTCCTTGGGTACATGAGATGTAAAGGCCCAAGAGGATATTGGAATGTTCCACGGGAACAAGGAATTGAGGTAAATCATTTCGTTTGGTTTAACATGTTTGATTTATGTGGATTGTGAACTATCGCGATTGATTGGTGTGGTTTATGAGAACCAAATGAATTGAGAAAGAAATTGTAATGACATATAGTTGATATGTTCATTGATTATTGTTGCAGAGGCTAGATAATAGTGGGGTAATGATGGTCAGATTGAATGATATTGGTTTATAAAAACATGATTGTTTAGTATATTGTGAGACTGATGATCTATTAATCATGTTATGTTGAGTTAAATGTAACCATGTTGGAATGAGATTAATGAACAGGTCATGAGATGACATGGAACGTCACGGGATGACGTGAGATCGCTACGAATGTCCTGTGTGGACGTGTGATCATGGTGAAGGTTGCGGGTCGACGTAGTAAGTACGAAATTATGATGTTATTCTCTAGTATGTAGTGATAACACTGATAAATAATCATGTAGTGATTAATGATGAGTTAGACACGATGTGATAGACAATATAATGATGTCATTATGAGAATACATGGGATATATGAACATTCACTTTAGATGATTTATCATATTGATATTGTGTTAGAAACGGGAAGGCATATAAATGATGATATATGCGATGAGACTGATGTATGAGAAATCATGAATACATACTACACGATGATATGTTATTCATTTATGAAATAGTACTTTGTTGAATAAAGGATCAAAATGAATTACGTCATTGAGGCATGTGAGTGATTCTTATGTTAAATTTCAATCACACATATATGTGATAGTTTGTAGTAGCATAATGTGTATAGGATTGCGTGAAACTTTTGACGCAGGGATATTAATGTTTGATGACGGAAACATTATGAATATCAATTATGCGTAAATGACAAGGTACGTGGTTATGCTATGAGTATTTGAGAAATACTAATGAGTTTATTTTTAGTACTTGTTCCATGATAGATGATAGTTGGGTGATGAAATGCGGAAAGTTTGATGTTTAAGAGCATGTAAGTACTATGATGAGCATGATACCATGAAGCTATTATACATGTAGGTGACTTAATCTACAAAGATAATAGTCAGAAGATTATATGAAAAGTGGATGTGTAAGTGCTCGAGAGTAAATTGCATACTTTTGCAACCACACAGGTATGATGTTATTTATACGATAAGAGGTTGGTGTATCATAATACATTCTGATAAACACATGATACGCATGGAATTAATGATTTAGCGATTATATGATATGTACTATGATGAAAGTGAACGATGACGGATTATGTAGGGTCTTCCTACCTTAACATCATATTAATAGCGTATTATGAACTAAACATATATTAGAGACATCTTAGAGTTCTGGTTGTTATGTGAGCTCAAAGTAATTACAGGCCAAAATGAAACTTCAATAGTTATTTAATTACATTCCCCAAAATGAATGTTAAGGCTAACAAAATCCTGTATCTATCTTCTTATGCTCCTTTAGCTCACCATCTCAACCCGACCCTTAGTCTCGATCCAAAAGTGTACCTACAGGAACAACCCATCGTGAGCATGTACATCGTTACTTAACATCATGAGTAAATGGCATATAAATAATGCATGGAAATAATTGATAGCATATACTTCCTGTTTAATAGTACTATCCTTCCTTGGTTGTCCCTGTGTCATAATTACGCATATAATCATTAGTTCAAGACATGAATGATTAACATCATATTTCGTATATAAGCTCACATCAATCCATGTTAATTAGAAATGGGACTATCCGGGTTCTATTATGACAGCGGCACAATTGGCGCCCTCGCTCGACATAACTCATCGTATGATACCCATCGCTACGCCTTGATAGCGGATGTATCTCTTATTCAGCGGATGATACCCATCGCTACACCTTGATAGCGGATGTACCCCATCGCTCAGCGGATGATACCCATCGCTACACCTTGATAGCGGATGTACCCCATCGCTCAGTTATGTGAGCGGCAAGACCTTCCTCGCTTGCCCATAATAGTCACCGAACATTCAACCATTCTAAGTAACATAGTCAAACATGCGTCATCATCCTATAAGCATCATCATTTCAAACATCATCATCTTATCATAATTGTCATTGTAACATCATATCATCTTCATTTATCACAACTTCATCATCATAAACTTAATCATCATAATCATCATAATCATCATCATCAATACTTATGCAATTAATGCAAAGTCATAGTTTAGGAATATGTTACCGTTTGATGCCCGTACGTTTCTTACGTACCTTTTCAAAATATTGTGAAGTTGTAGTACTTTATCTCCTCGAGGTCGTTGGTACCTGGGATGGTTCTACACAACCATACAAATCAATATTAGAAGCTAAACAATAGCCCAATACCAAAAATTCTATAAAAAACATCATTTTTCAAAATTACACAGCTGGCGATCGATCGCTTCGCTGAGGCGATCGATCGCCTCAAATTCTTCTTCGCGGCGATCGATCGCGCCAAATGTGGCGATCGATCGCCTATCCTTTGAATTGGCTACTGCCTCTCGGCGATCGGTCGCCTCATTTCAGGCGATCGATCGCCTGCCCTGTTCTTCGCCCACTGTCCTTAGGCGATCGGTCGCCTCTTTTCAGGCGATCGATCGCCTCGCACAGGTACACGTTTTTCACCATTTTTACACCAAAAATTACTTCCCAACTTCCACAACACTTATACCAACAAACTCAAAACACAAAAACACTTTAAACCTTCAATATACATCATAAAACCACTAAAAATCCAACATCCTACAAAGAATCACACTAACCCAAACAAACCCATTTCAAACCCTTTTTAAAACCCTTCCAAACTCAATCAACACTTCAAGAACATCAATGAGATATATATAAACATCATAGGCACTAAATCTTACCAAGAAGTGCAAGAACAAAGCTTTTACAAGGATTTCTTCCCACCCTTAGGTCAAAATTCGAAAATGAGGGGAAAAGGGTTATGGGAGAGTGATTTTGGGGATTTAAGTGTAAAGGGTAAAGTGAGGTGAAATGGTGGGTTAAGTGTTAAATCTTCATTTCTTTTAACTTGTACCCCAATAATTAACACGATGTCTATAAAATATATTAACATGATAAGCATTTACAAAATGCAACCAACTTCATTAATCCCATATCATCCTCATAATTAAAATCAACATCCTTAAATCATGTTACTTCTTCATTTCCCACACATATCTTAATCATCGTAATAAATCATCATATAAGCATAATTAATATTTAGATTGCCATCAGTTAATTTCGGGGCATCACATTACTCCCCTACTTATAAGATTTCGTCCTCGAAATCACATGCACTTACCCAAAAAGAAACTAAACATAAATCATACCAGAAAATAATTCCGGGTAGTGCTGCACCATATGCCGTTCCGTCTCCCACGTAGCCTCCTCGACACCCCGGCGATCCCACTGAACTTTGACCATCGGTATAATCTTACTTCGTAGCCTGCGATCTTCACGATCCAGAATTCTAACCGGTCGTTCAACATAGGATACCTCTGAACTCAACTGGACTTCTGAAGGCTGCAATACATGAGACAGATCGGGTTCGTACTTCCTCAACATAGAAACATGAAAGACATCATGAATACCGGATAAGGACGGTGGTAGAGCCAAACGGTAGGCCAAAGTACCGATGCGCTGCAATATCTCATACGGCCCCACATACCTCGGAGATAACTTTCCCCGCATACCAAAACGGACCACACCCCTGAAGGGTGAGATTTTCAAGAAAACCTTATCTCCTACTTGGAATTCTAGCGGTCGTCGCCGCTTATTGGCATAGGCTGCTTGTCTATCTTGGGCCGCTTTCATCTTTAAACGTATCGTCTTGATCTTTTCTTCCATATCTTTAATCATATCCGGTCCTCCGACCGCCTTACTAGTCAAGTCCTCCCAATACAGCGGTGATCTACATTGTCGTCCATAAAGAGCTTCAAAAGGAGCCATTTGAATGCTCGCCTGATAGCTGTTGTTGTAGGAGAACTCCACCAGTGGTACTGAATCCTGCCACGGAGTATCAAACTCTAAAACGCATGCCCTTAACATATCCTCGAGCGTCTGTATGGTACGCTCTGTCTGACCGTCTGTCTGAGGGTGATAGGTTGTACTCAGTCTTACCTCCGTGTCCAAAGCTGTCTGGAGACCCTCCCAGAAATGTGAAGTGAACCTTGGGTCCCTGTCAGACACTATCGAGACTGGAATGCCATGCAATCTCACTACATCCCGCACGTATAGTTGGGCCATCTTCAAATATGTGAAAGTCATATTGTAAGGGATGAAATGGGCTACCTTCGTCAGCCTATCCACGATTACCCAGATCGCATCGAATCCAGAGGCCGACCTTGGCAAGTGGGTCACGAAGTCCATAGATATATGCTCCCACTTCCATTTAGGTACCTCTAAGCTCTTCAACTCACCCCCAGGCCTCTGTCTTTCTGCCTTTACCTGCTGGCAGATTAGACACCTCTTAACAAAAGCAATTACTTCACGCTTCATGCGTCTCCACCAAAATTGACTACATAGGTCCTTGTACATCTTTCTTCCTCCTGGGTGGATACTGAACCGGCTACTGTGGGCACGGTGCAAGATTCCTTGGCATAATTCTGGTGTCTTTGGTACCACCCAACGGTTGCCTAGTCTCAATGAACCATCCTCAGCAACTCGGAACTTTGATGGTTGCCCTTGGAGTACTATTGATGACCATCTCTGAATTTCATTATCCGAACTCTGAGCTTTCCTAATAGCCTCAAATATATCTGGCTCAGCCAATAAGGTCGACACTCGCACCGGCGACGTGTCCACATCAAAATCATAGCCCAGATGGCAATAAGAAGTCATCATAGCTGATAAGCTCATAGTATCCTCAGCGGTGCTCTTCACTTTTTGACTTAAGGCATCTGCTATCATATTTGCTTTACCCGGATGGTACTCAATCTCACAATCATAATCCTTGAGCAAGTCCATCCATCTTCTTTGACGCATGTTAAGTTCAGCCTGAGTGAATAGGAACTTCAGACTCTTATGGTCCGTATAGATGGTGAACGTCGTACCATAAAGATAATGACGCCATATCTTCAAGGAAAAAATGATGGCCGCCAGTTCCAGATCATGGACTGGGTATCTGGTCTCATGGGGCTTCAACTGCCTCGAAGCATAAGCTACCACGTGCTTATCTTGCATCAACACACAACCCAACCCTTGTAATGATGCATCCGTGTACAAGGCAAACTTCTTATCCTCAGAAGGAATTACCAACACTGGCGCTGTCGTCAAGCGACGCTTCAACTCTTGGAAGCTCTCCTCACAAGCTTCGGACCAATAGAACGGAACTCCCTTCTGAGTCAACTGGGTCAACGGCTTAGCAATCTTAGAGAATCCCTCGACAAAACGTCGGTAGTAGCCCGCCAAACCAAGGAAACTCCGTATCTCGGGCACAGAAGTGGGTGCAGCCCACTCCATAACAGCTTCAATCTTACGGGGATCCACAGATATCCCACAGCTGGATATTACATGACCCAAAAACACCACACTGTCCAACCAAAACTCGCACTTGCTAAGCTTTGCATATAATTGATGATCCCTAAGGATCTGAAGTACTGTCCTCAAGTGCCCAACATGTTCTTCTTCAGTCCGGGAGTAGATAAGTATGTCATCGATGAAGACTATGACAAACTGGTCCAAATATGGCTGGAATACCCTGTTCATTAAACTCATGAAAACAGCTGGGGCATTCGTCACCCCAAAGGGCATGACTAAGAATTCATAGTGCCCATATCTGGTCCTGAAAGCTGTCTTCTGTACATCATCCTCCCTCACCCGAATCTGATGGTATCCCGACCTCAGATCGATCTTACTATACAACCTCGTACCCTGCAACTGGTCAAACAAATCATCGATCCTCGGGAGTGGGTACTTGTTCTTCACGGTAGCTTTGTTCAGTTGTCTGTAATCGATGCACAGACGCATCGAGCCATCTTTCTTCTTAACAAATAAAACTGGTGCACCCCAGGGCGATACGCTAGGGCGTATGTAGCCCTTGTCAAGGAGTTCTTGCAACTGAACTTTTAATTCCTTTAGCTCCGTTGGTGCCATCCTATACGGGGCACGGGAAATGGCTGACGTCCCCGGTAATAATTTGATTCCAAACTCGACCTCTCTCGCCGGTGGGAATCCAGGGATCTCTTCAGGAAATACATCAGGAAATTCCGCCACTACGGGCACATCTTCAACCTTTAGTTCTTCCTTCTTTCCAGAAACATCAATAGCAATAAGATATCATGTATGGCCTCGTTCCAATAATTGTGTCATCTTGACTGCAGATATTAACGGAATCTTTGAACGAGAACCATCTCCATAGAACGTCCACTGAACTCCTTCATCAGCTCTGAATCGTACAGTCCTCTGCCTGCAGTTCACAACTGCCTGATACCTATTCAGAACATCAATACCCAATATACAGTCAAAGTCTGACATTCCCAGAACGATCAAATCCGACCTTAACTTGTTATCCTCAAAATAAATGAGGCTATCATAGACAACCTGATCAGCAATCAAACTCCTTCCAGCGGGGGTCGAGACTATAAGAGGCGTGGGCGACGGAGAAGTGCATATGTGGTGCCTTTCCACAAAACTTGTCGACACAAAAGAGTGTGACGCACCTGTGTCGATCAATATAAAAGCAGGGTGCGTAAATAAAAGACACGTACCCGCTATAACCTCCTCCGGAGCCGCTGTGGCCTGCTCCCTTGTCAATGCATACACCTGCCCTTGAGGTGGCCCCGTAGGCTGACTTCCAAACTGCCTCGGTACATATGGGGGTCTGTTCTGTGCTGTTCTGACCGTAGACCTCTCAGTAGAGTTCTGCTGCCTTCCCCTGTTGGGACACTGTCGAGCAAAGTTGCCTCTCTCGCCACAAACATAACATCCCACACAATTCTTCGTCAGATGTGGTTGCCCACAAAGAGAGCATTGAACCTCCCCAACACTACCTCCTCGAGACTGTCCTCCTCTTGGTGGGACGTCATTCCTGCGGTTTCCTCTCCATCGGTTATCGGGCCTCCTACCACTGAATCTTGACGCAGAAGTGTTCCCCCCCAGACTTGAACCGATCACCCCTTGGCCTTAAATTGTCGGGAGTAGATCTCTGAGGGGGTGCTGGAGGTGGTACAGCATCAGGGTATGCACCTACCCCCAGTTCGGCTAACTCAGCCCGTGTAAGTGCATCGTCAAAGCATGTAGGGCCATATGTAATCACCCTATCATAGAGTTCTGGCCTCAAGCCCTTCATAAAGTTCCTCATTTTTGCTTGAGTGTCAGCGGCGATATGAGGTACATATCTGAGTAGAGAACAGTAGTGGAGGGCATAATCTGACACCGGCATGGTACCTTGCTTCAACTTAGTAAACTCATCCTCTTTAGCTTGACGTGCAGCAGCTGAAAAGTATCGGGCCAGGAATCTAGTTCTAAACAGCTTCCAGTTTACCTCTTGACCCTGTGCCTCCTGTTCAATCACGGTGGTCTTCCACCACATCAGTGCTTTCTTGGCTAATTGGAACTCTGCTAGCCTTATCCATGCCGTCTTTGCACATGGGGCTGCCACAAATATTTGTTCTATCCTTTCTAGCCATTCCTCGGCTCGCTCCCCTGTTTCAGTCCCTTCAAAAGTCAGGGGCCGATATGCTAGAAATTGAGTCAAACTCAACTCTCCCGGCAATAACTGTTGCTCGGACGGTTCTTCGCCTAAGGCTGGCGGGGGTAGGGGATTCGTGCCCCCCGCACTAGCGTTCACACTTACCGCATCACCAATGTCGATATTTGCTGCCATACTGCAACACAAGGGTTAACAACAAGATCCAACAGCAGTTCATATAAACAGCGTTAGAAAGCCATAACATGTTATCATAACACTCATATACTTCATATGCAATGCAACATAATATGACAAAAGTAAGCGCCTAGCCAACCTACTGCTAAGGCTACCCTTCACTCATCCCCGGGTTATCTAACCACTGCTCTGATACCACTAATGTAGGGTCTTCCTACCTTAACATCATATTAATAGCGTATTATGAACTAAACATATATTAGAGACATCTTAGAGTTCTGGTTGTTATGTGAGCTCAAAGTAATTACAGGCCAAAATGAAACTTCAATAGTTATTTAATTACATTCCCCAAAATGAATGTTAAGGCTAACAAAATCCTGTATCTATCTTCTTATGCTCCTTTAGCTCACCATCTCAACCCGACCCTTAGTCTCGATCCAAAAGTGTACCTACAGGAACAACCCATCGTGAGCATGTACATCGTTACTTAACATCATGAGTAAATGGCATATAAATAATGCATGGAAATAATTGATAGCATATACTTCCTGTTTAATAGTACTATCCTTCCTTGGTTGTCCCTGTGTCATAATTACGCATATAATCATTAGTTCAAGACATGAATGATTAACATCATATTTCGTATATAAGCTCACATCAATCCATGTTAATTAGAAATGGGACTATCCGGGTTTTATTATGACAGCGGCACAATTGGCCCCCTCGCTCGACATAACTCATCGTATGATACCCATCGCTACGCCTTGATAGCGGATGTATCTCTTATTCAGCGGATGATACCCATCGCTACACCTTGATAGCGGATGTACCCCATCGCTCAGCGGATGATACCCATCGCTACACCTTGATAGCGGATATACCCCATCGCTCAGTTATGTGAGCGGCAAGACCTTCCTCGCTTGCCCATAATAGTCACCGGACATTCAACCATTCTAAGTAACATAGTCAAACATGCGTCATCATCCTATAAGCATCATCATTTCAAACATCATCATCTTATCATAATTGTCATCGTAACATCATATCATCTTCATTTATCACAACTTCATCATCATAAACTTAATCATCATAATCATCATCATCAATACTTATGCAATTAATGCAAAGTCATAGTTTAGGAATATGTTACCGTTTGATGCCCGTACGTTTCTTACGTACCTTTTCAAAATATTGTGAAGTTGTAGTACTTTATCTCCTCGAGGTCGTTGGTACCTGTGATGGTTCTACACAACCATACAAATCAATATTAGAAGCTAAACAATAGCCCAATACCAAAAATTCTATAAAAAACATCATTTTTCAAAATTACACAGCTGGCGATCGATCGCTTCGCTGAGGCGATCGATCGCCTCAAATTCTTCTTCGCGGCGATCGATCGCGCCAAATGTGGCGATCGATCGCCTATCCTTTGAATTGGCTACTGCCTCTCGGCGATCAGTCGCCTCATTTCAGGCGATCGATCGCCTGCCCTGTTCTTCGCCCACTGTCCTTAGGCGATCGGTCGCCTCTTTTCAGGCGATCGATCGCCTCGCACAGGTACACGTTTTTCACCATTTTTACACCAAAAATTACTTCCCAACTTCCACAACACTTATACCAACAAACTCAAATCACAAAAACACTTTAAACCTTCAATATACATCATAAAACCACTAAAAATCCAACATCCTACAAAGAATCACACTAACCCAAACAAACCCATTTCAAACCCTTTTTAAAACCCTTCCAAACTCAATCAACACTTCAAGAACATCAATGAGATATATATAAACATCATAGGCACTAAATCTTACCAAGAAGTGCAAGAACAAAGCTTTTACAAGGATTTCTTCCCACCCTTAGGTCAAAATTCGAAAATGAGGGGAAAAGGGTTTTGGGAGAGTGATTTTGGGGATTTAAGTGTAAAGGGTAAAGTGAGGTGAAATGGTGGGTTAAGTGTTAAATCTTCATTTCTTTTAACTTGTACCCTAATAATTAACATGATGTCTATAAAATATATTAACATGATAAGCATTTACAAAATGCAACCAACTTCATTAATCCCATATCATCCTCATAATTAAAATCAACATCCTTAAATCATGTTACTTCTTCATTTCCCACACATATCTTAATCATCGTAATAAATCATCATATAAGCATAATTAATATTTAGATTGCCATCAGTTAATTTCGGGGCATCACAGATTAAGATTTTGTGCAGACGGATTAAGATTTTGTGCAAGGAACTATACAAATGTGGATACACAGGTAGCGAAGTATGACAAAGATGTGCTTGATGATTAAACACCTAAAGTGATGTGACTTCTAGTCTTGAGAATGTTGGTGTGGTAAGCCACGTTTAAGAGCTATGATGATTTGAATAATGGTGGCGTCCTACGGATTTGTTACAACGCAATCTTAAGCTTTATAACGGTACGTAAATTTTACTGTTGGCTTTTAATGGTAAGCATGCGTTTAAATTTCGGGGTCGAAATTTTATTAGTTGGGGAGAATTGTGATGCTCTGAATATTTGATAATTATTCAATTGACTTAATTGTGGTATTTCAATAAGATTTTGAGATTTAAATTATTGGGAATGTTATTTTGCTCCAGAGTTAAAATAAATTCCGTTGAATTAATTTCGGAAATCATATTACAGGGAATTGTAGTCGGACCCGGATTTGAAATTAAACTAGTGGGAGTGAACTTATGGTGCACTTGTAGCCAACAATTTTTACCATTATTTTGAGTCTTTGATTTGAATAAATTACTTGTTTTTTTTATAGAATAGATGAATTTAAGGGTGTGGATTAAATGTAAGGTTGAGATTTAAAGCTAGTGCTAGACAAGAAAAAAACACACACACATCTTCTCACACACTAAATAATCGGCTCTCCTTCCCCAAACCCCTCAAACAAATCGGCTCTTTCATAGTAGCTTAGGGTTGGAATTTTCGCCTCTTTTAGCTCAAATATCTTGCCAAGATTTGTGAGGTATGATGTTTCCTTACTCCCTAAGCCATTCTACCTCTCTTATTTTCGAGTTTGGATTTAATATTTCCAAGTTGGGGTTCGAAAATTTGAGGCTTGTCAAGGGAAATGTTTAGTTCTCCTTTGGGTCGATTTTTGGGTGATTGTTTGGTCGAAATGTTGAGGTGTTGTGGCTGTTTTCTTACTGTGTGCTAGTGTTTGCAGAAAACGTGTTTGAGTGTGTGCTGGTAGGTGTTAGTGTGTGCTGGAAAAGTGTGAGTGTGCTGTGTGCGTGAGTTTGGTGTGTGTTCTTGAGTGTATTGGTGTGTGTATGAGGTATATTCACATATGTAATGAATATTTTAGCATGTATTGGTGATATTATGTGTTATATACACATATGTGTGAGTGGTTGTGGTTAGATGAAGTATTGTCAATGAAGAATGATAACTTGATTGGGTATGACGGGTTGAGGCGATTATGTGGCGTAATACGAGTACAAACATTAATTGGATAGCATGAGAAATGTCATTGAGTGTTGGAATTCAATTATAACTCACTTTGTTGAATGGTTTATTGTTGAAAGTAAATTGTTGAATTGTGCATTGGCTTAACATTATTATTGGTTAAAAGATGAAGATTAAAATTATGCAAGGAAGGTGCTTGTTATTATGCTTAAATATGATTCAAATGTGGTCTAAGCCTTGTTAGTGGAGGTGAAAAGAACTAACTTCAATGGCTTGTAGCCATTGTAATATTTGGTGGGTGTTAGGCTATGAGATGAGATGTTTTTACCTTTGAAGCATGAGTAGTGTGAATGGATGAGTTAGATACATGTTATAAAGTGTTATAACATGTAGTAAGGGGTATGTGAGCAATATACCTGACTATGTGCCATAACGTGAGTTGGTGATTTATATCTTAATGAGTTAATAATGAAATTTTATTGAGTTGTGATTATTTTAGTTAGCGGCATAATGAATATGTGATAAATGATTTTATTGTTCATTACTAGTGATAAGTGCTTGAAGATATTGATTTTTTGGACATAAGCTAATATTGAATGAACATTCAATATAGATACTCCACTAGTCCCCGGACATCAATGGCAGCTTTTTCTTGTTGACGATTTTAAGGTACGTAGTGACGTACGAGCAGGTATACTTATTATGAAGTACTTACACATTCATATATTCATGAATTATTAAATGTCATGATGGAACGTAAGAAATGTATATGTGTGTTGAGTATGACATATGTGGCATGGTGGATACGTATTAGTACGTGATCCAAAAATATGAATATGTATATATGTATGTGTGGTATGAGGGATGCGTAGTTATACGTGATCCGAGTATACGAGCTTAGTATTGATGCCTGGGGCATGATCAATGTAGGGTCTTCCTACCTTAATATCATTTAGTACACATAACTTGGACAGAACATGCATTTATAACTTCTTAAGGGTTCCGGTTGTAGCTTGAGCTAAGGAGATTACAGGCCAAAATAAAGTTTTCAAAAGCTATTTAATTACATTCCCAATAAAGAATGTTAAAGCTATAGATTTACACTACTCCTAGAGTAGAGACTATCAAAATCCTGCATCCTACGTTCATCATGCTCCCTTTAGCTCACTTCCTCAACCCGACCCTAGGCCCTTGGTCCAAAAGTGTACCTACAGGGATAACACATCGTGAGCATACACATAT
Organism: Haberlea rhodopensis; assembly: GCA_907163345.1. NCBI lineage: Eukaryota > Viridiplantae > Streptophyta > Magnoliopsida > Lamiales > Gesneriaceae > Haberlea > Haberlea rhodopensis. Next base: position 293,005 of record CAJQUN010000369.1, read on the forward strand.
TTACTTAACATTATATAAAAGCATACAATAATGCATAACATCTTAGTTAAGTAAAGGTTATTGGTCGTCCTTCGAATTCCTTGTTATCCCTGACTCTTATTCATATATTAGGGCGTCTTACCCCATTGTATGACATCTTACCATCTCATCATCATCGTGTGGCATCTTACCACGTGGGCATCTTACCCAATCATATGGCGTCTTACCATATCATAAACATTGCGTGGCATCTTACCACGGGGGCATCTTACCCACTCGCATACTTTGGGTGGCATCCTACCACATGGGCGTCTTACCCAATCATACACGTCGTATGACCTTATCATAAACTTCGTCATTATAGACGTCCTCATAAACATCATCATCATAGACATCATCATAAGCATCATCATCGTAACATCATCATAAGCATCATCATCGTAACATCATCATAAGCATCATCATCATAACATCATCATAAGCATCATCATCATAAATATCATCATAGACATCATCATCATAAATATCATCATAGACATCATCATCATAACATCATCTTAAACATCATCATAATAGGTAAGGGTATGGTTTACCGTCCGATGCTCGTACGTCTCTTACGTACCTTAATTCCAAAAGAAGGAGAAATCGTAGACTTTATCTCCTTGAAGTCGTGGGTACCTGGGACGGTTCTACATAACCATACAAATTGATATTAGAAGCTAAATATAGTCCAATATCCAAAAATCCCACATAAATATCAAAATTCCATTTTTTTACAGCTCGCGATCGATCGCTGCCCAGGCGCGATCGATCGCGAGATCGCACTGGACGAGGGGCAAAAATTCTTTCCTTGGCGATCGATCGCCACTTTTGGCGCGATCGATCGCCAGCCTCGCCGATCGATCGCCCACGAGTGGCGATCGATCGCCAAATGCTACTGGCGGGCACTGGAGGCTCGCGATCGATCGCCAAGAATGGGCGATCGATCGCCGAGTGCTGTGCTTCGAAAATTCGCCATTAATGCTCATTTTTCAAGCTCTTCCTCATGCCACCCAAAACCAAACTTCTTAACAACTTCAATAACATCATAACCCACTAAAACCAACATAAAACACTTCAAAAATCATACCCCAACCATAAACAACACATACCCAAACAAACCCACATAAAAAACATCAAAAACTTAACCCATTTCAACACCAAACATCATGAAACTTATAGGAATGGTTCCATACCTCTTGTAGGCTCCAAATCCTAGCAAAAATCACACAAACAAAGTTTTTGTGGAACTTTTCTTCTCCTCTATTGGTGGAACTCGAAAATGGGTAGGGTTTGGGGTTTGGGAAGTGATTTGGGGATTTTTTTATAAAGTGAAAGGTAAAGGGGTTAAAGTGATGGGTAGAGGATTTAAAAGGGGGGTTACTTTAACTTAATTAAAATTGTACCCCAAACTTAACATGATGTAAAAATGCTCCAACATAGTATTTTAAAGGCATTTTACAAGAATGCTCCAAACTTCTTCTAAAATCACATCCTCCTCCTATTTAATAATTAACACAATTAAATCATGTTATCATCTTAATACCCAACACATAAATCCATCAACACATGATACATCATATAAACATAATTAATGCCTTACTTGCAATTAATGAATTTCGGGGCATCACAATCAATATGAGAAAATGTCGAGAATGAGATAGATTGATAGGCACGATCATATGCGATATGAAATTGTTTATGATTCAGCATAAATAATAGAATTTGGTTGTATTGAATTTATCGTGTTGATGAGTATCATGTTTAAATAACGATACTGAACTTGATGTTATGAAAGCGTGTGAGTTTGAAACAGGAACAGTGCGTGTAAGCTATACAGATTCAGAATTGTTCAGGGAGTACATTTTTATAGATTTTCAATAATCGTAAACTGTGATATTATGATCGTATCTTTATGCATTGTTATGATATGGGTATTATAATGTTGGTATGCTCACCCTGTGTGGGGGCTGTTTCTGTTGAAACATGTATTACATCTACAAGGTTATTTTGGTGTAGCAAGCTCGAGCTTGGTTGGACAATATTGTTTCCTAAAGCGTAGAGTGAGATTTAGTAAATGGTATACATTATTTATGCAACTAGATGGTTATCCATTATTTGTTGCTCGCATGTGAGTACTTGGAGTCGTGTATATGGACTGTAATAATGGTGTTGGGAGTCCACTTCTCATATCTTCCTATTATTGTGTTTTCCCTGGCTGGGAACTTATTTATGGTGATGATTTTGTTTAGTATTGTGTTTTTCCCTGGCTGGGAGTTATTTTAGTGATGTGCTATATTTTCGGATAGCCTAATTTTGGGGAGACTCTGCCCAAATTTTTATAAAAGTCATGGGGCTTATGTGAAGCATGTAATGAATCTTTAAAAGAAAAGAAATTTTTACATACACAAATGACGTCATAATTGCATTATTGACGTGTTGGAACGTTGGGGTCTTACAGGATCGAAGTACTAGTAACGGTATTGAGCACAGTGTTTTATACATTTGATACACATATACTTATTTGATGCTCGCATGTGAGCACTATTATGTGTATATGGTTTGTATAAAAAGGCAAGGTCCTTTCTCTTTTAATTTATATGATGCATGCAGTTATTTAGGAATTGCAAAATGAATTGAGGACGTGTTAGTGTATTTCAAGGGTGCATGATACGTTAAATGGATTTGGTTGGGAAAAGCTTGATAGTAATGAAAGGATGCAAGAAATTTTATAGATGGTATTTTATGCCATGGTTGCATGTCTTTTCCCCTGATAACATAACTGTATGCACTAATTGCATGGGTTAATACGCAATAATGGGTTAAGGGCACTGTGGTCCTTACATTGGTGGTATCATAGCAGTGGTTTGCTCTTTGGGGCTGTTGAGGGCCTAGGAACATGTTGATGGAAATGGGTAGCACATACTTATGCTGCGTTTATGATATGTGTTCATAAATGGAATATGTTGTTGCTAACTATGGTGGTTGAGGGGCATATGGAATATGGATTATGCTTTGTGGTTACATATATATTTGAGTGATGATTTTAATGCTTTGCCGCTAAATGTTGAAGCGATGGTAAATTCCGCATGTCACATTTGAAGCAAGGCGCATTAAAATACACTCTTAACGATGTATAATGGGTTATGGATTATGCATTGTGGTTGCATATATGGCGTAGCGATGTGAATACTTGCCGCCTTCATGTCGAAGCGATGATAGAATACTTGTCGCTGACATTAAAGCGATGAAGAATATTTGCCGCAAATATGTCGAAGCGAAGGATAATTCCGCTGTCATATTACTATTGCGAGGGATATTATGCCGCTAATATGTCGAAGCGAGGGGTATTAATGCCGCTGTCATGTTAACGCGAGGGGTATTTCCGCTGTCATGTTAAAACGAGGAGTGGTGGCGCTGTTGTCATACCATCGCGATGAAGAATGTTTGCCGCTTATAGCGAGGGATATTATACCGCTAATAAGGCGTAGCGATGAGCTTTCCGCTGTCTTACGATAGTGATGAAGAATATTTGCCGCTTAAGCGAGGGATATTATGCCGCTGGTATGTCGAAGCGAAGTAGCGAAGAGGGATATTTGCCGTTGTATAGCGAGGGATATCATGACGCTATTCTATTGGCGATGGTTTATGCCTCCGGGTATATATAGCGATGGTTCATTCCGCTATTCTATTGGCGATGGTTTATGCCGCCGGGTATATATAGCGATGGTTCATTCCGCTATTCTATTGGCGATGGTTTATACCCCCGGGTATATATAGCAATGGTTCATTCCGCTATTCTATTGGCGATGGTTTATGCCGCCCGGTATATATAGCGATGGTTCATTCCGCTATTCTATTGGTGATGGTTTATGCCACCGGGTATATTGTTGCGAAAAAAATCCTTTACCGCAAGCGCACGGTAGTCAAGTTTTAGTATAAAAAGATGTCGAACCCACAGAGACTGAATAAATAGTTAAATCTAAGTACTGAATTAAAATAATCTTTGCTTTATTTAGAGAATTGAATGGTTGAGTGTTATGCGAATAATAAAAATCAATTAACTAACGATGATCAAATACTTAGTTGAAAAGAAATCAATTGGAGACGAATCTAGGAGTACGATTTCACTTGTTCATCCACTACACTTATCATTCCTTGATTTCCATGTTATGGATTTTCCTAGTTTACTAGTCGAGAATTCTTATTTATTTCTACTCCCTCTCCCGAGTGTTAAGCAGAGGTAATCATCTAACATCAATCTTGATATCCCTATCTAAGTTCAATTATCAAACAATTGTAAAAGCGTAGTAATTCCTTTAACGACTTCTATGGAGTTATAGGCCTCTCGAACAATATAACTACCACGATATGAATTCCTTATGTCCTATACACAACCCCCTCTCCCGAGTGATAGATCACAAATATAACATCATTCAATCCATGGCCAGTAGATTAAAAGCATTAAGAACATGAAAACATAAATAAACCATACGAAAATCCAAATACTTCAATCAATTCATAAGAAGCGTAGTTTCAAAACAAGCTACATCGTCTCCTAGAAAATAAAATTAGCTCATGCTAGAATTAATTAAACACATAGACATGTTTAAATAACCTATAAAAATTACTAAAAGTTTAGAGATACAAAACGAATTGGATGCTACTCTTCGATCTCTGATGAACGCCGCCGTCTCGTGATGAAATCTCTACTTTTTGCTCCGAGCCGTCGTCGTTATTTTCTTCTTCCTTCAACCCTAGCCTCCTTCTCTCTATTTCTGAATGTCTAAGTCTGAATAATCCATTGTGCCTTCGTGAATTGCTCTTTAAAATCCCGTGCATCAGATAAGGAAAGCATCCAAAATTTCAAAAATTCAGTAGGCGTAATGATGCCTCCAAACTGGCGTAACTACGCCTGATGATGTGTCAAAAGGTGTGGCTTCCCGCGTGACTGGCATAATTACGCCTACAAAGTGGCGTCTTTACGCCTGAATAAGATCACAAAAGCCGTAGCTTAGGCGTAGTTACGCCAAATGAAATCCTTCAAAATCTGATTTGCCGTGGCTTAGGCGTCTTTATGCCTGAATCAGGCATAATTACGCTTGATGCTTTGATGGAAAGTGTAGATTTTGACTTCAATTCATCCTTTCTTTCCGCCATTTGCACCCTTTTAGTCCACAAAACATGTAATTACCTGGATTACTGCAAAACAACATAGAACAAAACCAAAAGCGTAATTCTGGTCGAAAACTAGCACTAAACCATGCAAAATAAGAAGAAATATAAGTGTATAAAATACACTTATCAAACCCCCTAAACTTAAACTTTTGCTAGTCCCGAGCAAAACAACAAAAAAAAAACAAAACAAAAACAAATCAAAACAAAAGTGACACGAAAAGGCACACAAAACAAAGTTGTAAAACATTCCAATTGTGTAGGCCTCAGAAGTATTCAAACATGCATATCACTTTCTCAAGAATTCTCAAGTGTGTGTGTGCTACCATTTCCATTTAATCATTAACTCGAAGCGCTATTTACTCACACAAATCAATAGGACTTTGCAAGGTATAGGTTCAAATTGCATTGTTCAAAAACAGAGTGTAGCTTTGATAAATGCTAACAATGCATCAAGACTAGGTAATGAGATGCTCATATATGAGTGTCAAAACCATGTTTATTACAAGCGTTTCTCGAGTGTAATAGGTTTACTATTCATAATCTTCTCCACTAGTATATTAGACAAATGTGGCTTGGTCAATAGGTCTTAATAGGCTTGTAACGTTAAGCTTTGGCTCATGGCTTCAATAAAAGGAAAGGATATTCAAAACAAGAGAGTAAGTTAAAATTATCATCAATTTGCGCATTCTCATCCCGCTTTCGTTTCCTTCTATTGATGATTCATCAATTTTCTTTTCTTTTCAATTCACCCTCTTTTCTCATCCTCTTCATCATTCACCTCATTATTTTTCTCTTTTTCATTGTTACTCCACTTCTAATTTTCAATTAAGATCATAAGAGCTATTTGAACTTTTAAAGCGCAATAGAAGCTTACTCCCTTGAGTGTGGGAAACAGTGTATAAGCTATCAACAAGGTGGTTGATGTGGTATCTTGAAACGATGCCGAATGGGGTTATTCATGTGCCTAAACACATGCCATTCAATTTGTATTAAGCTCAAAAGGGTAACTAAAGATAAAATGATGTCATTTGGTGGCTTCAAAGGCTCAAACGATCAAAAATTGCCTAAATCATTCCTAAGCCACATATGTCTGTATTTCGCCTCAAAGGTTACTATAGTAAATTCTATACTACTCTCAATTCACAAATAACTTACATGATTTGGCCAATATGCTCAGAATGCATCTGAAAATCATGGTAATATCAGAAAATTTTTTGAATGAGATTCTAAAAGATATTGCAAACAATTCAATCCTCATTCTTTTATACTTAAGCTCAAAGGGCTACTATGGCAAATTTCTATCAATGGATAAAGGCCCAAATTATCAAGAATCGCATATATCATTTTTGTATTCGTTCAAATCATCATTGATTAATCAAATGGTCATGGTCTCTAGTGCATGAATATGTGAGAACTCAAGAGCAACATGAAAACATGAAAATTTTAAAATTTTCCACAAGTCAACTCAATTTTTCATCATTGGCCTCAACTGACTCGTAATACAACTTATGACACTCAAAACTAAACAGACTCTAAATCAAGACAAACCAAACAAAATAAGGAAAACAAACAAACAAAAACAACAGGAATTCAAGTAGTTTGAGACAGTTCAAAGTACCCCCCCTAAACTTAGAAATGTGCATTGTCCTCAATGCATACACATGAAGAAAGAAATAGAACGATGCACATACCTAAGCGGCGACCGTCATTGGTCATCGTCATCCATATCGTCGGGGGGCGGTTGTGGAAATGGTGATGGCTGGAACATCGGCGGCTGTGGAAACGCTCTATGAGGAAACTCCTGAGCGAGGGCTGATGTGAAGTCCACGACAAAGTTCATGTAGGTGTCTTGACGCTGCTGGAACGCCTATTGGCGCTGCATGTATGCCTCATGACTTTGGTGGAACTCGGACCATTGATTAGATTGAGCAGCTACACTTTGCTCCAAATCTGTGAGTCGGTGAACAATAGTGGGAAGGTCTGGGAGTGGTTCAGATTCAGTCGGTTGTGGCCCACTGGAGGTGCCTGCTTGGCTAGAAGATGATGGGCGTCACCGTCGAGCATGTCTGGCCAACATTATTGGCTTCTGAATCCTTAGTCGCTCCTCATCAGGGCCCATCGCACCCCCGCATTGTAGCATAGATCGGTAATGAGCATGGGGTGGGGGAAGCCCAAAGTCGTTGCCTCCCTGCAAGCAAACTCGATAGAATACTGGAGAAGAAGCCCCAAATCGATAGACATCCCAGTCATAATAGCATATAGCAATAAAGCTCTGTCTTTGGTGACATCAGTGGCATGCAGAGCCGGCTTAAGGCGTGCCTTGATGAAGGCGAACCATAACTTCTCGGTTGCTTTAAGTGCCGAGGCTTGAAAATTGACAAACTTGTCTTGATTCATTCTCCAGCGGGCATTGGGGCCACACAACCTCAAAATTACTTCATTATAGTCAATGGTTCCGTTGACAAAGGTAGTGTACTCATCATTATCCACATCATGTATCTCAAAAAGCGTATTGATCGTGTGGCATTCAAACGCTACCATATGTCCACGAACCAAGACCTTAAAATCCTCATGGCGCACGGAGAGGTTGGCATAGAATTCCCTTACGATCGGTTGCACAGCATCATTTGGCTCTTTTATAAATTCCCCCCACCCATGAGCTATTGCATTTTGAATGATGGGGTGTCGGGGCTCCGCTAAGTCAAACCCACGCTCGCTAATCCAAAACCGAGCTAATTTTGTCTTATAATTGGTCTCAGCATCCACATTCCAGAATTTTTGAGCGTCAAATGACCCCGATGAAGAGGCGGGTTCTTTTCCTTTGGAAGTCCTCCCCTTTGGTTTCTTGTTGGGTGCCATATATACTTCCAATAAACAAACTCAACAATAACCCAACTTGGCTAATGCACCCCCTCAACAACAACTCCAATATCACAATTCACAAAAATTATCACCCCAATTCAACTTCACAAGAATTATCACACTCACTTCAACTCCACATCTATATACCACAAAATATGTCCACATTTTTGTGATATCCTCGAAATGATTATGTGGGTAATCATACAATTAAGGGTTGTTAATTGTGAGCCTATGTGCTAAAGGCGTATTTTATGTGGGAGTGATTTATTTATTTTGAAGATGTGGTTTAGGGAGCATGTTAGGTGTTTTTAATTGTTGTGTTGATGTGGTAAAATAATAAAATATCAAGGAGAGATATTTTTATACATTGTATGAAATACCGGGACACAATTAAACACCACAAAACTACCCTACATGCAACCACCCCACCCCCACTTGACTCAACCCACGCCCCTCCCCTGTTTTTCTGGAAAGCAGATTGACTAGTAAGCCTCTTTGCACTAAGATATTTTCATTTTGCCTCTTCCAAAAAGACTCCTTCTTCTTCCCTTCCTTTTGTCTGCAACTTGGTCGGTTTCTAGGAAGAAAGTGATCGGATTTCGTTCATCCCTTCATATAGAAAATCGAAGAGCAAAAGTGGTGAGGAGTCACTTGTTTTTCCCAGTTTTCAGATTTCTAGCATGTATGTTCTTCGTAGCAGATTTGGCATGCTAGTGTAGGGTTTAAAGAAATTTTGTTATGAGTACTTTTATGTGATGTTAATGAAGCTCTCTGCATTTTTCCTTGAGTATGTTGCCTGTTTTATGTAAAGGAAATAAGCATGTAAAGATAGGTGTTCGAAAATCTGGGTAAGGCTGTGCCCTGTTTTCTGGAAAAATATGAGTGGGGAGTGTTTTTATGAAGGCGTTATCATGCACGTTAAACTTAGGTTTTGGTAAACCTTTGATGTGAAAATATGCATGGTAGTTTTGTGAAGCCCTTGGCATGTTTTTTCGAACATTCTTTATGTTATATGTGATAGTTTTAATAGCATGAAAAGAGGTGCTCAAGAAATCTGGAAATGAATATATTGCCCTGTTTCCAGAAAAGTTGATCCAGTACTTGTTTAAATGGTCGACGTTTATGCATGTGGGCTCATGTTTAGGGTGTAAATTTGGATTGAATACACTCAGGGTAGTGTAGTGCAACTGCTAGCATGTTGGTCTTGGCATGTATTATGTCTTACATGTTAGATTTAAGGGTATGAATATCGGTGTTAAGCAATTCTGGAAAATCGCTCAAAGGAACAGGGTTGGCGATCGATCGCCAAGGAGGCGAGATCGATCGCGACGTTCCAGTGAGTTTTGGCGATCGATCGCTGACTGCATTTTTTTGGTATGCGAGGCAGTAGCATCTCGCGATCAATCGGGACTCAGGGGCGATCGATCGCGAGATGACATTGTTGGATAAATGTGGTTTTTAATTGAGTTTTGATTCCGGATTATTATGAGGTGCCTAATATTGTGTTGTGTGGCTATGTAGAACCATCTCAGGTGCCAGCACAGCCGAGGAGATAGTCGATTGACTCCTCTATCTTTTGGAAAGGTACGTAAGCGACGTACGGGCATCCCAACGGTAACATGTACTTTATGTTTGTCTATTTGACACATGATGAATGCAATGTGGTGCATTAAGGTTATGATACATGTTATTATGCATTGTTTTTGCATATGTATGTTGTGAAATATAAGAGGTGTATTTCACGAGTCAAGGTTATCTTAGTAAGGATTTTAATGCTTACGCTAAGGTCCATAGGAAGCGAGGAAGAATTCCGCTTTCATGGAGTGGCAAGAAGCATTAAAATGTACTAATGATAAGGACTCAGGATTGAAATAAGGATTTAAGGAGGAAGGATGTCATGGCATTTATTTATAAAACCATATGTTCATATAACGTGTCATTATGAGTTATGGTACAGGGACAACCAATGGGCGTTGTAAATGCTTGGAAATACAGGAAGTGCTTTGTATTTATGATTTTGCATTTACATCTTGCATTCATATTATGTTGAATATGAATTGTGTTATGCTCATGTGTTGGGGGTTGTCTTTGTAGGTGCTTTTGATGATGAGAACCAGGGTCGGGGTTGAAATGCTGAGCTATAAGGAGTGCTACAGGATTAACATGTTAGAGAATTTTGTATAGCTTCTACTTGTAGTAGAATGAGACTATAACGTAGTACCTTTTTGTAGGAATATGTGAAATTCCTTTTTGAACTTTTGGTACTGTAATCTCTTAAGCTCAGGTTAATCAACACGACATTACTACTCTGATTTATGCATGTGAATGCTTAGTTCTCTTAATTGCACCTAAATATCTTGATGTGATAATGGGGTCTCACAATTTTCTTGCAAAAGCTCAATAATCATGAAGGAATTATACTTACCCAACCTTAGATGAAGAAGATTCGAATTTTGTTGGATAAGCAAGACCACTTCTTTGCAACCCCCTAAACTTGCTTCCTTTCACGAATGGACTCCAAAATCCTGCAATTAATCGACAAAAATATGGACTTTAGAGGTTGGATAGCTTAATTAAGAGAGATTGAAGAGAAAAGTTGGGAATTGAGATGTGGTGGAAAGAGGCGTGAGTTAGGGTTGAGGTTGGGGAAAGAATTCTGACACATGTTTCTCCCGATTCAGACTTAAAATATGCGAGGCGTAATTACGCCGCATGAGAGGCATAATTACGCCTACTGTTCGGCTTTTATTTTTTTCCTGAAAAATGGCAGGCGTAACTACGCCAAAAACAGGCGTAGTTACGCCTACGCTACGGCATTTTGTTATTTTTTGAAAAATTGACAGGCGTAATTACGCCAAAAAGAGGCGTAGTTACGCCTATGCTACGGCATTTCAAAAGCAAAAAAATTTTTTGTGGCGTATTTACGCCTGTAAAGGCGTAAATACGCCCCCCCTCTTTTATGAATAAAATAAAATAAAACAAAGGATACAGAATTTGGGTTGCCTCCCAAAAAGCGCTTAGTTTATAGTCCTCAGCCCGACTGTCTTCCATTCCTTCACTTAGGCTCGCTCAGATGAACCTGGTCCACGTCTCCTACTTCTTCCCCAAAACAATGCTTCAAACGCTGCCCATTTGCTTGAAATGTGTGACCGTCGTCGCATTTCAGTTCAATTGCTCCATATGGGGTCACTTTCTCAATAGTGAACGGCCCAGACCATCATGAATTCAACTTTCCTGCGAATAGTCGGAGACGAGAGTTATAAAGAAGCACTTTCTGACCAGGAATGAACTCTCTTCTCACGATTTGCTTGTCATCCTAGTTCTTCGTTCGCTCCTTGTAAATCTTAGCATTTTCATAAGCTTCATTGCGGAACTCCTCCATCTCAGTGAGCTATAGCAACCGTTGCTCACCAGCAGCCTTCAAATCAAAGTTTAGCTTCTTTATGGCCCAGAAAGCCCGATGCTCCAACTCTACCGGTAAGTGGCATGCTTTCCCAAAGACTAGACGATATGGGGACACCCCTATGGGAGTTTTGAATGCAGTTCGGTATGCCCATAATGTATCATCCAATTTCAGAGCCCAATCCTTTCGGTTGATGCTGACAGTCTTTTCTAAAATTAGCTTAATTTCTCGGTTAGAGATTTCAGCTTGGCCATTAGTCTGTGGATGATAAGCCAGTGCAATCTTATGCCTCACAGTGTATTTCGTCATCAGAGCACTGAATATCTTGTTACAGAAGTGGGTCCCTTCATCACTTACAATCGATCTCGGAGTGCCAAACCGTGTAAAGATGTTCTTTTGCGCAATCTTAACCACGACATGAGCGTCATTAGTTGATGTGGCAATCGCTTCAACCCACTTAGAAACATAGTCCACTGCTAGCAAAATATATGACTGCCCACAAGATGGTGGAAAGGGGCCCATGAAATCAATACCCCATACATCAAAAATTTCTATTTCCAAGATATTTGTCAACGGCTTCTCATGGCGTTTGGAAATATTACCAATGCGTTGACAACGATCACAAGTCTTCACCAAAATATAACTGTCTCGATGTAGCTTTGGCCAATAGAAACCCGATTGAAGCACTTTTGCTGCCGTCCTTGATGCTCCAAAATGTCCTCCATAAGGTGTTGAGTGACGCTTTTCTATAATCTCTTTTGATTCCTCCTCAGTTACACATCGCCAGACAATTTGGTCTGCACAGCGTCTGAATACATACGGTTCATCCCAGTAATAATTCTTCACGTCATGAAAGAACTTTTTCCTTTGCTGATAAGTGAGGTCTGGAGGCAATATACCACACGACAAATAATTAGCAAAATCAGCAAACCACGGGGTTTTAGTACCTACCTCAAAGAGATGTTCATCAGGAAAGGTCTCTTGTATGACTCCATGATCCATTTGATCCTCCAACTCCAAACGGGACAGGTGATCTGCTACTTGATTCTCACTACCCTTTTTATCCAAGATCTCGAAATCAAACTCTTGTAGCAACAAGATCCATCGAATCAACCGGGGTTTTGCATCCTTCATCGCAAAAAGATAACGAATAGCTGCGTGATCTGTGTAAACTATGACCTTTGTCCCGATCAGATATGCTCTAAACTTGTCAAATGCAAACACCACAGCTAGCATCTCTTTCTCGGTGGTCGTGTAATCGGTGTTGATATAAGTGCTTTCTTAACCTGTTAAATGCCTACAAACACAAATCATCAAAGACAAAATGTGAGTCTTTTTCTAACAAATTACACAATGGCTTAGCTATTTTAGAAAAATCTTTAATAAAACGGCGATAAAACCCGGCATGTCCAAGGAAGCTCCTAATAGCCTTCTAATTGTTCGGAGGTGGAAGCTTCTCAATTGCAACCACTTTTGCTCGATCCACTTCAAGTCCTTGAGATGACACCTTATGTCCAAGGACAATACCCTCTTGCACCATAAAGTGACATTTCTCCCAATTTAACACGAGGTTCTTTTCTTGGCAGCGCTGTAACACAAGAGATAGGTTATGCAAACAATGGTCAAAAGAGGAACCAAATACCGAAAAGTCATCCATGAAGACTTCAAGGATCTCCTCCACCATATCTGAAAATATCGCCATCATGCACCGTTGAAAGGTAGCAGGTGCGTTGCATAAACCAAAAGGCATTCTTCTAAACGCAAAAGTGCCATATGGACAAGTAAATGTTGTCTTCTCTTGATCCTCATGGTCTATGGCAATTTGATTGTACCCTGAATAGCCATCTAAGAAACAGTAATAACAATAACCGGCTAACCTGTCGAGCATCTGATCAATGGAAGAGGGAAGTGGTCCTTCCTTGTGGCCTTGTTGAGTTTCCTATAGTCAATGCAAACTCGCCACCCCGTCACAGTTCGAGTTGAGATCAACTCATTATTTTCATTTCTTACCACTGTCATCCCTCCTTTCTTTGGCACAACCTGTACTGAGGAGACACGTGCACTATCTGAAATAGCATAAATAATCCCAGCATTAACAATTTAAGCACTTCTGCTTTTACTACCTTCTTCATTGCTGGATTCAACCGCCTTTGATGATCAATGGGGGGAACGAAGGAATCCTCCATAAGTATTTTATGCATGCATAAAGACGGGCTAATCCCCTTGATATCAGAAATCGACCAACCCAAAGCAGATTTAAATGTCCTCAATACACGTAATAATTTATCTTTCTCTAAAGAACAAAGAGATGAAGATATAACTACCGGGTATGTCGAATTCTCACCCAAGAAGGCATAAGTAAGGTGGGCCGGTAGTTCTTTCAATTCCGAGCTCGCCTTTGTATCTTCTTTGACTGATGTATCTCGTACATCTTCCTCTATTCAAGCAGTGTTGTTCTCCTTTTGTAAGCTCTTAAGTGCTTCCACTTGCTCAGAAAGATCAGATTCAATTGCATCTACTTGCATAATAGAGTTGACCATGCAATTCTACAATGGATCTTCAGGTATTGCTCCTACTTCAAAGTTATGCACACAAGAGTCAATAACATCCAAAAACTTGCAAGTACTTACCTCGTCAGGTCCCTTGAGAGCCTTGTAAATATTGAACATGACTTCTTCGCCTCCAACTCTCAAGGATAATTCTCCTCTTTGGACATCGATAAGTGCCCTGCCTGTTGCTAAGAATGGTCTCCCCAAAACTAATGGAACATCTCCATCTTCTTCCATGTCTAGAACCACAAAATCTGCAGGGAAAATAAATTTGTCCACCTTCATAAGCACATCTTCAATTATCCCTCTAGGATATGTAAGAGATCTATCCGCCAATTGCAATGTGATTGTAGTAGGCTTTACTTCTCCAAGCCCTAAACTCCTGAAAACAGATAAAGGCATTAAATTAATACTTGCACCTAAATCACATAATGCCTTATTGAATGTAGAACTACCAATAATACAAGGAATAGTAAAACTCCCTGGAACCGGAACCAAACCGGTAGCACCAGAACCGGCGATGCTACCGGTTCGGTTCTTAGGAACCGCCCCGGACCGGTTTCTAACCGGTTCCGGGGCGGACCGGAACCGTTAAGTCCGGTTCCGATTTCGGACCGGTCTTAACGGTCCGAATCCAGGTCGGGTCCGGATTGACCAGGCCCGGTAAGCACCCCTATTCATCACCATCCCTCTATAGTGGAGGCACATAAATTACATTGCACACTCCCAATAGTATCGATCCCGACAATAATCACATCGCATGCTCTCCCTAGCATCGACCCAATATCAATATACACATCGCATGCTCTCTCTCTCTCTAGCATCGACCCAATAACAATATACACGTCGCATGCTCTCTCTAGCATCGACCCAATAACAATCGCTCACTCGTCAGAGGAGACCCTGTAAGATCGCTCGCTCGTCAACGATGATCCTATCATATCGGTCGCTCATCAGCGGCGACCCTATCACATCGCTCACTCGTCAGTGGCGACCCAATCACATCGCTCACTCATCAGAGGCGACTCTATCACATCGCTCACTCGTCAGTGGCGACCCAATCACATCGCTCACTCATCAGTGGTGACCCTATCACATCACTCGCTCATCGGTGGTGACCATATCACATCACTCGCTCATCGACGGTGACCCTATCACATCACATCGCTCACTCGTCAGTGGCGACCCAATCACATCGCTTGCTCATCAATGGCGACCATATCACATCACTCGCTCATCGATGGTGACCATATCACATCACTCGCTCATCGGCGGTGACCCTATCACATCACATCGCTCACTCGCCAGTGACGACCCAATCAGATTGTTCACTCATCAGTGGCGACCCTATCACATCACTCGCTCATCGACGGTGACCATATCACATCACTCGCTCATCGGCGGTGACCCTATCACAAATTCAATACCAAATCACCCTCCATAAGAATCGTCAATCACCAATAGTGCTATTGATAAAATTCTGCACCGAAAACCTCATTACCATATTCACAATCAAAAATACTTGTTAGGGCATAGGTACATCATCAACACATAATACAATATACATGGATACGTTGAGCTAGTATTAGTACATCGTCACGTACCTGTGTCATCACATTTATGACACACACACGTACCCAATCGTCACAGTCTATTTATTATGTCCCCGGATATTGAATCTCGTTTTCCATTCTCTGATTCTCCTACAAAACCAGATTCCTCAGCACTGTACATACATATACATAACATGTACACAATACTCAACTCAATAAAACACAATTACCATCGACATTAAATACCGTCAGCGTGGCATGCCATTCATCACGCATCTTAAAAGACATCATCACTTTCACAATATTCAAGTTAGTGATGTAATTCAAACGAATTACCATACCCATGAGCTTTTCAACAATACCGTCATCAATAGGTGTATCTACTGGAATCAACAGTGATTCCTCATTGCCATGTTCATCATGATCCATAATCAACTCTGCAACCACAACGGTTATCAATAACACAATTTGTATTGTTTCATATCATACACGTCATGCTATGCATATAGGTGTAAATGTTACATGCGTAATTCATGTGCTATTCAATTTTCTCGATGCACCCTTAGGCCTTAGACATCCCAAAGAGCTAACCACTGCTCTGATACCACTAATGTAAGACCCCAACGACCCAACATGTCAATAATGCAAATATGACGTCACTTGAGTATGTAAAAAAAAAATTTCTAATTAAATAATCATTACATGCTTCACATATTCCTCATAATATCAGCCTTTAAAACTCTCACTACATGCTTCATAATTAATGCGTGGGCTTTTATAAAAATTTGGGCAGAGTCTCCCCATAAATTGGACTATCCCAGAAAATACTCAACTATAAACACCCTCAATATAACAACACCATAATCTAAATATAAAGTTCCCAGCCAGGGAAGTCAGAATACTAGCAATATATAAATTCGCGTCATCACTAAAGTCGTATAGAACATGCTCCTCAAAATAACATGCAAATCAAACAACTATATAGAAAGAGGACTTCAACACTATTATACAGTCCATATGCACGCTTCCAGTTGCTCACATACGAGCAACAAATCAATGAATCAAGTCTCAATGCATAAGTGATATGTACCATCAACCGATACTTGTACCATAATCCTGCGAGCACTATTTTTCATGGGTTCAAGCTTTCTTCCCGAGGCAACGTTGTACCTGTTATACGTGTTTCAACAGAAACAGCCCCCACATAGGGTGAGCATACTCTGATACAATAATCATGTTCATATCACTATATGAAATCGTAGTGTAACAATTAAGATTATTGGAAATCCATAAAAATATACTCCCTGTACAATTTCGAACCAGTATAGCTTTCACGAACTGTTCCTGTTTCAATCTTATACACTTTCAAAAACATCAAGTTCAGTATCGTTATTCAAAACATGATACTCATCAATGCAATAAATTCATTAAAATCACAATTCATCATTTATGCTCAATCATAACGAATCCCATATCGAAGGCAACTCTGCCTATCAGTTAATCTCATTCTCAACCATTTCTAATATCGATCATGCCAAAGGCATCCATACCCAACTCGTATACCCGGATCACGTACATCTACGTATCCACCATTCCACGTGTATTAAACTCAATTATCAAACTCAATCACGTAAACATCACATTCAAAACACATGTATCCATGAATATATAAATACTGCGTATACCTGCTCGTACGTCACCACGTACCTTATCATCGACAACATGAACAAGCTATCATCAACGTCCGAAGTCTCGTGTAGTGTACGTATCGAATATCAATTCAATATTAGCTCATTTGCAATACAACTGATGTCATTTATAAACTTCTCCACTTCAATTCAATATCGTCAATCAACAACTCAATAAGACATTAATATTGTTCATCATAAAATGTTTCAATGAGGTGTTTTTATCATTCTAAGTCAATAATATTCATTCTTCATTCTCGTGTCACCATACACCTCGTTCGTACAATTTAGCCAACATTCTCAACATATAGAAGCAACAACCACTCATACTTTGAAATTATTCACCAATACAAATAGCAAGATCTACATCCATCAAACTAGCCTCCATACTTTAGTAATAACTCATCAATCATAAGCTATAGCATATACACACATCAATACAAGCTAGAGCACACACATTCATGTATATACTCAATTTATACACCTCAATACATGTTGAAATACATACGCTCTTGCATATACAGTTTCTATACACATTTATAAAGGCATATACTTGTACATACATCACCTATACACACTTATATGTACCTACACTCATGTATACAACACATATTGCACACTTAATCACAGCAGAAATGCTCATGCATATGTGTAAATATCACATACACATACTAATACACACAAAAGTACACACAAAAACATGTATTCTGGACAATTATACATACACTAACACACACACATCACACTCTCACGCACACAGTAGCACACACACGCACACACACCACTCCACTTTCTCCCACAACTCAAACAATGATTTAATCCAGTTAGAACACAACCCATAAGGTAGAAATCACTTAAACACTAGCCAAACATTTTCCCTTGGACAGGAAAGAAATCGATCGGCTCTCCCCTACCCTAAAAAAACTCCCCAAAACTTCAAGGAAATTTCAAGCAAGAAACAAGATAAAGATCTAACCACACTAACCTTCATAAGATTGAGCTTGAAAAGGGGGAGAAATCGTTCCTAATATCACGAGAGTGGGACGGCGTGAGCAAGATGGGGAAATGGCGTGAAGGCTAAGGGGAAAGAGAGCAAGATCGATACTTAGTGTGTGTAGGATGAGCTAGTGTGTGTTTTTGTTGCCCAACCTTAACTTTAATCCAGTCATTAAATCTCATTACCCATGATAAATCAAAGACTCAAAATAATGGTAAGAATTATTGGTTACAAGTGCACCATAAGTTCACTCCCACTAGTTTAATTTCAAATCCGGGTCCGACTACAATTCCATGTAATTTGATTCCGAAATTAATTCAAGTTTACTCCAATTAATTAAATTATTCGGTGTAGATAATTTCGGACATCATTCTTGAATTTAATTTACGATATAAACTCAACCCGAAATTTATTTTAACTCTGGAGCAAAATAACATTCCCAATAATTTAAATCTCAAAATCTTATTGAAATACCACAACTAAGTCAATTGAATAATTATCAAATATTCCAAGCATCACACACAACATCAATCTTTTCAACCATACAATGGCACAAGCGCCACATGTTCGATCGATCACAAAGCAGAGGCAATTGTTGAACCACAACAACCTGACCACGGTTCAGAATCGTCGGTTAGACGGTTCAAAAAACCCCGACCCTTAACCTTAACCTTCCCTGACGGTTTCAGATACGATTCATGAACCGCCGGTCACGGTTACGCTCAATCAACGGTTACGGTTAATATTTGACCCTTATTTATTTAAAACAATTAAAAATATTATTAAAATTTGAAAAAAAAGAGTTTAAATTTGAATATGTTTTACTCCATGGATTAATCAAAAAATAATGTTAAAATGTGTTATATATATTTGTCTGATTAATATAAATAAATTATAACACTCTATTCAAATCAATCAGATTGTTCTAGCTTAGTGGGGTTGAAGCTAATTATTTAAGTTTGAGGTCTGTCATGAGTTCAAATATAAACAACAAAATATGTTTAAATTTAGAAATGTAAAAATTGTTAAATAAACCCTTGAACCGCCGGTTAACCGATTATTCAAGGGTTTTACAATTATGACCCTTAACCGGCCCGCCTATAGATGGGTCGGTTACAGGTTCGAGCCGTCAAACTGTGGACCCGGTTAACTGACCCGATTCTGGACTTGGTCGAGTCTATCAAAAGGCACTCACGTTATATATATATATATATATATATATATATATATATATATATATATACTTCAGAGTTATGAGTTTATTTCTTGACTTGGTATTGAAATTATGCATGTAAAGTATTAAGGCTAATTTAAAAAATACAGTAAATAAAAATATATTTTACAAAAATAATATTAATTTTTTTTTCGGTTACCTTTCTAAGGTAAAACGGGAGGTATGTGTTTCTTCAAAAACACATACAGCCTCCCCGTGTTTTTACAAAAAACACATACTGACACACTCACGTGTGTCAGTGGGTGTTTCTTAATTAATTTTGTTTTTAATGTTTGATTATTTTTGTTTTAAAAAAAAATTAACGACCTTTTTTCAAAAAAATATTTTCGTGGAAACAAAATTTGAGTTAAAATGTTGTTCACTGTTCTACGTTGGCGCGACGAGAGCATGCCTTTTTAAGAATTTGGTAAGAAAGAATTGTGGATCCAAAATTATATTATTAAGAGTCAATATTAATTAAATATTATTAGTTTAAATAAATCAAAATTAAAGTGGTTATTTTTTAAAATAAGGTAATTCATATACTACATATGATATATGGATACTTCTAAAAACTAAGGGAATTTTTTTCATACACCGGGTAGGGATGGCAACTAGGTGGCTTTGGTCAAACACGGAATCTGTCCCGCTACAAAAAAATGAACACATAACCGCACCGGCAGCCACGCCCCGCCCCACCCAGCCCCACCCAGCCCACAACCCGAGTGATTATCCCTTTTTTTTAACAAGAGAATTTAATAATACTTAAATAGAGCCAAATTGGCGAGTACATCAAAGTACATCAACAAGAGCGACAAGTACAGCAACTACAACTAACAGATAAAACCAAGATACTAACAAAATATATGCCACCCCACCAAAATAGCATTATACTTCCCAATGGAAAGAGATAGGAAATTACTGTAATTCACATGTTGACCAGAAAGAGGCATGATCCATCGAAGCAAAACAAGATCCTTTTTTTTATTTGCTACTAAAATATATTTTGTATGTAATCAATATATACTATTTTTATTAGGTACTGTACGCCGTTATTACTATTTCTTGAACCTATAAAAATAATGCAATACTTAATTTTTTAAACTAAAAAAAAGATTGAAAATTTTACATACTCCAACTCCCGCATATTTGGTCTGTTTATATATATATATATATATATATATATATATATATATATATATATATATATATATATATATTTTACAAGTAATCTGAAAAAATAAAGTATAATTTGTGATATCCCCGAAATGAATATGTAGTTTTAAACATTAATTATGTTATGAGGATTATGGTATTAATACATTGGATTGAATTAATTATATTGGGGAAAGTTATTTCAGGGTGCATGTGTTATACGTTGGGAATTTGGGGTTGTGGCATGATTAATTTGGGGTGAGTGTTATTTGTTTTGGTGAAGCATGTTTAAATGGGATTTGAAGTATTTTATTGATTAAATACTATAAAATATCATGTGAGGATATTTTAATACATCGTACTAAATACCGGGACAAAAACATAACAAATCATACCACCAACACCCAACCACCCCCCCCACCCCCAACCCATGCTGCAAGTGGCTGATTGCCCATGCCTCTTTCCCCACTCCCCCACTCCCCCACTCCCCCACTCCACTTCCCACGTCTGAAACTCCTCCATTCTCTCCCAAAAATATCGTCCAACAATTGTTGAGCAAGATAGGGAGAAGATCAGCCATTTTGTTGCTAAGAAAAATTCCAAAAATCGGAGCAAAAGAGGGTGAGAAACCATGTTCTGTTTTGGGTTAAGTTCTGTTTGAGTTCATGCTTTTTGTTGGTGTAAAATGGCATGCTAGCTTAGGTTTTGTTGAACCTTCAAATTAAGTACATTTATGGTGTCTTTATGAAGTCCCTAGCATGTTTACTTGAGCATGTTCTATGTGTTATGTGGTAGATTTGTTGACTTGAATATATGTGTTAGAAAATCTGGGTAAAGAAATATGTTACCCTGTTTCCAGAAAGCTTGGGTGAGCATTGATGTTGTTGGGTGATTTTCAAGCATGTGGGTTTTAAGTATGGGTATAAATTTGATATGAATACTGGCGTAATTACGCCTGTCCTCCATTTTTCTGGCGAGTTTTGTATTTTGGCCATAACTTTCACATACGAACTCCGAATTCAACGAGTCAGCTGTCCACGCGAAGATAACTCAAAGTTCTACAACTTTTATATGGACCACATTCCCAAAACTTGGCTGGAATACATAGAAATTTGAGGAGAAAGGAGCAACATGTGTCTTTGATTCCGGTTTTTTCCTCTTTTCTTCAACTTTATTGCTTCTTTCATCATTTTAGCTTGATTTCTTCACTTTTCCCTACATTTACACAAATATACGATTAGGTAGCATATGTATCAATTTATCCATCAAAATATACCAAATCGTAGACAATTAAGCGTAATAGATGTGTCTATTTCTAGTCACATCAAATACACTCAGGGTATTATGTTGTAGCTCGTAACACATTTGTTCAAGCATGAGGTGTGCCTTATATGCTAGATTGGATGGTATGATTATGAGTGTCCGGAAATCTGGAAAATATCGCGTACAGAGCATGTGGCGATCGATCGCTACAAATGCGGCGATCGATCGCCGAAGGCCAGTAGCCAAAATCAAAGGCTGGCGATCGATCGCCATGAATGGCGCGATCGATCGCCATGGGCCAGTGAAGTCTGGCGATCGATCGCCTCGATGTAGCGATCGATCGCCAGATGCAGGACAAAGGAAAATGAAGTTTTTTTGTTGGATTTTTGATTTTGGTCTATAAATTGGCATCTAATATTGTGTTGTACACTGGTGTAGAGCCTTCACAGATAGCTACACAACGCAGGGGAAAGAGTCCTGCAACACACCATATTTTGGAAAGGTACGTAAGCGACGTACGGGCATCCCAACGGTAACATGTATTTTATGTTTGTCTATTTGACCCATGTTAGATGCAAAGTTGTGCATTATGAGTATGATACATGTTGTTATGCATTGTTGTTGCATATGTATGTTGTGGAATAAAGAGTGTGTATTCCACGAGTCAGGGTTATCACTGTGATGATTTTAATGCTTACCGCTTATACCGCTAAAAATGTGGAGCGGGAGGGGGGAGGCTCGCTTGCACATGGAGGTGGGGTATGACATACGAAGCGAGGAAGAGATACCGCTTGTATGAAGAAGCGAGGAGGAAGTACCGCTTGTTAAGAAAATTACGAAGCGAGGGGCATTAAAATACACTGATGATAAACTGACTAAGAAAGATTTAAGATTTAAGAAGAGAAGTTATGTCATGACATTTATTTAAAGAAGCCATAATTTCATATAATGATTTGATTATGAGTTATGGTACAGGGACAACCAATGGGCGTTTTAAATGCATTGGAAATACAGGAAGTATTTTATATCTATGATTGTGCATTATGCTTTACATTCATATTATGTTGAATATGAATTATGATGTTGTTGGGGTTCAACAATTACCTCTGCTTTGTGATCGATCGAACACGTGGCGCTTGTGTCACTGTATGGTTGAAAAGATTGATGTTGCGCCAT
This sequence comes from Haberlea rhodopensis, assembly GCA_907163345.1. Taxonomy (NCBI): domain Eukaryota; kingdom Viridiplantae; phylum Streptophyta; class Magnoliopsida; order Lamiales; family Gesneriaceae; genus Haberlea; species Haberlea rhodopensis. Next base: position 316,060 of record CAJQUN010000369.1, read on the forward strand.
TACCCTTAACTATAGTTATTGGTAAAGCGGTAAGCGCTCGATCCTACAATTGGTATCAGAGCCAAGGTCGCGTGTTCGATTCCCATGAGTTGCAGAGAGTGCAATTATTGGGGGAGGGATTGTTGGGGTTCAACAATTGCCTCTGCTTTGTGATCGATCGAACACGTGGCGCTTGTATCAGTGTATGGTTGAAAAGATTGATGTTGCACCATTACCCTTAACTATAGTTATTGGTAAAGCGGTAAGCGCTCGATCCTACATATGTGTTCATGTGTTGGGGGTTGTCTTTGTAGGTGCATTTAATACAGAGAACAAGGGTCAGGGTTGACACGTTGAGCTTTAAGGAGTGCTACAGGATTAGCAGGACAGAGTTTCATTTTGTATAGTTTCTACAAGGAGTGTAGTAGAACTATAGTCTTACACACTGTTACTAAGAAAAGTAACTAATCCCTTTTGAAATTCTTTTGGTACTGTAATCTCTATAAGCTCAGGATATCAACACGGCCTAATACTCTGATTTATGAATGTTTAGTTCTCTTAATTGCACCTTATATTGTTGATTAGAGAACGGGGTCTTACATTTAGTGGTATCAGAGCAGTGGTTAGATAACCAGGGAACGAGTAAAGGGTAGCCTTTAGAAACAAGTTGGCTAGGTATTCATTGGTGGGCATGTTTATGCATGTGGTGCATATTTTTGGTATAAGTTGTTATAGTAACATGCTTTTGAATATGATTACTCTTGTTATCTAACGGCTTATGTTATGAACTGCTTTTGGTATTGTTGTTAACCTCTGTATTACAGCATGGAGGCTATTAATCTGGAGAACCTCAATGAAGGGGTGGGAGATGTAGGCAGCATTAATGCTAGTATTGCTCAGTCAAATCATCTACCGTCACCTGCGGTTGGCGTGGAGCCTATTGCACAGATACTGCTACCAGGGGAGATAAGTCTGACCCAGTTCTTGAGCTATCATCCACCGCTATTTGAAGGAACTGAGACTGGGGAAGCAGCCGAGGAATGGCTTGAGAGACTAGAGCAGATATTCGTATCAGCGCCCTGTGCACGGACTGCCTGGCTGAGGTTGGCAGAGTTTCAATTGGCTAAGAAGTCTTCCATGTGGTGGAAGACAACAGTTATGGAGCTGAGGGCTCAGGGTACGACGGTTGATTGGACTGTATTCAGGACCCGGTTCCTTAACCGGTACTTTTCTGCAGCTGTCAGACAATTAAAGGAAGATGAGTTCACTAATTTAAAGCAGGGCGGCCTGTCAGTGTCAGATTATGCTATGCAGTATTCCTCACTGTTGAGGTATGTACCTCATATCGCTGTGAGCAGTCATGCCAAGATGAGGCATTTCTTGAAGGGACTGAGGCCAGAGTTATTTGATCGGGTTGTCTCCAACAACCCCAACTCATTTGATGATGCCATGACTAGGGCAGAGCTGGCAGAGATTGCAGTTGGTGCGTACAAGAAAGATGTGCCCCCTTTCATACCACCTCAGAGACCAGCTGTTGACAGCCTGAGGCCACGAGAAGACCAGTTTAAGCCTCGTGGGGCCTCTTCATCTTCTAGATTCAGTGGGAAGAAGTCTCAGAGTCAGAAGCAAAGCAATCGGGGACCAACACAGGGGAATAAGACAGGGGGGAACATGTGTGACCACTGTGGAGGATTTCATTTGTCACGTGACTGCCGAGGCTGTTATGTTTGTGGCAAGGTGGGCCACCTGGCTATGGCTTGCCCCAATCGTGCAGGTCAGGCAGGCTTTGGACCGAGTAGGCCAAGATTTGATGCCGGGACGGCACCACAGAGACAGCAGTTTGCACCTCGACCACAGGGAGGTCAGGCGGCAGGACCGCCGCAGGGTCAGGTGTATGCACTGACTCGGGAGCAGGCTGAGGCAGCCCCGGAGGAGGTTATTGCTGGTACGTGTTATTTACTTACTACCCTGCATTTATTTTGATAGATACAGGTGCTTCCCACTCTTTTGTATCTGCTGCTTTTGTGGAGTGACACCACTTGTGCTCGTCTCCGTTGCCCACGCCTCTCATGGTCTCGACACCCACGGGAAAGCATGTGATTGCAGATCGACTGTTATCTTATTGCCTCATTTATTTTGAGGGCAATGATCTGAGGGCCGATCTGATTTTGTTAGAGATGACAGATTTTGACTGCATTGTCGGCATTGATGTGTTGAGCAGATACCAGGCCGTGGTTGACTGCTGACAGAGGATGGTGCGCTTTCTATCTGATCAGGGGTTCCAGTGGACCTTTTATGGGGACGTCTCTCGTCCAAAGATTCCAGTGATCTCAGCAGTTAAGATGTCACGGCTGTTAGAACGCGGTCACACGGGCTACATTATTTATGCCGTGAACGTATCTGAAGAAAAGGAAGAATTGAGGATCGAGGATATACCGGTCGTGGCGGAATTCATTGATGTGTTCTCGGATGAGATTCCAGGATTTTCGCCGATCAAAGATGTGGAGTTTGAGATTGAGTTACTGCCAGGGACATCAGCCATTTCCCGTGCCCCATACAGGATGGCGCCGGCAGAGCTGAGGGAGCTGAAAGTGCAGTTACAGGAACTCCTCGACAAGGGATACATTTGTCCTAGTGTATCACCTTGGGGTGCACCAGTCGTGTTCGTAAAGAAAAAGGATGGTTTGATGCACGCCTGTGCATCGATTACCGTCAATTGAATAAAGTGACGATTAAGAAAAATTACTCCCTTCCGAGGATTGATGACTTATTTGATCAGCTTCAGGGCACAGAGCTTTACTAGAAGATTGATTTGAGGTCAGGTTACCACCAGATACGAGTTAGAGCTGATGACATACAAAAGACAGCCTTTCGAACTCGGTATGGGCACTACGAGTTCTTGGTGATGCCATTCGGGGTGACGAATGCCCCTGCAGTATTTATGAGCTTGATGAACAGAATATTTCAGATGTATCTTGATCAGTTCGTCATCGTGTTCATTGATGACATTCTGGTTTATTCAAGAAGTAAGGAGGAGCATGCCAATCATTTGAGGACGGTACTTCAGATCCTCAGAGATCATCAGTTGTACGCCAAGCTCAGCAAGTGTGAGTTATGGCTGAGCAGTGTAGCGTTCTTGGGTCATATTATCTCTCGAGAGGGGATATCAGTAGATCCTAGGAATATAGAGGCAGTTATGGATTGGCCTGCGCCAACTTCAGTCACTGAGATCCGAAGTTTCCTTGGTTTGGCTGGGTATTATCGACGCTTTGTCGAAGGGTTTTCAAAGATTGCCAAGCCATTGACGCAACTAACTCAGAAGGGAGTTCCATTCTTTTGGTCGGAAGCTTGTGAGCAGAGCTTCCAGGAGTTGAAGCATAGATTGACTTCCGCACCAGTATTGGTGATTCCCAGGGAGAACAAGGGGTTCGCTCTCTATACTGACGCGTCGCTTCAGGGTTTAGGATGCGTGCTGATGCAGGATAAGCACGTTGTGGCTTATGCTTCAAGACAATTGAAGCCACACGAGACAAGGTATCCAGTCCACGATTTGGAACTAGCAGCTATAGTGTTTGCCTTGAAGATATGGCGACACTACTTATACGGTACCTCATTCACTATCTTCACTGATCACAAGAGCCTGAAGTTCTTGTTTACACAGGCTGAGCTGAATATAAGACAGAGGAGATGGATGGACCTACTGAAAGATTATGAATGTGAAATTGAATACCATCCGGGAAGAGCAAATTTGACAGCCGATGCTTTGAGTCGGAAGGTGAAGAGCACAGCAGAGGATGCCATGTGTCTATCAGCTATGATGGGCTCCTACTGCCATTTGGGATTTGATTATGATGTGTCTGCTTCACCGGTACAGGTTTTGACCTTATTAGCTGTGATGTCCGGGGATTAATGGTGTTAATCCCGGTGTGGTATTAATCCTTGATGGATTTTTAATTGTGGCAATTAGGAATTAATTGTGGTGTTGGGTCTCCCGAGGTTGTTAAATCGGGCATTTGGAACCGTTGGATCCAAAGGTTGGGATTGTATCCTCATTTTGGTGGAAAACCTTTGAGTTGGGTTTTTAGTGGGACTGGGAGTCCGGGGTGCCTTATGTTGGGGCCTGTATGGGGATTTGATGTTGGAGAGAGAGTTTTTGAAAACAGATGATTTTTAATGAATCATGATGTATTTGTGGAGGTATTGGTATTTTGGAGCATTTTTGCTATATATACCAAATGGACTCGGGATTCCGTCATTCGGAATCCATTTCCTCTCCTCTCTCCCCTCTCCTGCGATAACCCTTCTCCCCCCATTTCCCTCTTCTCCCTTGATGGGAAAATCGATGGTAGCTTGGCTCGGGGGCCGGTTTTCTCAAAGATAATCAGGTATTATCCATCCCCTCGTATTTGTCTTCGATTTGAATGTGGTTTTGTGTGGTTTTGTGTGGTTTATGAGTTGGGTTTGAGTTTTGGAATTTAAAGAATTTTGGGTTGGTTGGTTTGAGGAATTTTTATGGTGTTTATTTTGTGGTTTAATTTTGTAAGGGGTGTGAGGATTGTTGTTGGGCAAAAATTTGCAAGCAAAATGCCATTTTTGGCTGTTACGGGTCGAGGCTATCGATCCCTAGGGCGGGGCGATCGATCGCCGCAACGTTGTTGAAAATTTCAGGAAGATGAACAGTGAGGCGATCGACCGCCTCAAATGAAGCGATCGATCGCCATGAGGCAGTGGCCATTTACGCTAAGAGGCGACCGATCGCCTGAAAAGGAGCGATCGATCGGCTGTTCCTATTTTCGCGAGGCGATCGATCGCCCGAAATCATGCGATCGATCGCCAATGCCTTATTTTGGGGAATTATTTCGTGTTGAGTTTTCGATGCATGCTTCGCCCGGGGGCCTTTTAAAATGGTTAATCGTCATGGATGACGATATATTTGGGATCTGTGAACGTGCTTGGGCACGTGGTTGCATGCTTGAGATTAATTGTGGATTATTATCGTGTTTAGCATTTAATTCATCGGTCACGGGAGCAAGGCAAGGTTTGGACTTGAACTACGGAATCATAAGGTACGTATGAGGTACGAGCATAGCCCTGTTATATAATTGCAATTGTTGAATGCTTGGTACACTGTATTGAAATGAATGTGTGTGGAAATGCATGATATGATATTACCAATGAATGGATATTGGAATTACATGGTTTAGGGTAATTTCTACAAACGGACATATATGCTTTGTGAATCATATGGTGCCGCCTTTGAGCGAGCAATGATTGGATGTTGTCGCTTTTGAGCGAACATCGATTACGACGCCACTGCCATTGAGCATGCGTGGAAATGGAATGCCGCTATTGTAGAGCGAGCAATGGAATAGAGCTATGAAACCATAAGTGAGAAACATGGATTGTCTATAATCATTGTTTAATGATTTGATGTTATTGATTATGATATTGGCATATGGCTCATGGAATTGTTAATCAATGTGATGATTAATTGGCATTTGGGAATTTGATGGTTTCAGTGTTTTGAGAACAGGGACAGTACAGGAAACCCCGGATGAGGATGATACAATCCAGGGAGTATATTTTGTATTTCATAGCATTTACATTGTTGTAAATTATGAATTGTATTGTTGCGGTTATTGGATTTGGGATATTGGTATGCTCACCCCGTGTGATGTCCAGATTTATTATAATCATTTGTTGGACTAAATATGATTTAGAGTTTATTGATAATTAATTTTAGAATTAATTAATTAGAAGTGGAATTGACCAAGTGAAGGTCAACTGGCAAATTAATCGGATCATAAAATATTTTGAGATTGTAAAATATACTCCGATAATATTTTAGAGATAAGTTAATTAAAATGAAGAATTTAAGTTTTGGGTTTTTGAGGTGTGTATAAATCCCAATCGTTGTCTATAAATAATATGTCAGTGCACCGGCGACACTTCGATGTACAAAATCGGGTTAGGATACAAAAATAAATATGTTATGTTGGGTATTTTCGGACACACATTAAAATATGTTAATACACGCACACAAAACCGGATCCCCTTTCTCTTCGCTGCTGCTCGACCCTCGCCGCTAAATCGCGCGCGCCCGCCACCGTTCGAGCTCCTTCCGACGCGTCCGAGCCGCCACCGCCTTCGTCTCTTCCAGGCGCTTCTTTCCATACCAAGAACATGAAGTTTCGTCGCGGATTGCGTCCGGATCTTGCAAGGAAGCGCGCGGATAAAATTTCCGAATTCGTCAGATTTTGGGACGATTTTCTTCCAATTTTTTTGTGGTTAATTCTTCTCATCCTTCAACCGTTTTTCCCCTGTAATGCCTCGAATTTTGATGAAGCTTTGGTTCGATTTTTGCTAGCATTTTGGGAAGGGTTGTTAGTGTGTGTTCGTGTGTGTGCAGCAGTGTGTGTGCGTGTGTGTGTTTCTGCGTGTGTGTGTGTGTCCAGCATGTGTTTGTGGGTGAAGATGGTGTGTATGTATGTATTCCTTCATGTATTGAAGTGTTGTATTTGGGAATGGGATAGCTTGAGGAATGTTTTGATTGTTGGAAGTTGATGGGGGCTCACTTTATTGAATGGTTAATTGTTGAAAATAAATTGTGGAATATGTCTTGACTAGTATTATTATTGGTTAAAAGATGAATATTAAAATCATGCATGGAATGTGTTTGTTAATAGGTTTAAATGAGATTCAAGTGTGGGTCTAAGTCTTGTTAGTGGGTGAAAATGACTAACTTTTATGGCTTGTAGCCATTGTGATATTTGGTAGATGTTGGGCTATGGTATGGGATGTGTTCAATTGGAAGCATGTGTAGTGTGAAAATAAGTAGGTTAGATACATGCTAGTATGTGTTAACATGGAATAGAGTGTATGGTGATATTTATGCTCAAATGGATAGCATAGCATGTATTAATGATTTATGTCACTTTATTGAGTGTCAAATCTTAATAGTTCTAAATCAAGAATTTTGGAATCCAATGCATCTTTAAATCGTTAAGTTGAATTTAATCAATAAATGACTTTATGTTGGGATTAAAGGGAATTAGATTTAAAAGGGTAGAATCTTGTATCTACATGGATCCCTTCTTTCGTGTCTTGGTTTGAACCACCTCGGTGTGGGTTTGAATGTTTAGAACTTGTTAATTGGCTTAATTGGATTGTTTTAGTTAGACACCTGTTGGATGTTATTATGCAAACACCCTACACGCCCTTTCCCCCTGTTGAACTGCTGTGGCTAGTGAATTGCTATGTGAGTTGGGCGTGAACTTGCACGTATGGGTGTGTGTATCCTGCATCATGTGTGTGATGTAGCGGATGATGGGAGAAAATGGGATTTTGCATTACCAATGATATATCATGATTAATGTGAGGATGTGTGCATCCAAAGTATTGATTGTGATTTGATTCATAATATTGAGTTATTGATTTGTGATATGGAAATGAAAGTAAGAACTATTTGATGGATATTCATTGCTTGGGTTATGAGCTAATATTGAATTGATATTCGATATAGACTCTACAGGAGACTTCGGACGTTGATGATAGCTTGTTCACGTTGTCTACTATAAGGTACGTGGTGACGTACGAGCAGGTATATCTAGTATCTATACATTCATGTATACATGCAATTTTGAATATGATGATTCAGGTAAGTGTTTGGCTTTAATAATTGAGTTTCATATACGAGTTATGGGGGACACGTAGTGGTACGTGATCCAATTTTACTTGTTGAGTAGTGATGCCGTGGGCATGAACGATATGAGAAAGTATCGAGAATGAGATGGTGGGATAACCAGGTTTACATTGGGATAACCAGGTTTACATTGATGTTGAATTATTTATGTTGAGCATAAATAATACATTGTTGTTGTATTGAATTCATAGTATTGTTGGGTATCATATTTTCAATGATAATATTGAACTTGACATTATGAAAGTGCGTGAAATTGAAACAGGAAAAGTGCGTGGAAGCTATACAATTTCGGAATTGTACAGGGAGTATATTTTATGAGTTTTGAATAATCTAAATTGTTGCATTATGATTTTGTATGTTGATTTGTGATTGAATATTGAGTTGGAGTGTGCTCACCCTGTGTGGGGGCTGTTTCTGTTGAAACAGGTACGATGCTGCTTTGGAGTGCTAGGCTCGAACCTTGTTGGATGATGCTTCCAGAAGCATAGTATGAGATTGAGCCGATAGACGAGGTTGAGCGGTTGGTATATATTCTAATTATGCACCCAGATGAGTATCCGTTATTCGTTGCTCTTCTGTGAGCACTTGTATCTGTATATGGACTGTATAAGGGTGTTGAAACCCACTTTTGTTGTCTTGTTAGTGTGGTGTCTTCCCTGGCTGGGAATTTACTTAGTGTTTCTGTATTCTGTTTAGTATTATGTTGTCCCTGGTCGGGAATTATATTATGTGATGTGTTTTTATTTATGGATAGCTCAGTTTGTGGGGAGACTCTGCCCAAATTTTTATAAAAACCCACAATGTAAAAGTGGTGTAATGGGGATGACATTGGGCGAAACCCCTGAGTCTATTTGTTGGTCGAGATGATCATATAATGTTGAACATTGGTTATGTCATGGGATTATGGGAAACATGTAATGATTCTTTTTAAAGAATGAAAAGAAAATGAAAAATTTATACACATACGACGTCATAAATGAACTAATGACGAGTTTAAGTGTTGGGGCCTTACATTAGGGGTATCAGAGCAGTGGTTGCTCTTTGGGGCTGTTAAGGGCTTAGGAAGTTATTGATAGCATGCATGATGGCATTAATGTTGTATGACACAACTAGTTGTTTATGTGCTTTTATGATATGAAAAGTGGTGTTGCTAATCATTGTAATTGCAGGAATCGTGTAGAATGCGATGGGATGGCATTAATGGTGATGTCTAGCACTTCATGTATTATGTGTTAAGGGATCTGATTTTGTAGGAAAATCAGGAAATGTGAGACGTACGGACTTCGGATGGGAAAACGTATTATAACTTTGATTATGTATATCATGGATAGTGGACCCTTACATGTGATGATATATGTGACATGATAGTGATATATTGTGATAATGGAATCAACTGTTGTGTTTGATTATGTGGTAGAATTGATGAATGTTCCGGTAGCCTTTATCTCCGAGCGAGGGAGGTACTTGCCGCTGTCATATGAAGCGATGGTAATATGATATTTGCCACTGTCATGTCTAAGCGAGGTAACATGCCGCTGTCATTGTCGAAGCGAGGGATATCATATGATGCCGCTATATGTCGAAGCGAGGGGTCCTAAAATTCCGCTGTTGTATTGGGACCGGAACAGTCACAATTCTAGTGATTAATGTGGAATATTGTGGTATAACTGGAATGTGGTATCGATCATTATATTTGTGAACTGTTGTATTAACCTGAATGTAGGTACATGGAGCTAGTGGAAGTTCCGGTAGTTGTTATATTCGAGCGAGGGAGGTACTTGCCGCTGTCATATGAAGCGATGGTAATATGATATTTGTCGCTATCATGTCTAAGCGAGGTAACATGCCGCTGTCATTGTCGAAGCAAGGGATATCATATGATGCCGCTATATGTCGAAGCGAGGGGTCCTAAAATTCCGCTGCTATAACAAGACCGGAACAACCACATTATCGATATTGATAGCGATGTCTCATTCCGCTATAATGGTTGGCGATGGTTCATGCCGCCAGGTATATTGATAGCGATGTCTCATTCCGCTATATTGGTTGGCGATGGTTCATGCGCCAGGAATATTGATAGCGATGTCTCATTCCGCTATATTGATTGGCGATGGTTTATGCCACCGGGTACATGTATAGCGATGCCTCTTTCCGCTATGTCATTGGCGATGGATCATGCCGCCAGACATGTGTTTAGCGATGGTGCATTCCGCTGATTCCATGGCGATGGTTCTTGCCGCCGATTGTATATATAGCTACGTCTCATTCCGCTATTCCGTGGATGGTGAGTATATCAATTTGTGTATTGATATGAATCATATTTTGTGGAATATTTATGAGCAGGGACAATTTAAAAGATCAAGTGTGGATCAACTGTGTACAGTAAGTGTTATTACATCTTGTTGTTTTAAGAATGTATATTCATTGTGATTATGGATATTATATGTATGCCAGTAGTGGCGATGAGTACTATGTACCGCCGTAGGGTGATGAAGATTGATGCATTGCTATTGTGTTAGCAATGAATATTTTTAGTACCGCTATTGTGATTCGCGATGAATGCTGTTGTATCGCAATTGTGTTAGCAATGAGTTTTGATGATGTTTTGATTGTAGATGGCAATAGAAGTTGTGCTATATACAGTTATGTTATTGTTCCTTGGGTACATGTGATTTAGGCCCAAGAGGATATTGGATCGATCCAGGAGGACGAAGTATCGAGGTAAACCGTTTCAGTTGTTTGAACATATTGATATATGTTGATTCGAGTTATTTTGTTGATTTATATTGATTTTGAAATCATGTACATGTAGAAAAGTTGACAACGGAATTGAAGTGGAACCTAGATGTGTCATTCATATTTTGTTGCGGTAATAAGGCAAGAAGGAGTGTAACCTCTATGATAACACTCTCATATCTACGGTGTGTAGTGATGAGATATTGAAAATAGATGTTAATCATTTTGTGATGATAATTATTGCTGTGAAAAGCATGCTAGTTTTGTATGTGGTAGGATTAATAATTGATTAATCACCTATTATGTTGAATGGAATACAATCAGTAAGACATGAGTTAATGAGCGTGTCACGGGATGACATGAGTATGTCGCGGGATGACGCGTGATTACTACGAATGTCGTGTGTGGACATGTGATCATTGTGAACATTCATGATTAATGAATTTTTATGTTTCGAGGATGAGTTAAAGATCGATATGAATTGCGTCATTGAAGCATGCAATTGATTCTTATGTTAAATTTCAATCACCCTATATGATGGTGTGCAGTAGCATAATGTGTATAGAACTGCGAGAAACTTCTGATGCAGGGAATTAATGTTTGATGACAGAAACATTATGAATATCGAAATGCGTAAATGACAAGGTACGTGTTATGTTACTAGTATTTGAGAAATACTAACGAGATTATTTTGTAATTGTCCTATGACAGATAATAGTTGGGTGAAGTAATGTGGAAATGTTGATATTAAGAGTATGTGAGTGCTGTGACTAACATGATATTAGGGTGCCATTGTGTATTGTAGATGATTCCATCTACAAAGGTATGTCACGAACTATTCGATATTGATGTTGATGCCGTGTGTTAGATGAGTATAATCGTGACATGAAAATATTGGTGTTAAGCCATTTATCATGATTTGATACTGATGGTCTGTGGCTGTTGGTGTGTATAATGTGTATATACGTATGTGAGAATGACTAATGGGTTTTCTAGTCATTACCTTGCACCAGATAATAGCCAGGAGATGATATATGAAAGATTGATGCGTAAAGGCTCAAGATTACCGTTACTTCATACGGATGATGGTGATGATGTGCGGATAAGTTGCATACATTTGCAACGACACAGGTATGAAGTTAATTAAGATAAATGTTGATGTATTGTCATATATTCTTGAATATACATGAAAACATGAATTGCATGATTTAACGAGATTATATGATGGGTACTGTGATAAAAGTATATGACGGGAAATAAGATTGTGCAATTGAATTGTGTTGATGAAAGTACACAGGTAGTGAGAGATGACAAAGAAGCTTGACGGTTAAACACTTCTTGCGATCGTTGGTGCAATGGGGCACATGTGTGAGCCACGATGATTCCGATAACTGTCATCTTACAGATGGTAAAGTCACTACATCGAGCTATATAGGGTACGTAAATTTTACAGTTGGCTTTTATGGTAAGCATGCGTTGAATTTTCAAGGACGAAATTTTATATGTTGGGGAGAATTGTGATGTCCAGATTTATTATAATCATTTGTTGGACTAAATATGATTTAGATTTTATTGATAATTAATTTTAGAATTAATTAATTAGAAGTGGAATTGACCAAGTGAAGGTCAACTGGCAAATTAATCGGATCATAAAATATTTTGAGATTGTAAAATATATTCCGATAATATTTTAGAGATAAGTTAATTAAAATGAAGAATTTAAGTTTTGGGTTTTTGGGGTGTGTATAAATCTCAATCGTTGTCTATAAATAATATGTCAGTGCACCGGCGACACTTCGATGTACAAAACCGGGTTAGGATACAAAAATAACTATGTTATGTTGGGTATTTTCGGACACACATTAAAACGTGTTAATACACGCACACAAAACCGGATCCCCTTTCTCTTCGCTGCTGCTCGACCCTCGCAGCTAAATCGCGCGCGCCCGCCACCGTATGAGCTCCTTCCGGCGCGTCCGAGCCGCCACCGCCTTCGTCTCTTCCAGGCGCTTCTTTCCATACCAAGAACATGAAGTTTCGTCGCGGATTGCGTTCGGATCTTGCAAGGAAGCGCGCGGATAAAATTTCCGAATTCGTCCGATTTTGGGACGATTTTCTTCCAATTTTTTTGTGGGTAATTCTCCTCATCCTTCAACCGTTTTTCCCCGGTAATCCCTCGAATTTTGATGAAGCTTTGGTTCGATTTTTGCTAGCATTTTGGAAAGGGTTGTTAGTGTGTGTTCGTGTGTGTGCAGCAGTGTGTGTGCGTGTGTGTGTGTGTCCAGCATGTGTTTGTGGGTGAAGATGGTGTGTATGTATGTATTCCTTCATGTACTGAAGTGTTGTATTTGGGAATGGGATAGCTTGAGGAATGTTTTGATTGTTGGAAGTTGACGGGGGCTCACTTTATTGAATGGTTAATTGTTGAAAATAAATTGTGGAATATGTCTTGACTAGTATTATTATTGGTTAAAAGATGAAGATTAAAATCATGCATGGAATGTGTTTGTTAATAGGTTTAAATGAGATTCAAGTGTGGGTCTAAGTCTTGTTAGTGGGTGAAAATGACTAACTTTTATGGCTTGTAGCCATTGTGATATTTGGTAGATGTTGGGCTATGGTATGGGATGTGTTCAATTGGAAGCATGTGTAGTGTGAAAATAAGTGGGTTAGATACATGCTAGTATGTGTTAACATGGAATAGAGTGTATGGTGATATTTAAGCTCAAATGGATAGCATAGCATGTATTAATGATTTATGTCACTTTATTGAGTGTCAAATCTTAATAGTTCTAAATCAAGAATTTTGGAATCCAATGCATCTTTAAATCGTTAAGTTGAATTTAATCAATAAATGACTTTATGTTGGGATTAAAGGGAATTAGATTTAAAAGGGTAGAATCTTGTATCTACATGGATCCCTTCTTTCGTGTCTTGGTTTGAACCACCTCGGTGTGGGTTTGAATGTTTAGAACTTGTTAATTGGCTTAATTGGATTGTTTTAGTTAGACACCTTTTGGATGTTATTATGCAAACACCCTACACTCCCTTTCCCCCTGTTGAACTGCTGTGGCTAGTGAATTGCTATGTGAGTTGGGCGTGAACTTGCACGTATGGGTGTTTGTATCCTACATCATGTGTGTGATGTAGCGGATGATGGGAGAAAATGGGATTTTGCATTACCAATGATATATCATGATTAATGTGAGGATGTGTGCATCCAAAGTATTGATTATGATTTGATTCATAATATTGAGTTATTGATTTGTGATATGGAAATGAAAGTAAGAACTATTTGATAGATATTCATTGCTTGAGTTATGAGCTAATATTGAATTGATATTCGATATAGACTCTACAGGAGACTTCGGACGTTGATGATAGCTTGTTCACGTTGTCTACTATAAGGTACGTGGTGACGTACGAGCAGGTATATCTAGTATCTATACATTCATGTATACATGCAATTTTGAATATGATGATTCAGGTAAGTGTTTGACTTTAATAATTGAGTTTCACATACGAGTTATGGGGGACACGTAGTGGTACGTGATCCAATTTTACTTGTTGAGTAGTGATGCCGTGGGCATGAACGATATGAGAAAGTATCGAGAATGAGATGGTGGGATAACCAGGTTTACATTGGGATAACCAGGTTTACATTGATGTTGAATTATTTATGTTGAGCATAAATAATACATTGTTGTTGTATTGAATTCATAGTATTGTTGGGTATCATATTTTCAATGATAATACTGAACTTGACATTATGAAAGTGCGTGAAATTGAAACAGGAACAGTGCGTGGAAGCTATACAATTTCGGAATTGTACAGGGAGTATATTTTATGAGTTTTGAATAATCTAAATTGTTGCATTATGATTTTGTATGTTGATTTGTGATTGAATATTGAGTTGGAGTGTGCTCACCCTGTGTGGGGGCTGTTTCTGTTGAAACAGGTACGATGCTGCTTTGGAGTGCTAGGCTCGAACCTTGTTGGATGATGCTTCCAGAAGCATAGTATGAGATTGAGCCGATAGACGAGGTTGAGCGGTTGGTATATATTCTAATTATGCACCCAGATGAGTATCCGTTATTCGTTGCTCTTCTGTGAGCACTTGTATCTATATATGGACTGTATAAGGGTGTTGAAACCCACTTTTGTTGTCTTGTTAGTGTGGTGTCTTCCCTGGCTGGGAATTTACTTAGTGTTTCTGTATTCTGTTTAGTATTGTGTTGTCCCTGGTCGGGAATTATATTATGTGATGTGTTTTTATTTATGGATAGCTCAGTTTGTGGGGAGACTCTGCCCAAAGTTTTATAAAAACCCACAATGTAAAAGTGGTGTAATGGGGATGCATTGGGCGAAACCCCTGAGTCTATTTGTTGGTCGAGATGATCATATAATGTTGAACATTGGTTATGTCATGGGATTATGGGAAACATGTAATGATTCTTTTTAAAGAATGAAAAGAAAATGAAAAATTTATACACATACGACGTTATAATGAACTAATGACGAGTTTAAGTGTTGGGGCCTTACACCCCGTGTGGGGGCTGTCTCTGTTGGGGCAGGTAATTAGGTACATCGATGGCTTTGGAGTTGAGCTCGAGCTATGGAGTGGAGGTTATTCCAGGGATCGAAGTACCAGTGACGGTATTGAGTACTTTATACATCAGATACACGCCTACTTATTTGATGCTCGCATGTGAGCAGTATTATGTGTATATGGAATGTATAAAGATGGCAAGGGCCTTTCTCTCTTCATTTGTGTTGTGTGCAATTAATTATGAACTGCAAAATGAATTGAGAGCATGTTAGTGTATGTTTAAAGGTGCATCATATGTTTTATGGAATATGTTGGGAAAGTATAGACATTATACGATTAATGTAAAGGAAATTTTGTAGACGGTATTCATGCTAGAGTTGCATGAAATCACTTTCCCCTTTAATAACATGATCGTATGCACTAAGTACGGGGGTTAATACACTAATAACGGGTTAAGGGCACGGGGGTCCTTACATTAGTAGTATCAGAGCAGTGGTTAGCTCTTTGGGGCTATTGAAGGCCTGGAACATGCTGATAGGGATGGGAAGCACATATTTATGCATGATAGTAGTTAGTGTTTGTGACACAACTATTTTGCTTATGTGCATTTGTGATATGTGATCATAGTGAAACGATTATATGTCATGACATCTATAGAATCATAATATAACTTGTTGATTATGATTGTGAGTTGTGACACAGGGACAACCAAATGGAGCATTTTAAAATGCATTGGGATATGGGAAGTACTTTGTACTCATAGCTTATGCATTTACTCATTATAATCATATTGTTGTGAATATGGATTATCGTATGCTCATGGTTTGAGATTGTTCCTGTAGGAACACTATGACGCGAAAGGCTAAGGCCAGGGTTGAAAGACACGAAACGATAACCTGCGTTTTATATACATCATGGATTATGCATTGTGGTTGCATGTGTACAATGGAGTGATGATTTTAATGCTCTGCCGCCAAATGTTGAAGCGAGGGGTGGGAGTGCCGCATGTCACATTTGAGCGAGGTGCATTAAAATACACTCATGATGATGTATGTTGTGATATGGAATATGCTTTGTGTTGCAGGTATAGATGGAATACTTGGTGAATATCCCATGAGTCATTGTTATGGATGAGTGATGATTTTAAATGCTTGCCGCTATTTGTTTGTTTTGTGCCGCTAAAATGTGAAGCGAGGGGTGGGAGCGCCGCATGTCACATTGAAGCGTGGTTATCATATGAGGCGAGGAAAGAATATTTGCCGCTAAAATGTGAAGCGAGGGGTGGGAGCGCCGCATGTCCATTTAAGCGAGGTTATTCTATGCCGCCTATATGTAAAGCGAGGGGTGGGAGTACCGCATGTTGCATTTGAGCGAGGGGCATTAAAATACACTACCGTAACAATGACTATGGATCGGCTATTCTATTGGCGATGGTTTATGCCGCCGGGTATTCATAGCGATGGTACATTCCGCTATTCTATTGGTGATGGTTTATGCCGCCAGGTATTCATAGCGATGGTTCATTCCGCTATTCTATTGGCGATGGTTTATGCCGCCAGGTATTCATAGCGATGGTTCATTCCGCTATTCTATTGGCGATGGTTTATGCCGCCAGGTATTCATAGCGATGGTTCATTCCGCTATTCTATTGGCGATGGTTTATGCCGCCTGGTATTCATAGCGATGGTTCATTCCGCTATTCTATTGGCGATGGTTTATGCCGTCGGGTATTCATAGCGATGGTACATTCCGCTATTCTATTGGCGATGGGTTATGCCGCCGGGTATTATAGCGATGGTACATTCCGCTATTCTATTGGCGATGGTTTATGCCGCCGGGTATTCATAGCGATGGGTCATTCCGCTATTCTATTGGCGATGGTTTATGCCGCCGGGTATTCATAGCGATGGGTCATTCCGCTATTCTATTGGCGATGGTTCATTCCGCCAGATATCTATAGCGATGTTTTATGCCGCTGACTCTATGACGAGGGATTATGCCACTGATTCTATAGCGACGGGTTATGCCGCTATGTACATGACGCTGGATTACGCCACCTACGAGCGATGGGTGCTGATTGCGTACCACTGTTAGATGGCGGAGACAGGTATGCCGCTATATTGTTAGCAATGAGATATGGCGTATTACTGTTTACTTAGCATTATTGTGGATATCATGCGTTGATTTCTTATACAGTCATGTGTTTGACGATGAGGCTATGGATGTCGTGTTTCGACACGTACTGCCACGGGTTGACGATGTTTTACTGAATGTGTAAGGCCCCAACACTTAAACTCGTCATTTGTTCATTTATGACGTCGTATGTGTATGAATTTTTCATTTTCTTTTCATTCTTTAAAAAGAATCATTACATGTTTTCCATAATCCCATGACATAACCAATGTTCAACATTATATGATCATCTCGACCAACAAATAGACTCAAGGGTTTCACCCAAAACCATCCCCATTACACCACTTTTACATTGTGGGTTTTTATAAAAATTTGGGCAGAGTCTCCCCACAAACTGAGCTATCCGGAAATAAAAACACATCACATTATATAACTCCCGACCAGGGACAACACAATACCAAACAGAATACAGAAACACTACGTAAATTCCCAGCCAGAGAAGACACCACACTAATAAGACAATAAAAGTGGGTTTCAACACCCTTATACAGTCCATATACAGATACAAGTGCTCACAGAAGAGCAACGAATAACGGATACACATCTGGATGCATAATTATTATAAATACCAACCGCTCAACCTCGTATATCGGCTCAATCTCATACTATGCTTCTCGAAGCATCATCCAACAAGGTTCGAGCCTAGTACGCCAAAGCAGCATCGTACCTGTTGTACCTGTTTCAACAGAAACAGCCCCCACACAGGGTGAGCACACTCCAACTCAATATTCGACCACAAATCAACATACGAAATCATAATGCAACAATTTAGATTATTCAAACTCATAAAATATACTCCCTGTACAATTCCGAATCTGTATAGCTTCCACACACTGTTCCTGTTTCAAACTCACGCACTTCATAATGTCAAGTTTAGTATTGTCACTGAAAATGTAATACTCAATAACACTTATGAATTCAATACAATTACAATATATTATTTATGCTCAAACATAAATAGTTCAACATCAATGTGAACCTGGTTATCCCAATGTAACCCTGGTTATCCCACCATCTCATTCTCGATACTTTCTCATATCACTCATGCATACGGCATCACTACTCAACAAGTAAAAATGGACCACGTACCACTACGTGTCCCCCATAACTCGTATATTAAACTCAATTATTAAAGTCAAACACTTACCTGAATCATCATATTCAAATTTGCATGTATACATGAATGTATAGATACTAGATATACCTGCTTGTGCGTCACCACGTACCTTATAGTAGACAACATGAACAAGCTATCATCAATGTCCGAAGTCTCCTGTAGAGTCTATACCGAACATCAATTCAATATTAGCTCATAATCCGAGCAATGAACATCCATCAAATAGTTCTTACTTTCATTTCCATATCACAAATCAATAACTCAATATTATGAATCAAATCATAATCAATACTTTGGATGCACACATCCTCACATTAATCATGATATAACATTGGTAATGCAAAACCCCATCATCTCCCACCATCCGCTACATTACACACATGATGCGGGATACACACACCCATACGTGCAAGATCACGCCTAACTCACATAGTAGTTCACTAGACACGCAAGTTCAACAGAGGGAAAGAAAGTGCAAGGGTGTATGTATAATAATATACAACTAGTGTCTAACTAAAACAATCCAATTAAGCCAATTAACATTCTCCAAACATTCAAACCCACCCCGAGGTGGTTCAAACCAAAACATGAAAGAAAGGGTCCATGTAGATAAGAGATTCTACCCCTTTAATCCAATTCCCTTAATCCCAACATAAAGTCATTTATTTGAAAAAATTCAACTTTAACAAATTAAAGATGCACTGGATTCCAAATTCTTGATTTAGAACTCACTATAAGATTAGTGACTCAACAAGGTGACATAAATCGATAACACATGCTATGCTATCCAATTGAGCATAAATATCACCATAACTCTATTCCATGTCAACACATACTAGCATGAATCTAGTCTTCACCTTTTAACAACAATGACACTAAATCACGACATTTAATCACCAATTCATTTTCAACAATTATCCGTTCAATAATGTGAGTTATGATTAAATCCCTACAATTAACAACATTTTCATGCTATCCAATTCCCAATTGTTCATACTCAATTTATCGTCACATAATCGCCTTAACCCATTACCCTAATTTAAGTTAACTTTTTACATTAACAAAACATCATCCAACCACAAGGCACAACATATATAGAGGTCTTGTACCTATACCAATACATGTTGGAACACACATTTTCTTGTATAAACTTCACCTACACACACTAATACATGCTGGATACAAACACACACACAGAGCACACACTAATCTGCACATAGAACACACACACACACACACACTGCTGCACACACGAACACACACACTAGCAACACTTCCAAAATGCTAGCAAAAATCAAACCAAAGTTCATCAAAAATTTGTGGGATTTTGGGTAAATAACGACTGAGGGACGGCGAGAATTACCCATAAAAAAATTGGAATAAAATCGCTCCAAAATCGGACGAAATCGCGATTTTTATCCGCGCACTTCCTTGCAAGATCCGGACGCGATCGGCGACGAAACTTCACGTTCTTGGTATGGAGAGAAGCGCCTGGAAGAGACGAAGGCGATGGCAGTTCGGACGCGCCGGAAGGAGCTCGTACGGCGGCGGGCGCGGCAGTTTAGTGGCGAGGGGTCGAGCAGCAGCGAGGAGAAGAGGATCGCGTTTTCAGTGCGTGTTTTTACACGTTTCAATGTGTGTCCGAAAATGCCAACATAACATATTTATTTTTTTGTATCCTAACCCGGTTTTGTACATCGAAGTGTCGCCGGTGCACTGATATATTATTTAGAGACAACGATTGGGATTTATACACACCCCAAAAACCCAAAACTTAAATTCTTCATTTTAATTAATTTATCTCTAAAATATTATCGGAGTATATTTTACAATCTCAAAATATTTTAGGATCCGATTAACTCGCCAGTTGACCTTCACTTGGTCAATTCCACTTCTAATTAATTCTAAAATTAATTATCACTAAAATCCAAATCATATTTAGTCCAACAAATGATTAATAATAATCTGGACATCACAGAATGTCATATGTTGACAGGTACCGTCACTAGATGACGAAGACATAGTGGATGTCTATATAGACGTGTAGCGTCGTTTCGATGATTAATACATTTACGTATATGTATTTAGTCGTGTGGTTTGAGTGCCTATGGGGAGCACATGTAGTGTCTGGGTCACTAGTTGACGAGACTGTTACGCCGAGCAAGTCACTCGATGGATTATTGGATGCATTGTACCGGTGAGAGTACCGCATCATGTAATAGAAGTAAATATTTTCGAGTAGTGATACCTTTGGGTATACTCGTTGGGATGACTAATGCCAAGTGATTGGTGGTAAGAGTAGTCATTGAGGAAACTACTCGCTTGTCATTGTGATGTTTAGTAGTCATGGTTACACCCACCCTGAGGGTGTGGGATAAGTCCAAATGAATTAGGATTGCATCGTAGTTGAGCAATGACACCGGATTGTCCATTGTGCTTTGGTGTTTAGAGATATGATGGGTGATGACCCACTACTCGAATGGTTTGTACGGTATGATATACCGAGATAGAACATATGGGTTGTTGGTGGACTTGATATGAGCCTATGGAGGCAGCGCTTGTTAGCCAGATATCGTGGCAATGTTATAGTGTGCTTGTGATAGCCGTTATACTGCTCGTTGGATTCGAGTTCAGTGAATCGTATGATGATACGATGATGACTTTTGGTAGACTCTTGTAGTCTCGATGTGGCATGTTGATTGAGGCAGGGAATACGTCACGGAGGCGTTCATACGTCAAGTGTCTTGGAGGGACTTGTACTGGACAGCTCAATTCTGTTGGGGATGCCAACGCGAGTGTGGACAAGTCGTTGTTAGCTCTGGTTGAGCATCCTTGCATATGGAATGCAACGGGGATCACAATTGTATCTGTGAGATATAGCTAGTGGTGTAACACTACTATATTGATTTTATCTCTTGGGGAGATTTGGACTATACTGTCATGGAGGCATCCGGTATTGGTTGAGGGTTGATTGAGAATCAACCGGGGTAAGCCCTACTAGTGTTGGACTAGGTGATGGCTTCGTACTTCCGGTGAGACGTTCGAGGAGACGCCTCCGGGGTAATACTTGAGTTTGTGTAGTACTATGGTATTACTACAGGGCCTCTTTAGGACGAGTGTACATGGCGTATACGGGCTTCAATTTGGTAATAGTGGCTTCGATGCACTATTCTGAACCAGTTGCATATTTTGGCTTCGAGATATATGTTGGTATGTGTATATCCAGTTTTCCGGACGGTGGTTCGAGGTTGGAGGGTCATGGATTCATGACACTATCCTTGTGGGAAATGCGGTATTGATATACCTGCCGGTTGCATCTTTTGGGAGATTCGTTACTTTGGTTGTATGGTGCTGATGTTGAATCACACCCTTTGGTTTTGGTCTGTCAATCACTATTCTCCGTGGAGTGAGAATAATCGAGGTTTGGCAGTAGGTTTTGGGACTTTGGTATGATTGGAGATACTCGAGTCTATTGCATTGAATATGCATGTTGTGTTGGTGCGTGGGCATATGTGCCAATGTGGGTATACGAATGCCAGCATTTTCTTGGTACTCGTCGAGCTTTGGTTTTGTTTGTTTAGATGAATGAGTCTCCGGTGAGAGATTGTACCACCTTGAGATCGGTAATCTCGATGGCACGATGCATTCTAATGAATGATCGTGAGGGCTGTTTGACTCCCCCCTGAGGAGGGATTGTCGTGTTTTGGAACCATGGTAATTCTTAATGGACGATTTGATAGCCTCCCTATTCTAGGATTGTTGAATCCCAGGATAAATGAGGGGTGGCCAAGACTCGGATTTGTTTGGTGTCGTGGTTGACACGCGTGACGGGAATGCAATTGATTGTCTTGCATGACCCCTGTGGAACTTGAGACTTTGTGGGGTCTTGACGGTGTGTCAGGACCAAGATAAAATTTCTTGGAACACACCGGTGTAAACATCTTTGGAGATGTGCTTTGCGTGGATCGGTGACCGTGGGTTGCCCAATCCGTGTTACGAACGGTGCAACTACTCCTTTGGAGGAGATGGACTGGGAAGCGAAAGCCGGATTTTCTGTGAGTATACTGTTGTATACTAGTGGTCCCCATCATGACTGATCGCTTTTATTTTAAACAATTAATTCCAATCTAGCGATTTTAGACCGCAAGTGCACGGTGTCAAGTTTTAGTATAGATAGGAAGATACGGATTGTCGAACCCACATGGACTAACAAGTAAGTACCAAATAAGATGTCTTTTAACTATATTTAACCTACGATAATAAATTGATAATTAAACTAAGCTAAATTAAACTACTATAATCCAACCAAGTCAATAAAAGTAAACGAGAAAAATCCACAAGATAAGATTATCGAGACTTTGGCTCACCAATGTAATTCCCTACAATTCTCGATTGAATATTCAAATATTTCTAAGGTGACGAGTTCTCCCAATTTATCTAATACACTCTCTCGAGCTATATTAAACATAACACCGAATTGCAGTAAGTAACTCTCGTTCACTTATTTAACAATTCAATGTTGCATAAGATCCATGAAAACTCCTAGCTTTCAATTACTAGAATCTATGGCTATCACGCATGTATTTGACGTCATCTCTCGATCTCGGTCTTAAATCTATGGTATGAGTTATTAATTCAGTATCATAAAATCATCTCTCGATCTCAATTACGATACTAACATCATTCAAAGATGATCAATCCTCTAAAAGCATGAAGAACATAAAACATACGCAAAGAACTATAAGAATTCAATTAAATCATCAAATCGAAGGTTCAGAACAAAGGATTCGCCTAGTCTCGATAAATAATTTTAGTTCCTCATAATAAATCAAAACAAAACAAAACTAAGAATTTAAAGACAAAGAAAAACTCCCAGCGTCGACTCCGGTTGTAGATCTTCGCTCCTTCTCTTGCTTCCTTCTCGATCGTCTCCTTTTATCGCCTTGTTGGCTTGTTCCAATTCCTATGGTGAAGGGTTGAAGGATGGATTGATGGTAGAAGGATGGAGGCTGGACATGAAGTGAAGGAAAGTGAGGGGAGAAGAAGGTGGAGGCGTGTATTATGGATTTTGGGTGAAGAAGGCGTGAGGTTGGGTGGTGAAGGAAAGGGGGGCTGAGATGGAGGCTGTACCTAGGGTTAAAAATCTGATATGGGTTGTGATTTTGTGTATAATATATAGGGGAAAGAATTATGGACTTCCCTATTGCATCCAAACTCTACAAGGAATGTATTTTAATGAAAACTGCTCGTCCCGATCGATCCGAACAGAAGAGCCGATCGATCGAGCCTTCCAGTAAGATTTTCGCTCAATTTTCAGCCTTTCTCGATCGATCGAAAAAGCTTGCTCGATCGATCGGAAATCACAGTAAGTTTCTTCGCCTTTTTCAGCTTCTGGCGAGTTTCGTATTTTGGCCGTAACTTTCTCATACGAACTCCGAATTTGATGAATCAGCTGTCCACGCGAAGATAAGAGAAAGTTATACAACTTTTATATGGACCACATTTCCAAAACATGGCTCGAACATATAGTAATTTGAGGAGAAAGGAGCAACATGTGTCTTGGATTCTGGTTTCTTCCTCTTTTCTTCAACTTAATTCATTTTTTCATCATTTTAGCTTGATTTCTTCCCCTTTTATGAATTTCAACATTGATTCCTGAAATAGAGAAATATATACCATAAACCATAAAATTATCCAAGAATCAACACGAAAACATATACATATCATAGCATAAAAACGCGTAATATTCAACCCTATCAACTCCCCCAAACTTATCACTTAATCGTCCTCGATTAAGCATTAAAATCACAAGGTAGAGTTCATTCTTGATATTTGAAACAATTATTTCATGACTTGCTTATTCTCAGAAATCTCATGCACATATACAAAAGTTGACAAGACATGTTTTCTCCTAATTCAAGCAACACACCTCAAAATCGGAACGTGTGTGTGTGCTCTAGTCAATCTCAATTTTCATGCACATATTCAAGATCAAATCATGCTAATCAACTCAAAGTCGAGATTATCATCAAGCATTACATAGGCCTATTTTCAAACAACTTCTCCATTAATGATAGTTACTCCCTAGACTTGGATCAAAAGGACTTTTTAAGCTTGTAATGTAAGGCCTTTGGTGTTGGCTTCAAAGAAAAGATAGGATAAGCGCAAAGAAGAGAGTATAATCATTTACAGTTCAAATTTTTCGCACACATCGAGCTTCTCTTCCTTTTCTTTTATAGCCTTGGCCACTTTGGGTCTTATATGTTTCTTTTTTTTCTTTTCAAGGCTCTTTCTTTTTCTTCTTTTCTTTTCTCATTCATCAATATTTTTTTATAATCTCATCAAAATATAACAATTCAAGTGCATCAAATGATATTCATTATACTCCCTTAGGGTAAAGATAACTTTTTTTCATTTAGGCTCAAATAAGGGTAAGTATAATGAGTTTGCCAAGAATGTCGAATGAGGTCTAATTATATGCAATGCATATACCATTCTTTTTTCAATAAAGCTCAAATGGGACACTAGGGATTGATTTGAATCATGGTAAGCTTGAAAGGCTCAAACGTTTCAAAGATCGCCTAGATCATTTCCATTGTAACTATAAAATTTCGCCTCAAAGTGTCATCATCAAATAAGTTCTAGGATAGCTCTAAGATTCTCAAGACAAATCATTAAGTTCACAACAATTATCACTATTCAACATGCAATCCATAAGATCATGACTCATTGTGCTCAATATATTCCTCAATCTTGACATGCTAACTGAAATTAGGATATTCATGTACAAGTCCAATTACAAATCAAGTTCATATGCATAGTGAGATCAAAATCCTCATTGAATAGTCACTACTATAATTCATTCTTTTCTCAAGTTTGATCTCATAAAAAAAAAATTTTGCTCATAATAATCGGACGATTCAAGTGTCATTTAAGCACACAACAAGTGGTTAAAACAAGTAAAACCTGCAAGCTACTACTCCCCCAAACTTAAATCAAACATTGCCCTCAATGTTTAAAAGAATCAAAAGGGAAACAGTAAACTCCCCTGATCAAGACGCTTGCATGAGGGTTGAGGAAGATTTGCTTTTGAAAGCTCCACTGTTGTAGGGGTTCATCGCTCCAACCAAGTACCTAGCAAGAGAAGAATGCAAATGGTAAAATATTCGACTCGAGAGATTAACAAACTAAAATGCAAAAACTGAAAAAAAAAAAAAAAAAAAAAAAAAAAAAACAAAACTAAATAGCAAAAGGATACGCTTGGGTTGCCTCCCAAGAAGCGCTGATTTTTAGTCTTCGGTTTGACCATCAGAAGCAACCATCAAAGAGCGGCTGCCGCCCATAGTAAGTATCATATGATACCACTAATGGGTCTTCATTCAGTTTGCCCTCAAGATTGGCAAGATTATAGCAGTGTAAGCTCGTCGCTCCAACAACATTCTTGAAGTGGTAGGTATGGGAGAATGATTCTCGACTTGGCTTCATATCGAGGATGTAGTGCGGTGAAGTTGGCATCGATGGAAAATAAGGATCCACATATGGCATAGAATATGTCTCCATCGATGGGATCAAATCGGAATCTTTGAAAGTTTCTTCCTTCTCCAACATCACATTCGACTCATCTTCACATGGGAACTCCTCGGATAACATCTCTGAAGTAAGCTCAATCTCTTGAAGAGGCTCAAGTTACCTCGACTCTTCCACACTAGGAGGATCACTCCCCCAAACTTGGTTGGTTGAGTGATCGTCATCATATAACCAAACTCGATTCGTCGCCTCTTGATTTGTAGCTCTCGTCTCTTCCTCCTGGCAGCTAGTTGAAATTGTTTCCATAAGGACCGCCATTTGCTGCTCCAGGTGGCGCATAGAGTTGGTTTGGCACTCCAAACTATTCTCAGTGGATGCCATGAATCTCACTAAGGTGTCCTCTAACTGAGTTGTGACATCTGCAGAACTATCTCTCCTCTCTTCGCGATGTTCAAATGGTTGTGGCGTATTAGTAGGGTAGTGAAGCTCCGGTGGGTATTGGTGACTCCATCCTTGTAGTGAAGGATCACAATGCCAGTGATAATCGAAGTCCGCCATATCATTGAACAGGTGCACCACACTGTTCTCATCTCTATCAACTAGGGGACTCCCAGTCACCGGTGCTCCTCTCAATACCCATTCTCGTGTCTATGCATCCAGCCCTTTGAAAAATATTGCATGAGAGTATAGTTTGAAAAGTTGTGATACCGGAATGTGTTGGCCAATTCATTGAATCTCTCCCAAACAGCATAGAACGGCTCGGAGCGTTGTTGGGCAAAGCTTGTGAAGGCTTGTTGATGTAGCATCTCCAAGTACCTCACAAGACAAACAAAACAAAAACAAAATAAATATATATAAATATTGTTTTTTTCTTTTTTCGAATAAAAACAAAAACAATAATGGTTAAATTACAGTCAAAGAACCTAGTATGATATTACTAAAGCTAGTCCCCGGCAACGGCGCCAAAAACTTGATCGCTTTTATTTTAAACAATTAATTCCAATCTAGCGATTTTAGACCGCAAGTGCACGGTGTCAAGTTTTAGTATAGATAGGAAGATACGGATTGTCGAACCCACAGGGACTAACAAGTAAGTACCAAATAAGATGTCTTTTAACTATATTTAACATACGATAATAAATTGATAATTAAACTAAGCTAAATTAAACTACTCTAATCCAACCAAGTCAATAAAAGTAAACGAGAAAAATCCACAAGATAAGATTATCGAGACTTTGGCTCACCAATGTAATTCCCTACAATTCTCGATTGAATATTCAAATATTTCTAAGGTGACGAGTTCTCCCAATTTATCTAATACACTATCTCGAGCTATATTAAACCTAACACCGAATTGCAGTAAGTAACTCTCGTTCACTTATTTAACAATTCAATGTTGCATAAGATCCATGAAAACTCCTAGCTTTCAATTACTAGAATCTATGGCTATCACGCATGTATTTGACGTCATCTCTCGATCTCGGTCTTAAATCCATGGTATGAGTTATTAATTCAGTATCATAAAATCATCTCTCGATCTCAATTACGATACTAACATCATTCAAAGGTGATCAATCCTCTAAAAGCATGAAGAACATAAAACATACGCAAAGAACTATAAGAATTCAATTAAATCATCAAATCGAAGGTTCATAACAAAGGATTCGCCTAGTCTTGATAAATAATTTTAGTTCCTCATAATAAATCAAAACAAAACAAAACTAAGAATTTAAAGACAAAGAAAAACTCCCAGCGTCGACTCCGGTTGTAGATCTTCGCTCCTTCTCTTGCTTCCTTCTCGATCGTCTCTTTTTATCGCCTTGTTGGCTTGTTCCAATTCCTAGGGTGAAGGGTTGAAGGATGGATTGATGGTAGAAGGATGGAGGCTGGACATGAAGTGAAGGAAAGTGAGGGGAGAAGAAGGTGGAGGCGTGTATTATGGATTTTGGGTGAAGAAGGCGTGAGGTTGGGTGGTGAAGGAAAGGGGGGCTGAGATGGAGGCTGTACCTAGGGTTAAAAATCTGATATGGGTTGTGATTTTTTGTATAATATATAGGGGAAAGAATTATGGACTTCCCTATTGCATCCAAACTCTACAAGGAAGGTATTTTAATGAAAACTGCTCGTTCCGATCGATCCAAACAGAAGAGCCGATCGATCGAGCCTTCCAGTAAGATTTTCGCTCAATTTTCAGCCTTTCTCGATCGATCGGAAAAGCTTGCTCGATCGATCGGAAATCACAGTAAGTTTCTTCGCCTTTTTCAGCTTCTGGCGAGTTTCGTATTTTGGCCGTAACTTTATCATACAAACTCCGAATTTGATGAATCAGCTGTCCACGCGAAGATAAGAGAAAGTTCTACAACTTTTATATGGACCACTTTTCCAAAAAATGGCTCGAACATATAGTAATTTGAGGAGAAAGGAGCAACATGTGTCTTGGATTCTGGTTTCTTCCTCTTTTCTTCAACTTAATTCATTTTTTCATCATTTTAGCTTGATTTCTTCCCCTTTTATGAATTTCAACATTGATTCCTGAAATAGAGAAATATATACCATAAACCATAAAATTATCCAAGAATCAACACGAAAACATATACATATCATAGCATAAAAACGCGTAATATTCAACCCTATCAATGACGATGCGTGTCAAGCATCGTGGGCAAGTGGTGAATATCACGGAGTGGCATCTATGTCAGAACCAAGGGAGATTTGGTTGATTGTAGTCGTGGTGGACTGACTTCTGGGACGATTCACGTCGAGGTATGTTGTTATCTTTCGGGTTTGTTTTGGTTTTGGCATTGCTCCATTTTAGAGCTTGGTGCGAGATGTGTGTTCTTGCAGTTGTTAATTCGATTCTAAGGTGGTTCAGAATCGGGGTCATGGCTTTGTTTTGTTTGTGTAGTCCTGATGTTACGTGGGGTACACCGGTGCAATTTCGAGGAGAAAATTTTATTAGTGGGGGATAATTGTGATGTCTGTGGATTAATGGTGTTAATCCGGTGTGGTATTAATCCTTGATGGATTTTTAATTGTGGCAATTAGAAATTAATTGCGGTGTTGGGTCTCCCGAGGTTGTTAAATCGGGCATTTGGAACCGTTGGATCCAAAGGTTGAGATTGTATCCTCATTTTGGTGGAAAACCTTTGAGTTGGGTTTTTAGTGGGACTGGGAGTCCGGGGTGCCTTATGTTGGGGCCTGCATGGGGATTTGATGTTGGAGAGAGAGTTTTTGAAAACAGATGATTTTTAATGAATCATGATGTATTTGTGGAGGTATTGGTATTTTGGAGCATTTTTGCTATATATACCAAATGGACTCGGGATTCCGTCATTCGGAATCCATTTCCTCTCCTCTCTCCCCTCTCCTGCGATAACCCTTCTCCCCCCATTTCCCTCTTCTCCCTTGATGGGAAAATCGATGGTAGCTTGGCTCGGGAGCCGGTTTTCTCAAAGATAATCAGGTATTATCCATCCCCTCGTATTTGCCTTCGATTTGAATGTGGTTTTGTGTGGTTTAGTTGTATTATGAGTTGGGTTTGAGTTTTGGAATTTTAAAGACACTTTATTGTTCAATCAAAGAAGTTAAATGTGTATTAAATATTAAATTAAAAAAAATTAAAAATGTATAGCGGGGCGGGTCCGGCCAATCCCGGGACCCGCCCCGCCCTGCCCCACTTCAAAACCCGGTTGAAGCGGGTCTAGACCCTCCTGGCGGGGCGGGTTCAAAGTCGGTCCGGGTCTGGACCCGTCCCATTGCCATCCATATATATATATATATATATGTTGTAGACACACTGATAAAATAAAGTTAAACGTATATAATACATATCATATTTGATAAACTTACATAATTTTTTGTATTGTTTACGGTGCAATTCAAATCTTTTATTGATTACTCTCCAAATATGGATAATTGTTGTTCTCCGAAATATATTTTAGAGAATGAAAAATGAAAATGAATTATTAATATTTGGTCATAAGATATTGAATTCGAAAAATGAAATAAAATATTACATCTGTTTTTCACTATGTTTTGTAATAGTATGAATTTTTAAAAAAACGACTTATATTATTTCTGGAGAATTTGAAATATCTGTCATTTAAGTTAACGACTTAATAAAACTTAATACACAACTTAATTAAACTTAATCGTAAAGCGTTGTGCACACTCAAAGCTTTAGATCACGACTGGAGCTTCAATGCTTAACTTAGTAAAATTTAGTGCACGACTTAGTAAAATATAGTGTGTATTAAAACGCCGCATAGCATTCACTGTGTCAGTGTGAGACCGGAGCTTCAGTGCACAGAGGGATAAGAGGATTTTGTGACTTCGATTCTAAGTGATAGTTTCGTAGCCATATGTAGCTATTAAAGATTATCCAACTTAAATCATTGTATTCCAGCTTTTATTTTTCAATAATAATAATTGCATGACACACTACACACTCAAAAATTTAAATACTCTATTTAAAATTCATATTCCTACGGACTTTAAAAAAAATACAATAAATAAAAAAATATTTTACAAAAATAATATTAAATGTTTTTTGGTTACCATTCTAAGTTAAAACGGGGAGGCAGTTTAGAAACGCATAAATCCTCCCTGTTTTTTTTAAAAGCACATATCGACACACTTACTGTGTGTCAGTATGTGTTTCTCAATTAAGTTTCTTTTTTAAAATGTTAGATTCCGTTTTTTTTTTAAAGTTTAACCACCTTTCTTAAAAAAAAAAAAAATTGTGTTGAAAAGTTGTTCACTCTTCTATGTTGGCGGGATGAGAGAATACGTTTTTTTCTTTTAATTTGGTGATTAGAAAGAATTGTGGATCCAAAACTATATTATTACAGGTTAACATTAACTAATAGTATTATTTTAAAGAAATCAAAATTAAAGTGACTTTTTTTAAACAAAAATAGGTAATTCACATACTACATATGATTCACGGATACTCCTAAAAATTACTATGGGGTGGAGGGTCTAACACTTTTAGCAAAACCGATACTCCTAGGACACATGGTGTGTTCTATTTCAAAAAAAAAAAAAAAAAAACTACCGCAACAAAGATTTTCAAAATTTTTAGGATACAACACGGCTAAGACACGTCCATATATATATATATATATATATTACAAAATACTATATATATTAAGGACATACCATGTGTCCGAGAGATATAAGTGTCCTAGAAGTGTCCGACACTGCAATGAGTGATTTTTGAAAAATTCTTACATGCTTCTAGTGTGATCCTGATACATACACCCACACGCATGCTGAACTTCCAATCAATGCATGCATTCGTGGTTAGAAACATCGCCAACATGGTGCCTCCGTATGATAAGGTAGAATTATGTAAGACCCCGTTATCTAATCAACAATATAAGGTGCAATTAAGAGAACTAAACATTCATAAATCAGAGTATTAGGCCGTGTTGATATCCTGAGCTTATAGAGATTATAGTACCAAAAGAATTTCAAAAGGGATTAGTTACTTTTCTTAGTAACAGCGTGTAAGACTATAGTTCTACTACACTCATTGTAGAAACTATACAAAATGAAACTCTGTTCTGCTAATCCTGTTGCACTCCTTAAAGCTCAACGTGTCAACCCCGACCATTGTTCTCTGTATTAAATGCACCTACAAAGACAACCCCCAACATATGAGCACATCATAATTCATATTCAACATAATATGAATGTAAAACATAATGCACAATCATAGATATAAAATACTTCATGTATTTCCAATGCATTTAAAACGCACATTGGTTGTCCCTGTACCATAACTCATAATCAAATCATTATATGAAATTATGGCTTCTTTAAATAAATGTCATGACATAACTTCTCTTCTTAAATCTTAAATCTTTCTTAGTCAGTTTATCATCAGTGTATTTTAATGCCTCTCGCTTCGTAATTTTCTTAACAAGCGGTACTTCTTCCTCGCTTCTTCATACAAGCGGTATCTCTTCCTCGCTTCGTATGGCATACCCCGCCTCCATGTGCAAGCGAGCCTCCCCCCTCCCGCTCCACATTTTTAGCGGTATAAGCGGTAAGCATTAAAATCATCACAGTGATAACCCTGACTCGTGGAATACACACTCTTTATTCCACAACATACATATGCAACAACAATGCATAACAACATGTATCATACTCATAATGCACAACTTTGCATCTAACATGGGTCAAATAGACAAACATAAAATACATGTTACCGTTTGGATGCCCGTACGTCGCTTACGTACCTTTCCAAAATATGGTGTGTTGCAGGATTCTATCCCTTGCGTTGTGTAGCTATCTGTGAAGGCTCTACACCAGTGTACAACACAATATTAGATGCCAATTTATAGACCAAAATAAAAAATCCAACAAAAAAAAACTTCATTTTCCTTTTTTCTGCATCTGGCGATCGATCGCTACATCGAGGCGATCGATCGCCAGACTTCACTGGCCCATGTCGATCGATCGCGCCATTCATGGCGATCGATCACCAGCCTTTGATTTTGGCTACTGGCCTTCGGCGATCGATCGCCGCGTTTGTAGCGATCGATCGTCACATGCTCTGTGCACGATATTTTCCAGATTTCCGAACACTCATAATCATACCATCCAATCTAGCATATAAGGCACACCTCATGCTTGAACAAATGTGTTACGAGCTACAACATAATACCCTGAGTGTATTCATATCAAATTTATACCCATACTTAAAACCCACATGCTTGAAAATCACCCAACAACATCAATGCTCACCCAAGCTTTCTAGAAACAGGGTAACATATTTCTTTACCCAGATTTTCGAACACATATATTCAAGTCAACAAATCTACCACATAACACATAGAACATGCTCAAGTAAACATGCTAGGGACTTCATAAAGACACCATAAATGTACTTAATTTGAAGGTTCAACAAAACCTAAGCTAGCATGCCATTTTTACACCAACAAAAAGCATGAACTCAAACAGAACTTAACCCAAAACAGAACATGGTTCCTCACCCTCTTTTGCTCCGATTTTTGGAAGGTTTCTTAGCAACAAAAATGGCTGATCTTCTCCCTATCTTGCTCAGCAATTGTTGGACGATATTTTGGGAGAGAATGGAGGAGTTTCAGACGTGGGAAGTGGAGTGGGGGAGTGGGGAAAGAGGCATGGGCAATCAGCCACTTGCAGCATGGGTTGGGGTGGTGGTTGGGTGTTGGGTGGTATGATGTGTTATGTTTTGGTCCCGGTATTTAGCACGATGTATTAAAATATCCTCACATAATATTTTATAGTATTTAATCAATAAAATACTTCAAATCCCATTTAAACATGCTTCACCAAAACAAATAACACTCACCCTAAATTAATCATGCCACAACCCCAAATTCCCAACATATAACACATGCACCCTGAAATAACTTTCCCCAATATAATTAATTCAATCCAATGAATTAATACCATAATCCTCATAACATAATTAATGTTTAAAACTACATATTCATTTCGGGGATATCACAATACTCCCCTACTTATAAGATTCGTCCTCGAAATCAGCATGCACTTACCCAATATAAAACAAAACATAAAATCACATACCGGAAAATAGTTCTGGATAGTGCTGCACCATGTGTCTCTCTGTCTCCCACGTGGCCTCCTCGACACCCCTACGATCCCACTGAACTTTGACCATATGAATAACCTTGTTTCGTAGTCTGCGATCTGCCCGATCCAGAATCCTGATAGGCCGCTCCACATAGGAAACATCGGACTCTATCTGAACCTCAGATGGCTGCAACACATGAGAAGGATCTGGCTCGTACTTCCGCAACATAGACACATGAAACACATCGTGAATGCCGGACAGAGAGGGCGGTAAAGCCAATCGGTATGCCAGAGTACCAACACGCTGTAAGATCTCGTACGGCCCTACATATCTCGGGGATAACTTCCCCCGCATCCAAAAACGTACTACACATCTGAAAGGTGAGATCTTCAAAAAGACCCTGTCGCCCAACTGAAACTCTAACGGCCGACGCCGTTGATTAGCATACGCTGCCTGTCTGTCCTGGGCTGCTTTCATTTTCTGTCTTATCACCTTTACCTTTTCTTCCATTTCCCGGATCAAATATGGTCCTCCGACTGATTTGCGATCCACGTCGTCCCAACATAAAGACGACCTACAACGTCTACCATAGAGAGCCTCAAAAGGAGCCATCTGTATGCTTGCCTGGTAGCTGTTGTTATACGAAAACTCCACTAAGGCTACTGAGTCCTGCCAAGAAGTATCGAACTCCATCACACAAGCCCGTAACATATCTTTGAACGTCTGTATGGTACGCTCGGTCCGTCCATCCGTTTGGGGATGATAGGCTGTGCTCATCCTTAATTCTGTACCCAGGGCTGACTGAAGACCTTCCCAAAAGTGAGATGTAAACCGCGGATCTCGATCAGACACAATCGAAACCGGGATCCCATGCAGTCTCACCACATCTCTGACATATAACTGAGCCATCTTCAACTACGTGAAGGTCATACAATATGGAATGAAGTGAGCCACTTTAGTCAGTTTGTCCATGACTACCCAGATGGCATCAAAACCCGAAACAGTCCTTGGTAAGTGGGTCACGAAGTCCATGGATACGTGCTCCCACTTCCATTTTGGTATCTCCAAACTTCTAAGCTCACCACTAGGCCTCTGCCTCTCAACCTTCACTTGCTGACAAATCAGACATCTCTTGACGAATGTGGTGACATCTTGTTTCATTCGTCTCCACCAAAATTGGCTGCATAAGTCCTTATACATTTTCTTTCCGCCCGGGTGGATACTCATCCTGCTGCAATGAGCTCGCTGTAGTATTCCCTAACGCAACTCAGGCGTATTCGGAACTACCCATTGATCACCTAACCTCAAGGAACCATCCTCCGCCGTCGTGAATTTCGACGACTGACCCAGACGAACCACTGACAACCATCTCTGAACTTCCTCGTCAGTCTCCTGAGCCTTCATGATGTGATCATAAATAACGGGCTCAGCTAATGTAAGGACCCCCGTGCCCTTAACCCGTTATTAGTGTATTAACCCCCGTACTTAGTGCATACGATCATGTTATTAAAGGGGAAAGTGATTTCATGCAACTCTAGCATGAATACCGTCTACAAAATTTCCTTTACATTAATCGTATAATGTCTATACTTTCCCAACATATTCCATAAAACATATGATGCACCTTTAAACATACACTAACATGCTCTCAATTCATTTTGCAGTTCATAATTAATTGCACACAACACAAATGAAGAGAGAAAGGTCCTTGCCTTCTTTATACATTCCATATACACATAATACTGCTCACACGCGAGCATCAAATAAGTAGGCGTGTATCTGATGTATAAAGTATCATACTCAATACCGTCACTGGTACTTCGATCCCTGGAATCACCTCCACTCCATAGCTCGAGCTCAACTCCAAAGCCATCGATGTACCTAATTACCTGGCCCAACAGAGACAGCCCTCACACGGGGTGAGCATACCAATATCCCAAATCCAATAACCGCAACAATACAATTCATAATTTACAACAATGTAAATGCTATGAAATACAAAATATATTCCCTGGATGGTATCATCCTCATCCGGGGTTTCATGTACTGTCCCTGTTCTCAAATCACTGAAACCATCAAATTCCCAAATGCTAGTTAATCATCACATTGATTAACAATTCCATGAGCCATATGCCAATATCATAATCAATAACATCAAATCATTAAACAATGATTATAGACAATCCATGTTTCTCACTTATGGTTTCATAGCTCTATTTCATTGCTCGCTCTACAATAGCGGCATTCCATTTCCACGCATGCTCAATGGTAGTGGCGTCGTAATCGATGTTCGCTCAAAAGCGACAACATCCAATCATTGCTCGCTCAAAGGCGGCACCATATGATTCACAATGCATATATGTCCGTTTGTAGAAATTACCCTAAACCATGTAATTCCAATATCCATTCATTGGTAATATCATATATCATGCATTTCCACACACATTCATTTCAATACAGTGTACCAAGCATTCAACAATTGCAATTATATAACAGGGCTATGCTCGTACTTCATATGTACCTTATGATTCCGTAGTTCAAGTCAAAACCTTGCCTTGCTCCCGTGACCGATGAATTAAATGCTAAACACGATAATAATCCACAATTAATCTCAAGCATGCAACCACGTGCCCAAGCACGTTCACAAATCCCAAATATATCGTCATCCATGACGATTAACCATTTTAAAAGGCCCCCGGGCGAAGCATGCATCGAAAACTCAACACAAAATAATTCCCCAAAATAAGGCATTGGCGATCGATCGCATGATTTCGGGCGATCGATCGCCTCGCGAAAATAGGAACAGGCGATCGATCGCTCCTTTTCAGGCGATCGGTCGCCTCTTAGCGTAAATGGCCACTGCCTCATGGCGATCGATCGCTTCATTTGAGGCGGTCGATCGCCTCACTTTTCATCTTCCTGAAATTTTCAACAACGTCGCGGCGATCGATCGCCCCGCCCTAGGGATCGATCGCCTCGACCTGTAACAGCCAAAAATGGCATTTTTCTTGCAAAATTTGCCCAACAACAATCCTCACACCCCTTACAACATTAAACCTCAAAATAAACACCATAAAAATTCCTCAAACCAACCAACCCAAAATTCTTTAAAATTCCAAAACTCAAACCCAACTCATAATACAACTAAACCACACAAAACCACATTCAAATCGAAGGCAAATACGAGGGGATGGATAATACCTGATTATCTTTGAGAAAACCGGCTCCCGAGCCAAGCTACCATCGATTTTCCCATCAAGGGAGAAGAGGGAAATGGGGGAGAAGGGTTATCGCAGGAGAGGGGAGAGAGGAGAGGAAATGGATTCCGAATGACGGAATCCCGAGTCCATTTGGTATATATAGCCAAAATGCTCCAAAATACAAATACCTCCACAAATACATCATGGGACGGGTCCAGACCCGGACGGACTTTGAACCCGCCCCGCCAGGAGGGTCTAGACCCGCTTCAACCGGGTTTTGAAGTGGGGCAGGGCGGGGCGGGTCCCGGGATTGGCCGGACCCGCCCCGCTATACATTTTTAATTTTTTTTAATTTAATATTTAATACACATTTAACTTCTTTGATTGAACAATAAAGTGTCATTATTTAATTTTATATCAAAACTCATGTATTCATGTTAAAGAAGTTGGACATTTTGAAGGGAATAAAAGCAAATTAATAAATATTTGGTAGTTTAAAAATAATTTTACAAGGCTTATATAAATATCTACTAGAGAAAAACATGAAATTCAATAACAAAACTCAATTTTTTTGTTTCAAAAATTGATTTCTAGCTAATTGTTTTTTAAAAAAAATTAAACAGGACCCTGGTCAGGGCGGGTAAACCCGTCGATTTCGCGGGTCAAGGCGGGGCGGGATATATATATGCGCATTAAGGTGCACCACACTCAATTTTTTGGAAAATTGACGCACTCAAACATCCGCACTCGTCCGTGCATCCGCATTATGTGACTTAGCTTAGAATCACATTTTATTGTTGTGATGCCCAAATTCATATAAAATCCAACACAGTAATTATGAAGCATGTAATGAGAGTTTTAAAGACTGATAATTTATTTGTATATGTGACGTCATAATTGCATTATTGACATTATGGGATGTTGGGGTCTTACATTAGTGGTATCAGAACAGTGATTCGCTCTTTTGGGATGTTGAGGGCCAATGGATATGTTGATAGAAATGAATAGCACATAGTTTACGCATGATTGCAGTTTTATGTCAGTGTGACATAGTTTTTATACGCTTATGTGCATCTATGATATGAGATCATAAATGAAATGTGCTATTGCTAACCATTGTGGTTGCAGGATCGTATGGAATACGATGAAAATTATATTGATTGAAATGATTTGCACCTTATGTAATATGTGCTAAGAAATCTGATTTTGTAGGAAAATCGGAGAATGAGAAACGTGATGTGTTGTCTGATGACAGGGGATGATAGACAATGTTATGTCGTCAATAGGAGACGGCAGATGGTGAGATGACCATGTATGTTTGCCTTATGATTATGAGGATGCAGGTATATGTGAAGGTACACATGCATTGAGATTGACTTGTTATCGTGCTGCATGAATGCTTGATATTGGTATTGTGTGTACGAATGTGTTGCAATTATTATACTGCTACGGTTAATCGATTAGCGTTGGATCCGGATATTTGTCGCTGTCATATCGTAGCACGGGATGCTGATATGTCGAAGCGAAGGATATCATTTAGCCGCTGATATAATGTAGTAGGGAGATATTATGTGATTTGTGTATATAGTCTGTATATATGTTCTGAGGTTCCTCCTTCCATTTGGTGGCTATATGTGTATATTATTTGGGAAGGATGTGTATTATGGTCTGAGCATATATCGGTGATTTATGTCTTACCTGAGTACTAGTTAGACGAGATATTTTTGGTGACTGTTGGAAATAAATTATATGAGGAATTGTTGTTTTGGGTTTTATTGTCATGAGAATGATTTATGTTCTTTGACATTTGTTTTGGGACACCCAGTTTTTGGGGAGACTCTGCTCAAATTTTTATAAACTCACATACTACAATGTAACAAATGTATACACATTGACGATATAAATGCACTAATCACGTCATACTTGCATTATTGATGTGTTGGACGATGGGGTCTTACATTAGTGGTATCAGTCAATGGAAATAATTAAATAAGATAACTGGCCATATTTTAATGAAGGTTACTGATTGACTAAATATAGGATCACATTTACCCGATATTGATTGACATGAATAAGGGTATCTGTATATGCTACCTCATTAAATGGTGATGCGAGAATATAATGAATTGGCATGAATTGCATTTTAGAGAGTATTGGCGTGGTACACCACGTATGTCAACACATGAATGGAATGATAATTTTTATCCTACAGATATGTTGAATCACTACCCCAAATTATTCAATGTTATGTAAATTTTATTTAACGTGTTTCAGTAAGTTTGTATGTAAATTTCGGGGATGAAATTTTATTAGATGGGAAGAATTGTGATGCCCAAAATTCATATAAAATCCCACACAGTAATTATGAAGCATGTAGTGAGAGTTTTAAAGACTGATAATTTATTTGTACATGTGGCGTCAGAATTGCATTATTGACATGATGGGATGTTGGGTCTTACAATTGTATTCTATATATACAAGGAAAACAAGAGAGACATTTGATGGAAAATTATTTCAAAATCTACTAAAATTGTTTTTGGTTTGACGAATTTAAGTCAAAATATTTAAATGATACTTAATTGGGTATATTTGAAAACATGTCTAAATTAAATTAAAATAACTTTTAACTTGACCCAATTTGATTCAGTCAAACAATTCAAATATATATGAATCATAAATTTAAAATTCATGATTTCAAATATTTTAATCCAAAGTTAAAAAGATAATTAAATATAATTGAATTCAAATTACGAAGAGTCTACAAACTAATATAGGCAAAAATATATGTAATAATCTATAATGTACATACATTTCTAAAAATTATTTTGTGTAGTGTCGGATACTACTAGTATACTGAGACACATCAAACACGTGTCGGACACCCCACATGACATGACTAAATTTAAAGAAGTTCGGACACGGGTCCGAACTTCTTCAATTTTTCGAATCTTAAAATCACAATTCACACGACTTCAATTTTGTTAATTGAATCATTGTTCTCGACAATTGCAAATCACAAATTTCAAGCCTGGTAAGTGTTCGTCTATTCGATTTTATGGTTTCTGAGGCTAAGTTCTAGATTTTTGGTTAAGATTGTGTATATTGTTTTGATTGTTCATTTTGTGTTAGTATGAGTGATATTATGATGATTTCAGTGATATGCATTTATTTATAGTGTCAGGATCGATCGAGGTGGGTGGCCAGTCCACATACGAGTTCAACCAACTCGAGCTTCAATGAGTTCTTGAAATAATGCACCGAGAGATTATATCTATGATGCCCGGGAATTAATGGTGTAGATCCCCGTGTGGTAATGATCCTTAATGGATTTTAATTGTGGCAATTATGAATTAATTGCGGTGTTGAGACTCCTGAGGATTTTAAATCCGGTATTTGGGGTCGTTGGATCCAAGGGTTGAGATTGTATTCTCATCGTGGTAATAAATATTGGAATCATATTTTGGTGGGATCTGGGGTCTGGGGTGCTTTGAGTAGGGGCTGGTAATGGAAATTGAGATGAGAGGTATTTATTGAACACAGATGATTTTTAATGAGTCATGATGTATTTGTGGAGGACTCGAGATTTTTGAGCTTTGGTACTATATATACCAAGTGGACTCGGTGTTCAATGATTGCACAAATTATCTCCTCCCTCTCTCCTCTCTCTCGCGCCCCCTTCTTCCCCAAACCCTTCCCTTTTCTTCTTTGGAGCAAAATCGTTGAAGGCTCGACTTGGGAGCCGAATTTCCCAAAAGATAATTAGGTATTATTCTTCTCCTCGCATTTATCTTCGTTTTGATAGTAGTATTGTGCTGTTTGGTTAAGGATAAGGTTGGGTTTGAGTTTTTGAAATTTTAAAGATTTTTGGGTTGGATTGTTTAAGGAGTTTTATGGAGTTTATCTTGAGGAATATTGGTTTAATGGGTGTTGGGTTTGTTTATTTGGGGGTTCTAAACCATAAAGCGCCATTTTTGGGCTGTTGCAGAGCTCGTTGATCGATCGGCAAGGGGGCGCCGATCGATCGCGCATAATGGGCAAAATTTTTACGACGATGTACAATGCTCTCGATCGATCGAGCAAAGTTGCCGATCGATCGAGAAGGTCGGGCGATCGATCGAGATGGTT
Organism: Haberlea rhodopensis; assembly: GCA_907163345.1. Classification (NCBI taxonomy): domain Eukaryota; kingdom Viridiplantae; phylum Streptophyta; class Magnoliopsida; order Lamiales; family Gesneriaceae; genus Haberlea; species Haberlea rhodopensis. Next base: position 356,779 of record CAJQUN010000369.1, read on the forward strand.
GCTCGATCGATCGAATAAAGAAGATTTTTGGGCATAATCTTGCTGGAGCTCTTGATCGATCGAGGACATTTGGCCGATCGATCGAGATGCTCTGTTTTGTGGTTTATATTGTGTCGTTGTTGGGGAATCGATGCATGTTTTGCAAGGGGTCTTTTAAAATGGTTAATCGTCATAGATTGACTATATAATTGGAGGTCGTGAACGTGCTTTGGCACGTGGTTGCATGCTTGTAATTAATTGTGAATTATTTTATGTGTTAGCACATAATTCATCGGGTCACGGGACTAAGGTAAGGTTTGATTCGGACTACGAAATTATAAGATTATCTTAATTCAGTAGTACTTAGATATAACATTATATCAATCTCTGTGGGTTCGACATCTTTTATACTAAAACTTGACAACTGTGCGCTTGCGGTAAGAAATATCACGTCAACATATCAGTCTGACCGGATGAGTCTGGACAGATCAGTCTCGTCGGATCAGCTTGGACAGATCAGTCTGGACAAATCAGTCTGGTATTTTCAATCTTGGTCCAGCTTGATATTTCAATCTATTTTTTCGTAATTCATCAAGCTATTAATCATGATCGATTCACTGCACATTTGATGAACTATGTTAGCAACAACACAATAACAAGTTTTGTTAACATCAAAACCAAGATTATTCGGGTTCCCAAAACCCAACAATCTTCCCATTTTTGATGATCACAAAACTTGGACAAAAATATTAACAATAAAGCACAATGTTGCATAACGTGAAATCATATTTCTAAAACAACATATTTCTCGCCCTTTTTGTGTGAATAAAAAAGGAAGACAAATAAAAGTTTTCTCCCCAGCAAAGATTGAATTAAATTTCCCCTTTACAATTCGAATAAATAAAACTGGCAAACAATGAGAGATGAGAGGATCAATTTTAAATATTATTTTAAAAAAATTATGCAATGCACAAATAAATTTGAACAAAAATAACCTATTTTGATAGATTGCACATCAACCTTGTTTATCTTCAACAACTCCAACAATGTCAATTTTTTCATTCTTGTGGCATCACACATGGTCTATATTTGATGATTAAACTGGTTTCCTCGTGAATAATTAGGCTGCCAAACTTATAACGCTACGATCTACGAGTCTAGTTTGCAATGCAAAAAAGGGTTCGTCATTTGGACATCCGAGCAATAAGTTATGCCAATTTTCTCAAAGTCGCTGCATACGGCCAGAAAAGCTGAATGCTTAAAAAATTGTTAGAAAAAATCTCAAAATAACAACTTTAAACTTGAAATGAGACTAGAACATATTGAACATTTACAAAAGATTTTAAATTATTTTCGTGCAAAATAAATACAATGAAAATTGATTTTTATGCTACAAATTTTCATACACCTAATTTTTAAAAATATGCCTTGAAAATAATTTCATGCTCATGAGAAAAATTTTGAAAATGATTTTAAAAGGTTTCCGCAAAAAATTTTGGTTAAAATGTTTTCCAAGAACAACCCGCTCTGATACCATTTGTCAGGATCGATCGGGATAGGTGATCAGTGAACATCTAGTTCAACTGATAGAGTTGATTATTACGTGTATTTTTGCTTTGATATGTATATATTTTCGTGTAGATTCCGGGAAGATGTTATGCTTTTTGGTATTTATTTGGTTGTTTCAGGAATCAAGGTGGAAAATGGAAGAATTGAACTAGAATGAAGAAAACGGGTCAAATCAAGGCAAGAAATGAAGAATCTGAATTCTGACATGACCGATCGATCGGAACTGGAGGGCTATCTATCGAAAGAGGCAGAAGTTTTGGCCAACACAAAAATGCAGAGCTCGGTCGATCGGAAAACATGCTCGATCGATCGAGCATGGCAGAGATTTGGCAAGAAAAAGTGAAGAAAGGTCGAACGATCGGAAGCTTACCCTCGATCGATCGAGAGAGGCAGAGAAAGTTAGGAACGGGAGTTGAAGACCCTCGATCGATCGAGACATATGCACCGATCGATCGAGATGCAGAATTTTCAGAAATTTAAAGACTTGATTTGGTTTGATTTTTGGAAACTCTTCCATACACCCCCTCTTCTATAAATTAGGGAAGTATGGCACAAAATTTAGAGCAATTATTGAGAGCATAATGTGATGTCCCCGAAATGATTAATTGCAATTAAGGCATTAATTATGTTAATATGATTAATTATGTGGATAATTGATTTATGTGTTGAAATTAATTATCATGATGAAATGCTTAGTCACATGATAGGCGTGACCCGGGGGATTACGTTTCAGGGTGCATGTTATGCATGTTGGGTAATGAAGTGTTAACATGATTTATTTGTATTGATTGTCAATTATGAGGAAAGCATGATTTAGTGGAAGTTTAATGCATTTTTGTAAATGCTTTTAAAATACCATGTTGGGGTGTTTTATACATCATGTTAATTGGCGGGGTACAATTGTAATTAACTTTATAACCTTTCCCCCCTTTACCCAACTCACTTTACCTTTCCCTCTAAATCCCCAAATCACTCTCAAACCCTACACTTTCTCCCATTTTCGAAATTCACCAAGGAAGGAGAAGGAAAGCTTCACAAAACTTTTGTTTGTGTGATCTTTGTTAAGATTTGGAGTCTTCAAGAGGTATGGAACCCTTCCTAAAGTTTTTATGATGTTTGGTTTTGAAATGGGATGATTTTGAAGTGATTTATTTGGGTTTGTTTTGAGTATGTGTTGTATGTTGTTGGGGTATGAATTTTGAAGTGTTTTATGTGGGTTTTAGTGAGTTATGATGATATTAGTGTTGTTGTGAAGTTTGGGTTTGAATGGTATGGGATTGAGCTTGCAAGATGCTCAAAAAAATGGTGGAAATCGCGCACCAGCAGGTGGCGATCGTCGCCTTGTATGAGGCGATCGATCGCCGAAGACCAGTAGCCATTTCGCGTAGCAGGCGATCGATCGCCTCAAATGAAGCAATCGATCGCCGTAAGGCAAAAAGTGAGGCGATCGATCGCCTCAAGTAGCGATCGATCGCCACTGTTTAAAAAGTGGAAAATGATGATTTTTGTTGAATTTTTGGTATTTGGCTATTGTTTAGCTTCTAATATCGATTTGTATGGTTGTGTAGAACCATCACAGGTGCCAACGACATCAAGTAGATAAAGTTCTCCAACTTCTCCACTTTTGGGAATTAAGGTACGTAAGAGACGTACGGGCATCGGACGGTAAACCATACTCCTATACTATGATCATGCTATGATTGCATAAGTATTTACGATGTTATGACGATGATTATGATAAGTAAGTTTATGATGATGACGTGTATGATGAATAAAGATGATAAGATGTTTACGATGATGTTATGATAAGTAAGTTTATGATGATGACATGTATGATGAATAAAGATGATAAGATGTTTACGATGATGTTATGATAAGTAAGTTTATGATGATGATGTTTATATGATGTTTAATAATGATACGATGTTTATGAAAGGGGTAAGATGCCCACATGGTAAGATGTCATACGATGTTTATGAAAGGGTAAGATGCCCATATGGTAAGATGTCATACGATGTTTATGAAAGGGGTAAGATGCCCACATGGTAAGATGCCATACGATTTTTATGAAAGGGTAAGATGCTCATATGGTAAGATGCCATACGATGTTTATGAAAGGGTAAGATGCCCATATGGTAAGATGCCATGCGATGTTTATGAAAGGGTAAGATGCCCATATGGTAAGATGCCATACGATGTTTATGATATGGTAAGATGTCATACTATAGGGTAAGATGCCCATATGCATGAATGTGAATCAGGGTCAACAAAAAGAAGTTAACGAATAACCAGCAAGTTTACTTAACTAAGATTTCGTACATTTACTGTTATATTTTGTTATGATGTTATAAGATGATGATGCTTATATGATGATGATGTTTATAAGATGATGATGTTATATGATGATGATGTTTATAAGATGATGATGTTATATGATGATGATGTTTATAAGATGATGATGTTTATATGATGATGATGATGTTTACAAAATGATGATGTCTATAAGATGCTATGATGTTTGTGATGAATATTAAACTATGTTACTAGAAATGGTAGAATGTCCGGTGGTTATTATGGGCAAGCGTGGAAGGTACTTGCCGCTCACATAACTAGCGAGGGGATACATCCGCTATCAAGGCGTAGCGAGGGGGATCATATTCCGCTAAGCGAGGAGATACATCCGCTATCAAGGCGTAGCGAGGGGTATCACAATTCCGCTTTATGTCGAGCGAGGGGGCCAATTGTGCCGCTGTCATAATAGAACCAGGATAGTCCCGTTTCTAATTAACATTGTTGGTTATGAGCATATATGCGAAGTATGATTTTAATCATTCATGTCAAGAACTAATGATTATATGCATGGCTATAAAACAGGGACAACCAAAGAGTGTTAATGCAATTAACCAGGAAGTATACGTTACCAATTACTTTCATGCATTTGTTTATATGTCATTACCTTATGATGTTAAGTAATGATGTACATGCTCATGATAGGTTGTTCCTGTAGGTACACCTTTGGATTTGGAGGGCTATTGGCCGGGTTGAGACAGTGAGCTTCGAGGAGCATTGTGAATTAGGATGCAGGATTTCGTATAGTCTCTACTCTAGGAGTAGTGTGAATCTATAACGTTAACATTCATTATTGGGAATGTAATTAATTAGCTTTTGAAGTTTTATTTTGGCCTGTAATCCTATTAGCTCACGTAATAACCGGAACCATAAACTGTCTGTGATGCATGCTTAGCCCTGATTATGTCTTGATTATGATGTTAAGGTAGGAAGGCCCTACACATAATCACACCCATATCATATATTCAGCCGTTTTTTCTCTTCCAAGAACAATCCAAGGTTAGAGAAATCCTTTGAAGTGCAAGGAAGGAAGCAATAGAAGAAGTATCGGTCAACGCACGGATTCGCTCCTACGTTATCGTATTTCTAAACTCTAGTTAATTTGATTTTCAACTTTATTTGATGTTTTTGAGGTTGATAAACGGTTAAACATCTTGTTAATTTGATTTGAATTTAATTAATTTTATTTTATCAAGTTTAGAGAATTTTGTGCTTGAATCATTGATTTGAATGTGCTTGAGTGAATTAATTCTTATGTGCATGAATTATAACCTTAATGCTATCAAAGCCTAGCTAACTTTGATTGAATTTGTGAATTATAATTGAGATCGAGAGATAAAATTATAATACGCTAAAATAATTCATGTTGTATGTTTAAGATTTAGATCGAGAGATTAAATCACATACGTGATCACTTTGAATTGAAAGATTTGAAGTTAACAGTTTTCATCGAGATTTATTCGATATTAAATTGGTTTAAGTGAAAGAGAGTTACTTGTGTCAATTTAATATTAGTTTCAATATAGCTTGAGAAAGTGTATTGATTATATTCGGAAATCCGTCACCTTAAGAATTGATTGATTAGTAATTGTTTTAACAAACAAATCATTGACGATAACACATTTGAACCAACATCTTGATAAATTTCTTGAGCGGAATTCCTTCGCATCTTCAAAGGAGTTGTTTTATTTTGGAGTTTTTAAGTTTTTAGTTTAATTAGATAATTAATCATCTTTTCGTAGGCTAAATATAATTTTACTAATTTTATTTGGTACTTATACGTTAGTCCCTGTGGGTTCGATATCCTTTCTTTTATATACTAAAACTTGACACCGTGCACTTGCGGTATAAATCGCTAGATTGGAATTAATTGTTTAAAATAATAGCGATCAAGTTTTTGGCGCCGTTGCCGGGCACTAATTTGTATAATATCATACGAGATTAGTTAATTGTAATTTAGCCATTAATTTTTGTTTTTGTTTTGTTTGTCACTTTTGATCGTTGGGTTTACTACATTCATTATTCTCCTTTTGGGTTGATTTTTACAGGTAGTCATCTTCTTGGTGCATGCTAAGGAGTAGCAACCCCACACTCGAGCCGTTTGACCTAGAAATCGAGCGTACGTGTCTAAGGAAAATTAGGGAAGCTCGAGCAATGGCTGATAACAATCAAGAAGGGGGCGCGAACAATGAAGCACCGAATCCAAGGTCTATGATGGATTTTGCTCAACCAGCTTTCCATGGATCACTGTCAAGCATTACGAGGCCAACCATTCAAGCCAACAATTTGAAATAAAGCCGGCTATAATACAGATGATCCAGCATTCAGTTATGTTTGGGGGAGTAGCCACTGATGACCCAAACGCTCACATCTCCAACTTCTTGGAGATTTGTGATACCTTCAAACACAATGGCGTTTCTGACGACGCCATCAGGTTAATGTTATTTCCCTTTTCATTAAAAGATAAAGCTAAAGCTTGGTTGAATTCTTTACCTGCAGGATCTATCATCACTTGGAGGGGATGACACAAGCGTTTTTGTCTAAGTATTTTCCCCTTCCAAAACTTCGAAGATGAGAAACGATATCACCACGTTTGGGCAATATGATCCTGAAACATTATATGAGGCGTGGGATCGTTTCAAAGACTTGCTTAGGAGATGCCCACATCATGGTCTTCCTATTTGGCTCCAGGTACAAACTTTTTATAACGGTTTATTTTAATCTAACCGTTCTATGATTGATGCAGCCTCAGCATGATCCATTATGCGCAAAACACCGGAAGCAGCTTATGAACTCTTGGAAGAGATGGCTTCTAACAACTATCAATGGCAATCGGAGAGGAATGTGCCAAAGAAACCGAGCGGAGTTCACCAAATTGACGACATCACTGCTCTTTCGGCACAGTTGGAAGCGTTGAACAAAACGATAGATAGCATGAGCATGACAGCAATGCAAGCTCAAGTTATCACTTGTGAATTATGTGGAAGCAATCATCCAAGCACCGAGTGCCAGGCAGGTAATCCATTCATTCAGTCTAATGAATCTGCTAACTATGTAGGAAACAGGCAGCCCAACAACCCATACTCCAATACTTACAATCCGGGATGGAGGAATCATCCAAACTTGCAATGGTCCAACCAAAACAACGTGTTGAACCCACAACAACAACCGGGAAATGCACCTAAGCCGAGTATGGAGGAGCTCTTGACCAAGTTAATCTCATCGACAGAAACAAGGATGCAAAATCAGGATGCATCTATAAAAAACTTGGAGGTTCAAGTCGGGCAACTAGCAGCTATAATTCATGGACGACCTCAAGGGACACTACCTACTGATACAGTGAAAAACCCGAAGGAGCAAGCAAAAATGGACCACTGAGACAGTCCAGCTTGGGACTATAAATTGAGAAATTTCCTCTATCCCTTGTTTGTTTTTCATTTTTTAGTCTAATTATTTTTTTCTTTTATTCTTGTTATTTTAATTTTTTTTCCGAGCCTAACTCCGTGCGTTAATTTTCAAATGCAGAAAATTGGAATGAGTCCAATTGGTGGGGAGGATCGAACATTGAAAAAAAAATTTGGTGAAAATTGGTCTGGAAGGCTCGATCGATCGAGATTAAAGCTCGATCGATCGACCATGGGTTGCAAAAATAATTTTTTTTTTGGAGTCACCGATCGATCGGGAGATTACCCTCGATCGATCGAGGAAGGTTATAAAAAGCAGAATTTTTATGTCTCACTCGATCGATCGAGCGGAAACTCTCGATCGATCAAGCGACAGAAATTTTCGTTTTTAATGTGAGATATCAGCAGCAGTCCAGAAGAACAAAAGCAAAACCTTTCCAACTTCTACACAGAAAAAAAGTCCTTTTACCTAATCCCCAAATTTCTCCTATAATCTTTCCCACACACTAACAATCTTGCAATATAAGTTTCAAAGCTTCTTCTAATTACAATTTTTGCAACAGATTTGAAGATCCAAAGCTGAATTGGAAGATTGCATCAAAAAAGGGGAACTCAAGCAAATTCCAAAACATCACCTAGATTTTCATGGTATTCGATTTCAACTCTTATATATATCCATGAATTAGTGAATATGTTTGTTTGGATATACAAGGATTGAAGTTTTTGGTGAATTTGGGAATTGAGTAGTTAAATATTGGGGAATTAAAGTGTTGGTTGGAAATATTGGTGAATTCTTGTTGTGGTTGGTAAATTTGGTATATTCTTGTGTGGTGGGGATTGAAGAAGTGAGAATTGTGAATTGATCAATAGCTCCAAAGAAAAAGCAAAATCAAGTTGAAGCCACCACTTCGTTTGCAGATTATGATGAGCGGCGCTTTGTGAATTCCGTAGCGGCGGAATTATACCCCAGTTATCACCGCAAACCCCTCAGTCGCGAAAGGGGAATGAGTTTGGATCGACTTGAATGCCCTGTCATTCAAGAAGCTAGGCGATGGGGTTGGTTTGAGTTCATTCAACAACCTATTGATATGGTGGTCCCTGTTGTGAGGGAATTCTATGCTAATTTAAGGACAGTCCACCCAAATTCAAGGGAGGTTGTATTTGTAAGGGGTAAGGATGTTGAATTTGATCGATTCAAATTAAATGCGATTTTTAGGATGCCATCAATTAAGAATAGTGATTACCAAGCTTTCCAGACGAGCCAGATCAATTACGATGAGGTACTATCGGTAATCAGTATTGAGGGGACCGACTGACAAAGAAATAGCAATGGAGAGCCCCAATTGGTCCTAAATAAATATCTGAAACCAGAGGCACAAGCTTGGTTCTCCTTCATAGCCTCCCGGGTCATGCCATCGACCCACACTTCTGAGGTTACCAATGAGAGATCTGCCCTGGTATTTGCCATACTCATAGGGCAAACGGTGGATTTGGGGCACATTATCAATGAACACATCTGTGACATCGGCAGGAGTCCGCCCACCTCCGCATTACCTTTTCCATCTACTATCACAGCCCTTTGCAAGAGAGGCGGAGTGAAGTGGGACGCCGATGAAGAACTCCTACCACCTAAAGGACCAATTGTGGTTGATGGACCTCCACCTCCTACAGGCCGACGAAGGGCCGAGCCGCGGCCTTCGAGCAGCAGACAGGCTGGGTCATCCTCCTCTTCCGCTGCAGAGCATTCATCGATCACTTTGGGCTCCCTTCACAGGGATCTCCAAAACATCCGCCTGGAGCAGCAGGGCATCCAAAATTTGCAATGGGAACTACAGTGGGGCCAAGCATAGATAAGTCAACACCAAATGGAGTTCCTGCAGTATCAATGTGCATGGAACAATGCCTTGGCCCAAGGATTCCCAACTATTCAGTTCCCGCCTGAGCCGCAATTTCAACCATTCCCACCATACCAACCACCAACACCTGAGTACCAACCATACCAACCACCACCACCAGATTTTCCGCCATACCCACCATACCAGCCAGAGGAGCCATACTATCCAGTACCCCCGTCAGAGCATGATGAGGACGACGATCACTGACGATCGTCGTCGAGGTATGTGTTTTGCTTTTGCGCTTATTGTTTATTATATATTGAGGGCAATGCATGTACTAAGTTTGGGGGAGTGTTTACTGGTTTCTGCTGTTTTCTGTTGTTACTTCCTTGCATGACTAGTCTATAATAAGATTAGGTCGTTTTTGGGCACATAAAAAAAATTTTCCTTGAAAATGAATTCATCATTAAGAAATAAGGAATTAGACTTGCAACGGTATTACATGATGATATTAATCCCCATCTCAACTAAAGTCTTGAAGATTTTTGACTTGTTTGTGAATATCTTTGGTTGAGTTAATATTTCAAAATTGAGGAACATATTGGCACTTTTGAGTCATGATTGAGAGAATTATATATTGGAAAAATCTTGTTAACTATGATTTGTCTTGAGGATCTTAAAACACTCTAGAACCTATTTGAGAGAACTTTGAGGCGAAATTTTATAGTTATGAACTAGACTTGGAAATGATTTAGGCGATCTTTGAAACATTTGAGCCTTTCAAGCTTACCATGTTTATGCAATCTCTAATTCCCTAATTTGAGCCTAATTGATAAAAGAATGGAGTATGTTTAACATAGTATTAGCCCCCATTCAACATTCTTTGGCAAACTCATTATACCCACATACTTGAGCCTAAATTGAATATTTTTATCTTAACCCTAAGGGAGTATAATGATTCTCATTAGATGCATTTGAATTGCTACATTTAGATGAGAAAAATTGATGAATGAGAAAAGAAAAAGATAGATAAAGCCTTGAGAAAAAATTGAATAAATAAGACCCAAAGTGGCCAAGGCTATAAAAGAAAAAGAAGAGAAGCACAACTTGTGCTTAAAATTTGAATTTTCCATGATTATACTCTATTCTTTGTGTTTCCCTATCTTTTCTTTGAAGCCAAACACCTAGGCCAAACATTACAAGCTTTAAAAGACCTATTAATCCAAGTCTAGGGAATAATTACATTAGTGGAGAAGTGCTTGAAAAGTAGGCTTATGGAGTGTTTAATAGTAATCTTGACTTTGAGTTTAATAGCATTATGTGATCCTAAAGTATATATGAAACTCAAGATTGACATTAACACACACGCACGTTCTATTTTTGCGATATATTGCTTGGCTTAGGAGAAAACACTTCTTGTTGATTTTTGGATTGACTTATGATTGAAGTGTTAGTGGGATTTCTGAGCTTTTACGTTTGAGTTGCTAAGTTAATTCATTCAAAGTATTGATGATGAACTTTGCATTTTGATCTTAATATTTGCTCGAGCACGATCAAATCTAAGTTTGGGGGAGTTGATAGGGTTGATTATTACGTGTATTTTTGCTTTGATATGTATATATTTTCGTGTAGATTCCGGGAAGATGTTATGCTTTTTGGTATTTATTTGGTTGTTTCAGGAATCTAGGTGGAAAATGGAAGAATTGAGCTAGAATGAAGAAAACGGATCAAATCAAGGCAAGAAATGAAGAATCTGAATTCTGGCATGATCGATCGATCGGAACTGGAGGGCGATCGATTGAAAAAGGCAGAAGTTTTGGCCAACACAAAAATGCAGAGCTCGATCGATCGGAAAAACATGCTCGATCAATCGAGCATGGCAGAGATTTGGCAAGAATAAGTGAAGAAAGCTCAATCGATCGGAAGCTTACCCTCGATCGATCGAGAGAGGCAGAGAAAGTCAGGAACGGGAGTTGAAGACGCCCGATCGATCGAGACATATGCACCGATCGATCGAGACGCAGAATTTTCAGAAATTTAAAGAGTTGATTTTGTTTGATTTTTGGAAACTCTTCCATCATCTTCTATAAATTAGGGAAGTAGGGCACGAAATTTAGAGCAATTATTGAGAGCATAATCAGACCCATGTCATATTATTCAGCCGTTTTTTCTCTTCCAAGAACAATCCAAGGTTAGAGAAATCCTTTGAAGTGCAAGGAAGGAAGCAAGAGAAGAAGTATCGGTCAACGCACGGATTCACTCCTACGTTATCGTATTTCTAAACTCTAGTTAATTTGATTTTCAACTTTATTTGATGTTTTTGAGGTTGAGAAACGATTAAACATCTTGTCAATTTGATTTGAATTTAATTAAGTTTATTTTATCAAGTTTAGAGAATTTTGTGCTTGAATCATTGATTTGAATGTGCGTGAGTGAATTAATTCTTATGTGCGTGAATTATAACCTTAATGCTATCAAAGCCTAGCTAACTTTGATTGAATTTGTGAATTATAATTGAGATTGACAGATAAAGTTATAATACGCTAGAATAATTCATGTTGTATGTTTAAGATTTAGATCGAGAGATTAAATCACATACGTGATCACTTTGAATTGAAAGATTTGAAGTTAACAGTTTTCATCGAGATTTATACGATATTAAATTGGTTTAAGTGAACGAGAGTTACTTGTCTCAATTTAATATTAGTTTCAATATAGACTGAGAAAGTGTATTGATTATATTCGGAAATCCGTCACCTTAAGAAATGATTGATTAGTAATTGTTTTAACAAACAAATCATTGACGATAACACATTTGAACCAACATCTTGATAAATTTCTTGAGCGGAATTCCTTCGCATCTTCAAATGAGTTGTTTTATTTTTGAGTTTTTAAGTTTTTAGTTTAATTAGATAATTAATCATCTTTTTCGTAGGCTAAATATAATTTTGCTAATTTTATTTGGTACTTATACGTTAGTCCATGTGGGTTCGACATCCTTTCTTTTATATCACTATACTAAAACTTGACACCGTGCACTTGCGGTATAAATCGCTAGATTGGAATTAATTGTTTAAAATAATAGCGATCATCGACCAACTTGAGCTTCAATATCTTGTGTTCTTGAAATGATGCACCGAGAGACTATATCGAGTCCGGTTACAAAACCGAGCGGAAGATGCTCAACATAACCCGCTCTAAAACCGATTAACCATTTGGAAAAACATTTTAAAGATATGCAAGTAAAGTAAATACACACGCATTTGTTTATGGAAGTTTGAAGGTGGTGTAATCCTTCTACGTCTTCCCTTCTTCCACCTCATGGAAGGATTCCACTGGAAGACTTTGATTTATACAACTCTTTGTACAAACCCGATCTAGTTGGGCATTCTCCATCCAACTAGAACTCCCAGCAACTCAACTATGTGTGTTCTTTAATGTCTTAAATACAAAGACCTCCCATCGATTGTGATAAATCAACCGTTACAATGATATCCACTCATCTATTTAAGCTCACTATTACAATGATTAGAGTGAATAAAGATGGCACAAATGATCCTTCAATGGATCTGATACATCAAGGAAATTGTGCCTAAGAATCTGGGTTTGCTCTCATTTGAGCTGTTCTTCTTTATAGGCTGCCCATAATGAATCTCAAGTGGGTTTGCTTTGATATCTCTTGGATTGATCTTAAATCTGCTGATTTGAGCTTCCAAGACTTGTATATAGCCCCAATAATAATATATACGTTAGACATAAGAATATGTCCGTTAGAAAAGGTTTTGCACGATTCTCAAGCTTGCAACTGTCATATTCTTATTTCTTGGCTATCAGTCTGGTCGGATCAGTCTGGCCGGATCTGTCCGGCCAGACTGACCAGTTTCGTATTTTCAATCTTGGTCCAACTTGATATTTTCAATCTATTTCTTTGTATTGCATCAAGCTATTAATCATGATATATTCACTGCACACTTGATGAACTATGTTAGCAACAACACAATAACAAGTTTTGTTAACATCAAAACCAAGATTTTCGGGTTCCCAAAACCTAATATATAGAAAATGGTAAGAATATGTTGTTGCTTTCACATTGTTTTAAAAGTTAAAAAATTTGAATTTTAGTATTTTATAATCTAGCACAAAGAATATGTTGTTGCTTTCACATTGTTTTAAAAGTTAAAAAATGTGAATTTTCGTATTTTATAATCTAGCACATGTATAATATATATCATGTATAATATGTATGAAAATACAAATAATATCATGCATGTCACAACCATTTTGTATCCTGAAAATTTGAAAAATCAGTATTGTCGTGTCCATGTATGTCGTGCCTGTATCGTTGTGTGAGTGACCGTTAATCATTCTTAGGTAATGTGTGATCACCTTAGAGTAACCAATTTGGTATGACCATTGCGAAATTTCAAAAATACCCTCTATTTGATTTAGTATTATGTAGGGTCTTCCTACCTTAACATCATATATTATACACGTATTATGGACTAAACATGCATTCATAACTTCTTAAGGGTTCCAGTTGTAGCTTTGAGCTAATAAGATTATAGGCCAACATAAAATTTCAAAAGCTATTTAATTACATTCTCAATAATGAACGTTAAAGCTATAGATTTACACTACTCCTAGAGTAGAGACTATCAAAATCCTGTATTCCTATATTCATCTTGCTCTTTTTAGCTTCACTGCCTCAACCCGACCCGCCCTTCAGTCCAAGAGTGTACCTACAGGGACAACACATCGTGAGCATATACATACTTACTTAACATCATAAAAGGAGACATAACAGTAAATGCATGAAATCTTGGTAAAGTAAACTTGCTGGTTATTCATTAACTTCCTTTTGTTGACCCTGATTCACATTCATGCATATGGGCATCTTACCCTATCGTATGGCATCTTATCATATCGTGAACATCGTATGGCATCTTACCATACGGGCATCTTACCCTATCGTATGGCATCTTACCATATGGGCATCTTACCCTATCGTATGTCATCTTACCATATGGGCATCTTACCCTATCGTATGACATTTTACCATTTGGGCATCTTACCCTATCGTATGGCATCTTACCATATCATAAACATTGTATCGTTAAATAAACGTCGTAGAAAAATTATCATAAACTTACTTATCACAATCATCATCATAAACATCATCATCATAAACTTACTTATCATAATCATCATCATAAACATCATCATCATAAACTTACTTATCATAATCATCATCATAAATATCATCATCATAAACTTACTTATCGTAATCATCATCATAAACATCATATGTAGGAGTATGGTTTACCGTCCGATGCCCGTACGTTTCTTACGTACCTTAATTCCAAAAGTGGAGGAGTTGGAGAACTTTATCTCCTTGATGTTGTGGGTACCTGGGATGGTTCTACATAACCATATAAATCGATATTAGAAGCTAATCATAGTCCAATATCGAAAAATCCCACAAAGACATAAAAAATATACATTTTTATACCTCGCGATCGATCGCCGCCCAGGCCCGATCGATCGCGAGATCATACTGGACGAGGCTCAAAAATTCACATCTTGGCGATCGATCGCCACTTTTGGCGCGATCGATCGCCAGCCTCGCCGATCGATCGCCAAATGCTACTGGCGCCCACTGCTGGCTCGCGATCGATCGCCAAAAACGGGCGATCGATCGCCAGTCCCTGTACATCGAAAAATCGCCATTAATGAGCATTTTTCAAGCTCTTCCTCAAGCCATTCGAACCCAAACTTTCCTACAATACTAACATCATCATAACCTACTAAAACCCACATAAAACACTTCAAAAATCATACCCCAAACATATATAACATATACCCAAAACAAACCCACATAAATCACTTCAAAATCACCCCATTTCAAATCCAAACATCATCAAAACTTTAGGAAGGGTTCCATACCTCTTGAAGACTCCAAATCTTGACAAAAATCACACAAACACAAGTTTTGTGGAACTTTCCTTCTCCTTTCTTGGAGGATTTCGAAAATGGGTAAATGGTAGGGTTTTGGGAGTGGTTTGGGGATTTAGAGTGTAAAAAGGTAAAGTGAGATAAAGTGTAGGAAAAGGTGGGTATAATGGGGGTTAAAAGGGGTTGTGTAATTTAATTAAAATTTGTACCCCAAACTTAACATGATGTATAAAATACTCCAACATGGTATTTTAAAAGCATTTTACAAAAATGCTACAAACTTCCTCTAAAATCATGCTTTCCTCATAATTGGTAATCAATATAATTAAATCATGTTAACACTTCATTACCCAACACATGAATCAATTACCACCTAATTCATCATATAAACATCATTAATGCCCAAATTGCATATAATTAATTTTGGGGCATCACAGTACTCCCCTACTTACAAGATTTCATCCTCGAAATCGCATGCACTTACCCATAAAGAAACTAAACATAAACCATACCAGAAAATAGTTCCGGGTAATGCTGCACCATATGCCGTTCCGTCTCCCACGTAGCCTCCTCGACACCCCAACGATCCCACTGAACTTTGACCATCGGTATAACTTTACTTCGTAGTCTGCGATCCTCTCGATCCAGAATTCTAACCGGTCGTTCTACGTAGGATACATCTGAATCCAACTGCACTTCAGTTGGTTGTAATACATTAGACGGGTCTGGCTCATACTTTCGTAGCATAGAAACGTGAAAAACATCATGTATACCAGATAAAGACGGCGGTAGAACCAAACGGTAGGCCAATGTACAGATACGCTGCAATACCTCGTACGGCCCAACATACCTCGGGGATAACTTCCCCCGCATACCAAAACGAACTACACCCCTGAAGGGTGAGATCTTCAAGAATACCTTGTCTCCCACTTGAAATTCTAGCGGTCGCCGTCGCTTATTGGCATAGGCTGCTTGCATATCCTGAGCTGCTTTCATCTTTTGGCGTATCATCTTAATCTTTTCTTCCATTTCCTTAATCATATCCGGTCCTCCGACCGCTTTACTAGTCAAGTCCTCCCAATACAGCGGTGACCTACATCGTCGTCCATAAAGAGCTTCAAAAGGGGTCATTTGAATGCTCGCCTGATAGCTGTTATTATAGGAGAACTCTACCAGTGGTATAGAATCTTGCCACGGAGTATCAAACTCCAATACACTTGCCCTCAACATGTCCTCGAGTGTCTGAATGGTACGCTCTGTTTGGCTCTCAGTCTGAGGGTGATACGCTGTACTCAGTCTCACCTCTATGCCCAAAGCTGTCTGGAGGCCCTCCCAGAAATGCGAAGTAAACCTTGGGTCTCTATCAGACACAATCGAGACTGGAACCCCATGTAACCTCACCACATCCCGTACATATAATTGGGCCATCTTTAGATATGTGAAAGTCATACCGTAGGGGATGAAATGAGCTACCTTCGTCAGCCTATCCACGATCACCCAGATTTCATCGAATCCTGAGGCCGTCCTTGGCAAGTGGGTCACAAAGTCCATAGAGATATGCTCCCACTTCCATTTGGGTACCTCTAAGCTCTTCAGCTCGCCACCAGGCCTCTGTCTCTCTGCCTTTACCTGCTGGCAGATCAAACATCTTTTAACAAAAGTGATCACATCACGCTTCATGCGTCTCCACCAGAATTGACCGCATAGGTCCTTGTACATCTTCCTCCTCCTGGGTGGATACTGAACCGACTACTGTGAGCTCGCTCCAATATTCCTCTACGCAACTCTGGTGTATCTGGGACTACCCATAGGTTGCCCAGTCTCAAGGAATCATCTTCTGCCACTCTGAACTTTGATGGCTGTCCTTGAAGTACTATCGATGACCATCTCTGAACCTCATCATCCGACCTCTGGGCTTTCCTGATAGCCTCAAATATGTCTGGCTCAGCCAACAAGGTTGACACTCGCACCGGCAACATGTCCACATCGAAATCATAGCCAGATGGCAATAAGAAGTCATCATAGGGGATAAACACATAGCGTCCTCAGCAGTACTCTTCACCTTCCGACTTAAGGCGTCTGCTATCAAATTTGCTTTACCAGGATGGTACTCGATCTCACAGTCATAATCCTTGAGCAAATCCATCCATCTTCTTTGACGCATATTCAGTTCAGCCTGAGTGAATAGAAACTTCAGGCTCTTATGGTCCGTAAAGATGGTAAATGAAGTACCATACAGATAATGCCGCCAAATCTTCAAGGCAAAAACGATAGCCGCCAGTTCCAAGTCATGAACTGGGTATCTGGTCTCATGAGGCTTCAACTGCCTCGAAGCATAAGCCACCACGTGCTTATCTTGCATCAACACACAGCCCAAACCTTGCAGTGATGCATCTGTGTACAAGGCAAACCTCTTATTTTCAGAAGGAATCACCAATACAGGTGCCGTAGTCAAACGACGCTTCAGTTCTTGGAAGCTCTCCTTACAAGCTTCGGACCAATAGAACAACACTCCTTTCTGAGTCAGCTGTGTCAGGGGTTTGGCAATCTTTGAGAAACCCTCGACGAAACGTCGGTAATATCCTGCCAAACCGAGAAAGCTCCGTATCTCGGGTACAGAAGTGGGTGCAACCCACTCCATCACAGCTTCAATCTTTCTGGGATCCACAGATATCCCGCTGCTAGATATAACATGACCCAAGAACACTACACTGCTCAACCAGAACTCGCACTTGCTAAGCTTTGCATATAACTGATGATCCCTAAGGATCTGGAGTACTGTTCTCAAGTGCTTCACGTGTTCCTCTTCAGTCTGGGAGTAGATGAGTATATCGTCAATGAAAACTATGACGAACTGATCCAAATATGGCTGGAACACCCTGTTAATCAAACTCATGAAAACAGTTGGGGCATTCGTCACCCCAAAAGGCATGAATAGGAATTCATAGTGCCCATATCTATCCTGAAAGCTGTCTTCTGGACATCATCTTCCCTTACTCGAATCTGATGGTACCCCGACCTCAGATCGATCTTACTGTAGAGCCTCGTACCCTGCAACTGGTCAAACAAATCATCGATCCTTGGGAGTGGATACTTGTTCTTCACTGTAGCTTTGTTCAGTTGTCTGTAATCGATGCACAGACGCATCGAACCATCTTTCTTCTTAACAAATAAAATTGGTGCACCCCAGGGCGATACGCTAGGGCGTATATAGCCCTTATCAAGGAGCTCTTGCAACTGAATCTTTAACTCCCTTAATTCCGCTGGTGCCATCCTATATGGGGCACGAGAAATGACAGACGTCCCCGGTAGTAACTCAATCCCAAACTCGACCTCTCTCGTCGGTGGAAATCCTGGAATCTCTTCCGGAAAGACATCAGGAAACTCCGTCACTACGGGCACATCCTCAACCTTTAATTCTTCTTTCTTTTCAGAAGTATCAACAGCATAGATGAGATATCCTGTATGGCCTTGTTCCAACAACTGCGCCATCTTGACTGCAGATATCAATGGGATCTTAGAACGAGAACCATCCCCAAAGAATGTCCACTGGACTCCCATATCAGACCTGAATCGGACAGTTCTTTGCCTGCAGTTCACAACTGCCTGATACCTGTTCAGAACATCTATGCCCACAATGCAGTCGAAGTCTGACATTCCCAGAACAATCAAATCTGACCTTAACTCGTTATCCTCAAAATAAATGAGGCCATCATAGACAATCCGATCAGTAATCATACTTCTTCCACCGGGGGTCGAGATTACAAGAGGCGTGGGCGACGGAGAAGTGCATATGTGGTGCTTTTCCACAAAAATTGTCGACAATAAAGAGTGTGACGCACCTGTGTCGATCAATATAAAAGCAGGGTGCGTAAATAAAAGACACGTACCCGCTATAACCTCCTCCGGAGCCGCTGTAGCCTGCTCCCTCGTCAATGCATAGACCTGCCCTTGAGGTGGCCCCATAGGCTGACCTCCATACTGTCTCGGCACAAATGGTGGTCTGTGCTGTGCTGTTCTATCCGCAGGCCTCCCCGCAGAGTCCTGTTGTCTTCCCCTGTTGGGACACTGCCTAGCAAAGTGGCCTTTGTCGCCACAAACATAACATCCCACGCAGTCTTTTGTCAGATGTGGTTGCCCACAAAGAGTGCACTGGACCTTCCCGAATCTGTATCCCTGAGACTGCCCTCTTCCAGATGGGGCATCATTCCTACGACTTCCCTTCCAACGATTATCGGGCCTCTTACCACTGAACCTCGAAGCCGATGTGTTCCCCCTTGGCTTGAACTGATCTCCCCTCGGCTTCAAATTGCCAGGAGTGGATTTCAGAGGGGGTGCTGGAGGTGGTACGACATCAGGGTATGCACCAACCCCTAGCTCGGCTAGCTCAGCCCGTGAAAGTGCATCATCAAAGCAAGTAGGGCCATAAGTGATCACCCTATCATACAGTTCCGGCCTCAAGCCCTTCATGAAGTTCCTCATCTTTGCTTGCGTACTTGTGGCGATATGAGACACATATCTGAGCAAAGAACAGTATTGAAGAGCATAATCTGACACCGGCATGTTACCTTGCTTGAGGTTAGTAAACTCATCTTCCTTAGCCTATCGTGCAGCAGCCGAAAAATAGCGGGTCAGAAACCGAGTTCTGAACAGCTTCCAATTAACCTCATGACCTTGAGCCTCTTGCTCTACTACTGTGGTCTTCCACCACATCAGCGCCTTCTTGGCCAACTGGAACTCTGCTAGTCTTATCCAGGCCGTCTTAGCACAAGGAGTTGCCACGAAGATTTGCTCTATTCTCTCTAACCACTCTTCAGCTTGTTCCCCTGTCTCAGTTCCTTCAAATGTCGGAGGTCGGTATGCAAGAAATTGAGTCAAGCTCAGTTCACCAGGCAGCAACTGCTGTTCAGACGGTTCTTCGCCAAAAGCTGGCGGGGGTAGGGGTTTCGTATGTCCAGCACTTGCATTCACACTAACTGCATCTCCCACTTCAATATTCGCTGCCATGCTGCAACACAAGGGTTAACAACAATACCAAAGGCAGTTCATATAATATATCGTCAGAAAATCAAACATGTTAGTGTAACATCATATACTTCATATGGAACTTATGTACAAAACATGATTAGAAAGAAGCACCTAGCCAACTTATTGCTAAGGCTACCCTTCACTCATTCCCGGGTCATCTAACCTGGCTCTGATACCACTAATGTAGGGTCTTCCTACCTTAACATCATATATTATACACGTATTATGGACTAAACATGCATTCATAACCTCTTAAGGGTTCCGGTTGTAGCTTTGAGCTAATAAGATTACAGGCCAACATAAAATTTCAAAAGCTATTTAATTACATTCTCAATAATGAACGTTAAAGCTATAGATTTACACTACTCCTAGAGTAGAGACTATCAAAATCCTGTATTACTATATTCATCTTGCTCTTTTTAGCTCACTGCCTCAACCCGACCCGCCCTTCAGTCCAAGAGTGTACCTACAGGGACAACACATCGTGAGCATATACATACTTACTTAACATCATAAAAGGAGACATAACAGTAAATGCATGAAATCTTGGTTAAGTAAACTTGCTGGTTATTCATTAACTTCCTTTTGTTGACCCTGATTCACATTCATGCATATGGGCATCTTACCCTATCGTATGGCATCTTACCATATCGTGAACATCGTATGGCATCTTACCATATGGGCATCTTACCCTATCGTATGTCATCTTACCATATGGGCATCTTACCCTATCGTATGACATCTTACCATATGGACATCTTACCCTATCGTATGACATCTTACCATATGAGCATCTTACCCTATCGTATGTCATCTTACCATTTGGGCATCTTACCCTATCGTATGGCATCTTACCATATCATAAACATCGTATCGTTAAATAAACGTCGTATAAACATTATCATAAACTTACTTATCACAATCATCATCATAAACATCATCATCATAAACTTACTTATCATAATCATCATCATAAACATCATCATCATAAACTTACTTATCGTAATTATCATCATAAACATCATCATCATAAACTTACTTATCATAATCATCATCATAAATATCATCATCATAAACTTACTTATCGTAATCATCATCATAAACATCATATGTAGGAGTATGGTTTACCGTCCGATGCCCGTACGTTTCTTACGTACCTTAATTCCAAAAGTGGAGGAGTTGGAGAACTTTATCTCCTTGATGTTGTGGGTACCTGGGATGGTTCTACATAACCATATAAATCGATATTAGAAGCTAATCATAGTCCAATATCGAAAAATCCCACAAAGACATAAAAAATATACATTTTTATACCTCGCGATCGATCGCCGCCCAGGCCCGATCGATCGCGAGATCATACTGGACGAGGCTCAAAAATTCACATCTTGGCGATCGATCGCCACTTTTGGCGCGATCGATCGCCAGCCTCGCCGATCGATGGCCCAAAGGTGGTGATCGATCGCCAAATGCTACTGGCGCCCACTGCTGGCTCGCGATCGATCGCCAAAAATGGGCGATCGCCAAAACGGGCGATCGATCGCCAAAAACGGGCGATCGATCGCCAGTCCCTGTACATCGAAAAATCGCCATTAATGAGCATTTTTCAAGCTCTTCCTCAAGCCATTCGAACCCAAACTTTCCTACAATACTAACATCATCATAACCTACTAAAACCCACATAAAACACTTCAAAAATCATACCCCAAACATATATAACATATACCCAAAACAAACCCACATAAATCACTTCAAAATCACCCCATTTCAAATCCAAACATCATCAAAACTTTAGGAAGGGTTCCATACCTCTTGAAGACTCCAAATCTTGACAAAAATCACACAAACACAAGTTTTGTGGAATTTTTCTTCTCATTCCTTGGAGGATTTCGAAAATGGGTAAATGGTAGGGTTTTGGGAGTGGTTTGGGGATTTAGAGTGTAAAAGGGTAAAGTGAGATAAAGTGTAGGAAAAGGTGGGTATAATGGGGGTTAAAAGGGGTTGTGTAATTAAATTAAAATTTGTATCCCAAACTTAACATGATGTATAAAATACTCCAACATGGTATTTTAAAAGCATTTTACAAAAATGCTACAAACTTCCTCTAAAATCATGCTTTCCTCATAATTGGTAATCAATATAATTAAATCATGTTAACACTTCATTACCCAACACATGAATCAATTACCACCTAATTCATCATATAAACAGCATTAATGCCCAAATTACATATAATTAATTTCGGGGCATCACATATTAGCCATGAGACCATGAGATAATGGATAATATCGGAAGATCGCCTATTAACTTCCCAACTTAGTTCTCAATTTTTCACCATTTGTTTTCCTTCCGAAAATATGTGTGGCAGTTTTTTCTCTTCCCCATAAAATATCATATTTAAATCAGATATTTCAAATATATATATTTATTATACATATACAATATATAAAATTTAAAATTCGTGTATGTCGGTCGCTGGTATATATAAAGGAAGAGGGCATGATAGTGATGGGCTTCACCAAATTTTGGTATTCCTTAAGTACCCCTCATGCTATATCATACCAATTTTTTATATTTCAAACGTACTCCTGTCATTATTAATAATTTAAAAATTCATACAAAATTATGATAAATTAAAAAAACAAATATTCCAATATATTTATTTTGTAATCTAAATATATGAAAACAAAAAAATTATTAAAATCCCTTACACTATATCACGTATTGTACAAGCACGCAACTCGTATAATAAAACGGTAGTATATATAATGTATGAGGGTTTTATTGGTATGATCTAAAGTGAACTTATCATAATACCCTCACATGTGTTTCAAATAACAAAGATTCAAATGTGCTAAATGACCACAAGATCCCTGTCAATAACATCAAAAAAATACATTGAGTGTAGTAAAATACAAAATTAATTTGAAAAAAATTATTACATTCCAAAACCAAAATTAAAAAAAATTAATTTACAATTATTTTTTAACAAAAAAATATTGCATATACAAGCAATGCATCTAAAGAAAGACTAGTATATATATATTATATTCTATATATATTATATTATATATATATATATATAAATAAATAAGCAGGGGATACTTGCCAAAACCCTACGCCCCCCGGTGGCAACTGGCAAGCCGAGGCCGAGCACAACATTTTATATAAAGCACACTGTAGACTGTGCACACCTCACACCGACTTCTAGCCCTAATTCTTTTGCTGTGTTTCTCACAATCAATAACCGCCGCAATTTTGAACTGGTACGTTTTCTTCCTCGATTTCTATCATCCGATCAGCACCTAAAGTTTGTAAATTTTTTTTACCTTAAATTTTATGTGTAAAGGCTTTAATTTTTGTCGAGTGTAATGAATTTATGTTGTTTGATGTTGTTGAAGTTGAATCGATGTCGGACGAGGAAAGAGAGGAAAAGGAGTTGGATCTCACCTCTCCTGAAGTTGTCACCAAATACAAATCCGCTGCCGAAATTGTTAACAGTGAGTTACTTGCTTCGTTTTCTCTTTACATGTAATTGTGTGTGTAATAACGTTGCTGTTTTTGTAGTTTTCGGAAGCTGACAGTTGTTTTGGGAAGGTTGCATTTGTTTTCTATGGCTTTTATTGTTGGGTCATGTGATGTGGTGAACGTCTTATTGTTTCGATGATTGATGAATTTTTGGTGAAACTCTGTGTAGAGGCATTGCAATTAGTATTGTCAGAATGCAAACCGAAAATAAAGATTTGTGACCTCTGTGACAAAGGAGATGCTTTCATCAGAGAGTAAGCAATTTGATTTGTATATTGTCATGCATATTTTATCATAAAAATTGTTTGCTTTGTATTCAAATTATGGTGTTTTAATCTCAGGCAGACTGGGAACATGTATAAAAATGTGAAGAAGAAGATAGAAAGGGGTGTTGCCTTTCCTACTTGTATCTCAGTGAACAACACAGTCTGCCATTTTTCACCCCTGGCCAGTGACGAGACCGTGTTAGAAGAAGGAGATATATTGAAAATGTAAGTTTTGCCTACTTACCTGCACACAAATTTATACTTCCCCACATTCAGAATGAAATGATTTCACCTTCTATTGACATTAGGATTTTTGTGTATCACATGATTGGTTTCCTAACTGCAGTGATATGGGGTGTCACATAGATGGCTTTATTGCTGTTGTTGCACATACCCATGTACTTTCACAAGGACCAGTCACTGGAAGGGCAGCTGATGTTATCGTTTCTGCAAATACAGCGGCTGAAGTTGCGTTGAGGCTCATGAGGCCAGGGAAAAAGGTATTTTTTCACTTTAACTTATTCTTTCATTTAAGTATACTATAGGGTGTATGTAATGTTTTGATAATTTTATATTACATATACTATAGGGGGGTGTATATGTAATGTGTTTTGATAATTTTATATTACATATACAAGAGGGAAATAACATCATTTCGCGTGTTCTGTTAATTATTTTTTTACAGTGCTACACTAGAGGAGAGGAGGTCTCTGTGATTTTCAATTAGGTCAAAGTCAAGGAGTGTATACAAAATTTGGGGTCTTATTTATTTAATTAATGTTTGAAGTATTTAATTAATTTTTGAAGTAGTCCCATAACAGTCGTAACTACCTCCAATCAAAACCCATCCTCCAGCGATGGTGTCACCGTGTCAGGGTGGGGACGTCAGGCCTTAGAAAGTTTTATTGCATTTTCTTAGGCATTTAGGGTGATTTGACTCATAGTTGTCAAAGCCCCATGCCTTATGCGCAATTGGGCTTGCTTAACTTAATCATGCTGATTGCATCCGGATTTTGGTTTAAAAGAAGAAATCAGGTCCAAACCAAACCCAATTACCTCAACCAGACAATTTTTAAATTGTTCACTTTATAACCTTAACAGTGCTCAGCTGTCTTGTCTTAAATCACTATGATTTGACTCTTTTCTGTTACTTATTTTCATATTTTTGGTTAATACTGAGATCTAATTCTTGATTTATTGTATCAACAGAAATTTATTAGATTATTCTTTTATCATACATCTTGCAATTTTTTTGTTGTATTGGATGAAGTCTTTATTTTATGGGCAATATTTTTTATCATTTTGTAACAGTGTGCAGCTTATAATGCTAATATATTGCTGACTAAGAAGTTTTAGTTTATGTGATTTTCAAATCATTTGGTTATGTTTGAAATTTAGCCAAGGACTTTTTGATAAACATGATATACCTTTTTTCCCCTCAGAACCACTCACCTTGCGCCTTGGGCTTCAAGACCCCTAGGAGCCTTGGTATGTTATCATGGGAACCTGTTAGCTATACTTCTTTATTTGTCAAAGAAAGCAATTAGGAATCACATTTCCTCGTGTTTTTTGGTTGGTTCAATTTATTGTTAACGTTGCAATTTCCCAATGCCTGGTTTCCAGACCCATCAGTTGAATCTAGTTGCTGGTTGAGTGTCATATTCTTTTGAAGGAGTGAAGTTATTCTCTACATTATGATGCTATTTATGAGCTAGGATCTTGCATCCAGTGAAGCTCTTTTTAGTCATAGTTACTGTGATAGAGATGATTGCTTAAATTTTCCTTGTTTTATTTTTTTGGCTAAGATTTGCAAATTGCATATTTAATCAATTAACTGATACTTTCAAAACATTCAGAATCAGGTTCCACTCGACTGTTGCACTTTTCCAATTTACTTTTATCATTATGATAAATGTTTTCTGGTTCTGGGTTCTATAGCTAGTAGGAAAAGATTTTTGTCAGTGTTGGAAAGGCAACTTTGCCGAGGTAACCAATTTCATATCTGATATTTTGAACTGATTTTTACGCTCTCAGTCCTTGCATCTCGTGAAGCCTAAATGACATTCTTTTGGTACTTTTTTTTTTCACATTGTCAAATGCCAATTACTAAGATTGTCAATGAATTGGGGGACATGGTGATTGGGTAAAATGCTTGGGAATCTATAGTGTTGCTACGAATGTCAGTAAAATATTGGCGATTATTTGAATGTGCTCTTGTCATCAACATTATGTGGTTGCCTAATCTAGTTTGTCAATTTTGTTTCTCATTTTCTCATTTTTAATTTTCTTTTCAATTGATTGTAGAACAAAGATGTCACTGAAGCCATTCAAAAGGTTGCTGCTGCATATGACTGCAAGATAGTTGAAGGAGTTTTAAGTCATCAAATGAAACAATTTGTGATTGATGGAAACAAGATCGTGTTAAGTGTCTCTGGCACTGATACAAGAGTTGATGAAGCTGAATTTGAGGAAAATGAGGTGTATTCTTTGGACATTGTTACAAGCACTGGTGAAGGCAAGGTAATCATGTGTTGTATGATTATATAACTATAATCATGTAATATTTAATACATTTGCTCTAATGCTGGTCCTGGAAATATCATGGAACCTGCAGCCAAAGTTGTTGGATGAGAAACAAACAACTATATATAAAAGAGCTGTTGACAAGAATTATCACCTGAAGATGAAATCATCTCGGTTCATATTTAGCGAGATAAACCAGAAATTCCCAATCATGCCGTTTTCTGCTAGGTTTGTTTTGTTCGACCTGTTGCTAGCTTGAAGTTTGTCAAATTAACATCGTTTGTTGTAGTCAAGGGGGATAATGAGCTTGCTGTACATGTAACAGGGCTTTAGAAGACAAACGTGCTCGTTTAGGCCTTGTAGAATGTGTGAATCACGAGCTTTTGCAGCCATATCCTGTTCTTCATGAAAAGCCTGGTACGAGTCTAACCATATTTGTAAACGAGTCTTTTACTTGATGACTTATTTTAAAAAACCATTTTTTTTGGAAGTCGCTTTAAAAAAAAAAAATTCAAAATCTCGAAAACCTTTATCTGGAAACCGACATCTCCACTACTGACTGACTGGTTATTTGGTATCTCTTTTTATCGATAATGGTGATGATAATTGATGAAGAAAATTGGCGGTGAAGGCACAATAAAAATAAACCCTTGATTAATAAGCTCAGGTGTGATTACAGTGAACTTCCTATATGATGTGTTTGCTAAATTCGGTCTCCATCGGGATGTATGAATTTTTCTCTGAAAAAGATCAACAAAAACTAGTTATTAACTATTTTGCTTATTCTTCTCAACAAATATAGCGTTTGTTTTCCTTTCATTCTCGTACCATTTTTCTATTTTTTTTGTTTCACATGCTGACCTTAAACCAGATGTAAGGGAAGAGTTTTGCTTCTTCACTTTTTCGTCGGAAAAAACTTGAATTTAAGTCA
The DNA here is from genome assembly GCA_907163345.1 of Haberlea rhodopensis. Classification (NCBI taxonomy): domain Eukaryota; kingdom Viridiplantae; phylum Streptophyta; class Magnoliopsida; order Lamiales; family Gesneriaceae; genus Haberlea; species Haberlea rhodopensis. The sequence goes on from CAJQUN010000369.1 coordinate 384,140, forward strand.
ACCGTTGTAGTGTGTAAAATTTGTATGATGAGTTCTTCTGATGTATGGAAGTCTTATGATGTATTGTTTCTACCCTTGTACAATTCCATATACACATTATTTAGTTTACGGAAATTGTGATGGGTTTGTTATTTTTGAGATTGATCGCATTCATTTTTAAGAATTAAGATATGTGATTTTGTTTAGTGATTTTTTTATTGTATGTTTCGAAGTAGAGTTCCCGATTTTTCGGTAGTTTGCTTTGGTTGACTTTCGTTCCTGTGGAATCAAAAAAAGGGATTTTGAATTTTTTTTTTTAGAAAGTCGCCAACTGACTTCAAAAAATTTTATTTTTTAAAAAAGTCGCCAACACTTGAGTTAGTTTGATAAATCCTCATATTTTAGGTTATTTGTTAAATTTCTTTTAAATTTAGGTTATTTAATTAAAAAACCTCTGATTTATTTTCACCACACATGCTGGTGCCTAACTAGTTGTATTGCAGGTGACCTGGTTGCTCACATCAAGTTCACTGTTTTGCTAATGCCAAACGGTTCAGATCGAATCACATCTCACCCTCTACAGGATCTTCAACCCACCAAGACGGTTGACGATCCCGAAATTAAAGCTTGGTTGGCATTGGCCACAAAGTCAAAAAAGAAAGGTGGTGGGAAAAAGAAGAAAGGTTAGCTTTCTTTCGCTGTCCCAGTATTCATGTTCTTGATTATTCTTAAAGATAGTTTCTCAGTTGGGTAAAATTTATGTGAAATGTGTTTAGCAGGTAAGAAAGGGGACAAAGTAGAAGATGCAGGCGATGACGAGCCTATGGACGCTGCACCAAATGGCTCAGCTTCACAAGAATGAGAGAGTTTCAGAATTTATATTTATTTTCTTTATGAAAGTTGGCCGCTCCATTTTATTTGCGTTGCTTTTTAGTCATGTAATGTGAATCCGTTCGACTTGAATACTTCAACTGTGTATTTTGTACACAACCTTCTTGACCTTTCATGTATCCATTTTGTTTTTCAGATAGAAAAAACCCATTGTTAAACTCCAGGAGTTAAATTAGGGCATGTTTGGTAGGGGTGATAATGGATGATTAGGGAGTGACAAAGAAATAAACCCTTGTTCCTCTCGTTTATTAATAAACTCAGCCAATCAAACAGGCCCGTGATTAATGCTTGTTAATTGGTGGACAATTGTCCCACCCAACCCCTTGGGTTTACCAATCCATTCTTCAACAGTATGCATGATAGTGTGATAAATTGACAAAATTGCCCTAAAAAATAATGTTCATTTGGAACCCTAGCCGACATCAAAAAAATTTACCAGTCTGTAAGCGCTGAAATCATTCGATTTGGGGAAGGCGATCTTCCATATTCAACAGCCAAAAGTCTTCATCTCTTGTCTCTGGTAAATCATAAAATCTTTCAGCAAAATTTTGTGTTTTATTAGTTTGGCAAATCGATTAAAATGCTTTCATCTCTTTTACGCTCTTGCTCATATAACTCTTCATATTTGATTTTGTTGGGTTTCCGTACCCCGGCGCCAGATCCAAACGCAGCGGAAATAAAACAATAAACAGATCTGACCCGGGGACGGTCGATCGCGCCTGATTCATATATAAACATGCAAATATCATAATATAATGCACGAAAAGGGATTACCGATAACAGCGAAATCAATCTGATGGCGGTGATCCTCGAGTCCAATCAACCTGACCAGATCTACAAGCCCAGCACCAGTGCTAGTGTGGTGACGGCTATTCCATGAGATGAAGTGTATTGAATGGTCTTACCCAACCCTAAAGATGAATGTTATATTTATAGTGTTATTGATTTAACTAATTGGGCTTGGGTCCATAAAGTCCATCGGGCTAACATTTGGCTTGCTGGGCATTTATGCTAACAATCTCCCACTTGCCCAAAAGCCAACACAAAACTCCAAACTCATAATCCAAGTAACTCAATCCAATTGAATAACTTGATGTACTACTAATGTACATAATTATGAGACATAAATATATCAAACGTTTTAATTTTAGAACTTTCTATAAATGAAACATTTTCAAATATAGAAACTCCACTAAAGGGAGGAGCTTTCAAAAATTAAATTCATCTTTTCTAAATCACTCAATTTGAGCACTTAACATTTAAGTCTCAATTCTCATCAATAGATCGGCGGCCGGTTGATTGTGACCCAACGAGGCTCAAGTGTATCATAGCAGTAGGATCACAACCTTTGTGATTTTAGAAGTCAAGCAACTTCTTTGGGCTTACCCTGAATGCCTCATTGTCAATTAAACTCCTTTAATAGACAATGGCTGAAATATAATTCCAGCAACAACCTACCGATCGTGGGTAGCGCCTAGCATCTGCGCTTCACGAAGACCTAGATACAAATGACTAGCAATGTACGAGAACCTGTCAGCCATAGTTAGCGTGCAGTACATTCCTTTCACTCAATATGTCCCGATTGAATCAAGGGCATTGGTTGGTCGAGGCCCTTATGATTTCAATAACTATGTCTTTGGTTCACATTATATGATTCCTTGTGTGCGTATATGAAAAACCCATTTTTCACAAGCACTACCCACTCTGGCCAGAGATTCCTCGAATCATATATAGAAAAACACATAGGACATCCTGGTTCATCAAGACCAGTGGTGAATCCCCAACGACAATCATAGGCCTCTGACAGCATCACTGAATACCCAAAATAATGACTTTATGACCCACATGTGATCAGTCATTAAATCAAAGTACACAACTATCTATCAAGACCTCAATGACGCCTCGGGTCATGAGGAGTAATGGTGCACAACTATGACTAGAAATTCTATACTCGACAAATGGTAACCACTTATAGAATTCCGAGTAGGGTCGTTCAGTGAACTCATTCCTAATGAGCACCTATTCATGTGTGCTGACTTCTCCAAGCCAACGCCGATGAAACGCGGCGCACTACACTAGACACATCATGAATACCAGTCTCTAACGAGCATATATCGATATCCCATTCTCGAAGGCTCATCGACCAGGAACATTTAGAAATCGCAGTCGAGAATGTATTTCATGGTCACCATCATATGCGTAACCACATTCTATGGACTATAGCAATCTCAAGGACTTCATCAACACATCAAGATGCATGGGTAAACAGATGAAGAAGTGCCATATATATTAATATTCAAACAAAGATTTGTCATAATAAGATTACAAGTACAATCAATCAACTATTGATTTACTTAATCATGTATAACAACAATATCTTTCACTTTCCCAAAGCCAACTACTCATGTGTCTTAAGACCATCTTCCCAAGATGTCTAACAAACACCAATCCTTGTAAAGGCTTTGTCAGTGGATTCACTATATTTTTCTGTTGAAGCGATTCTCTCGATAATAATGTCGCGTCTACCATCTCTCTCATTAGATAGTATTTTCTCAATATAAGTTTGGATGCTGATGAGATCTTGGCTATTCATAATAGCTCAAATGTTGTCTCAGTACCAGGGACTGTGTCAACCGCACTAGAAATTACACCCAACTCTTGGATGGAATTTCATATCCAAACTGCCTCTTTGATGCATCGTATGCTGCAATGTATTCAGCTTCAGTGATGGAATCCAATGTGGTGCCTTGCTTGGAACGTTTCCAAGAGACATCACCATCATTGAGCTTAAATACAAATCCGAACATCGATATGGTATCATCTACATCCAATTTAAAAACCAGCATCAGCTTAGCTTCAATTTTATTTCTCCACTTACAGATCCAGAAACCATGAACATATCATAAGTTCTTCATAAGAACTTGAGGATTATTTTCACAGTTTTCCAGCGACCTTCACCGGGATCTGTCTGATGTCTGCTCATTACTCTAAGAACATACATCAGGCCAAGTACATACATAGCATACATTATGCTATTAAAAGTAGAAATATAAGGTACCAATGTCATCTTTTCTCTCTCCTCATCAATCTTAAGACCCATTGACTCGAGAGATGAATACTATGACATATTATGAAGTAACTCATTTTTCGACTATTCTATGCTAAACCCTTTTAGCACAGTGTTTATGTACGTAGATTGAGAGATCTCAAGCATCCTTTAGATCTATCCCTATAGATCATTATGCTAAGCACGTATGACGCTTCTCCCAATCTTACATGGAGAAATTAGTAGATAATCATGCTTTAATTGATTAATCCAATACCATTCACAATGAGCATGATATAATCGACTTAAAGCATCACAAATGTAACCATGCTCCCACTAACCCTTTTGCATACACATGTCACTTCCGGATTTTTAACAAAACCAAACACTTTGATGATGTTATCAAAACGGAAGTTCAAACTTCGAGATGCCTTCTTAGGCCCATAAATGGACCTCTGGAGTTTGAAAACATTTTTCTCACTCCAAGAAGTTGTAAACACATTTGGCTGCTACATTTCTACCTCAATGCAACCACTGAGAAATGTTATGTTCACATCCATTACTCATATCTCATATTCATAATATAAAGATATAACTAATAAAATCTAAATAGACTATAGCATCATAACCGATGAAAATTTTCTCATAAACAACTTTTTGCCTATGAGAATAATCGTTTCTCACCAGTCAAGCTTTGAAGGTCACTACCTTCCCATCCACTCCAAGCTTTCACTTGTAAATCCATGCAGCCAATGGGAACAATTCCCAAAGATGATCTATTAAGGCCCATACCTTATTGGAGTACATGGAGTCCATTTCAGATTTCATGGCATCGTGCCAATGTCTCGAATCAATATCTGACATCGCCTCCTTGAAAGTCCAAGGATCATATCCATGGTCTATTTCTTGACTACTTTCAAGGAGTTGATTCATTCTATCAGGAGCTCTTGAAACATTTTCAAATCTCCTTGGTGTGTGTAAATCAAAGGTTGTGATTGACTAAATTAATTTCACCGTTTTCACTTTTCTAGTGGTTTGTGGTTCTTGAACCCTTTCAAGTTATATTATTTTGTCATCCTTTCTAATAGAAACATTTTCTCTAGAAAGATTGCACTTGCGAAACAAACTCTTTGCCTGCAATTGATAATATAAATTTCCACAAAATAACATAAGATGGATCAACTATCCAACTCATCTCCCACTGGCTGCTTCACATAAGCAGAACAATCTCAAATAAAATTTGGATTATTTTTCAGTCCATATCGTATATGGAGTTTTGGTCACTGCATTGGTATGAATTAGGTTCAACAAATATGTAACTTTAGAGAGTTACTCAAGGAGAATCACATTCTCTTTAAGATAACTCAACATCCCCCTGCACTAACATTTAGTGCTCAACATATGTCCATATGAATCAAATTCAAGGGGCATTCAGCAAAATGCTAAAGATATGTAGGATTTAAGTTATCATTCTTTTATTCTTTGAACATAATCATACTACTCGTTCATAAGTTCACCAGATTCAATAAAACATGCATTCTTTTAAAAATACTGCAAATTACATTCGCAAATTTAAAAGAATGTCATTCTCTATCAAAATAGGAACAATGTTCATGATTAAATCTAGAACAAATAAATAATTGCTCAAACTAGTTCCTAACCAGTTCAAGATTTTATATTAAATAAATGTTTTAAACAGCCTTTGCAGCAACTCTTGCTACAATTGCTTAGCCTCAGGTGGGTTTCACATTCCTTGGGCTCTCTACTTCTTCTCATCACATGCAACTCTTTGCAAAGATGCGAACACAACTGGCATCATATACCAAAAGTAGAACCAATAGAAACATTTAATTTTAATATAAAACATACCCTTTCTAGAACGCTTCTAGTCTAGGTATTCCTCACAATTTTGCGCCAGTGACCAGCAGTGAAAACATAGATGCCTCTCATTTCTTAGTTGCTACTATATCATTTTTTGTCTTTTGAGGTTGGGAACCATTTCCCTTGCTCTTCTTTATCCTTGAACTCTTCCTACCATTGGTAGAAGATTCGACAAGAAGAACACATTTCTCCGTTTGAATCAAGGACTCATGAGTTTCCAACATTTTGACTACAAGATCAAATCTATAGCCAGTTAATGAGGATTTGTCACATTCAGATTTTCCAATTTCTCAACAAGAGATATTTTTCTTACACCATGCTCATAGACCGAAGCCCCATCTCGCATGTGAAATGAAAATAGCTCTTTTGAAATCGCGAGTCTCAGTAATCGCGTCCGTTCACCAAACAACATTTGTAGGTGTTGGAAAATATCAGCAATGTGAACGAATTTCTCATATCTGTGTTGAAACTCATTGGTGACATTGATGCTATCATATAGCACCTAGCCGAGAGATCATCGTCCCACCACTTCTCAAGTGTGGCGATCTTTTCATGAGACGAACGGGGAGACACTTCAACAGGAGGCTCCCACCAAGGTATATAGCAACCTTTTAGAAGCAAGCACTATTTTTAAAATTAATAGTCAATCAGAATAATTTGGTGCGGTTACTTTGTTTGTATCGAGAATTGATGCAATCGGATTCACGGCAATCACAATACTGAGAATAAACAGAAAATACATGCAAACCGTTTGATTATTAATTAATTCAAAAACTATGGACTTTAGTTATTGAATGCTCCCACTAAATTTTTCGAATTCGTCACCCTCATGACAAATGAACGGAAAATCGTATTTTCTTAGTGGGCTTGGAGTCCAACTAGCTCATGATAGCCCCGGACGAGGGTCCAGCCGACCTCATGATACTAAAGGTAGCTCACAATTGCATCATATGCAACCCCCAAGATATTCGTGATTGACATAACCCTACGGAGGCAGGCCAATTATGTCTTCTCATGTCAAACTAACCCATCCCACGGATGGTGATGTCCGCCAATAAAACCCCACGAGGGTGAGTAATCTTAAAGGTTAACATAACCCTATCCATAATTAAGTGGCAGTTAAACACACAGCTTTCCCATGCCAGATATCCCCCACGAGGGTGAGACAAGACACCTGACACAAGTAGCGTCTCATGGCTTAACTGTTGATGGAAGACAGGAAACAACAAACTCCTTTGAGCTCCCTTTACAGTTTGATATTAAAATTTTTTGAATCATATTCAAAAGAGGGATTTAACAATTTTCAAATCTCATCAAGTACTTGTTTGTTTGTTTGCCGGATTCATGCAACTATGTTTTATTCATGCAGTCATATGTACTAATAAAACATACAAACAAACATTTATCATACATCATATGCATAATAAAAAAAATATGGACGATTACGGCCTTTTCCTAATTGATCCACGTGAGCCATACGTGGATCACAAGTCTGTCTAAGGTGATGCAGGTATGCAATGCAATTCTATTACATTTTTGCTTCCATTATACATGTCTTGATTCTTGGTGCTCCATCTTCAATCTCGATCTCCCACTAATTCTAAAGATTTTACATTTAAATCGTGCAAACAAGAGAATAGGGATACAAATCCGGGGTGAGATACATCAGAAAATAGAGAGAGTGGGCTCGCAGGCCCGATAACCAAAATCACAATAATAATGAAACAATAAAAACCTAAACATTCACCTAAACACATTGGTCAAGGCCCGTAATCATCCATCATGCAATCACAACATATGTAATTAAACATTAAACTAACCAATTACATCATATGTAATTGGACTAATTACATCACATGTAATTAGGGCACAATAATTAATTTATTCTATCGTTCCCCACTAATCACATCATTAATTGAAAATAAAATTAACAAATTAAATAAAACCATTTTATTTAATTTCTAATTAATTAAATTTCAATTAATTGGTAAAATCACTATTTTACCATTTAACCATATTAATCGAAAATAAAATTATCAAACTAAATGAAACACTTTCATTTAATTTATAATTAATTAAATTATCAATTAATTGGTAAAATCACTATTTTACCTCAAATCATAATATTAGTCAAAAATAAAATTAACAAATTAATGAAACATTTTCATCAATTTTCAATTAATTAAATTTCCAACTAATTGTAAAATCTCCATTTTACACTTAATAAATTAAAAATCACATTTTTAATAAATTAAGTAGTATAATTTATTATTTCAAAAATGATATCCGGATAAAACATCTAAAATGATCCAAATAATTTATGGACTCCAAACAATTTGGATCCAAAATTAGAAAATCAATTTCAACCCAAAATACCCTATTTTCGGATTTAATAAAAAGATTTATTATTAATTTTTTTTTTAATATTTTCGAAATTCACTATTCACCATCTTCCCCCAAAATCCAGAAATTAGGGTTAGGGTTTAGGGATAGGTTGAAATCCGCCGCCACCCTTGCGCCTCCATCCCATGCGCCGCCGCAACCAATCCGACGCAGTGGTCAACAGCCACCGCTCGCCGCTTGCCATGCCCAGATGACAGAGAAACAGTTTCTCCACCAAGTCGGGCCTCGTGAACCTGTTGGCCATCGGTTCTGTGGACTCGCTTATCAGATCTGCGCGAGAAGTGGTGGACACGGCAGCAGAGAACGATTTCTTCGCCGCTTGTGTCGCCGCTCGCCGCGCCTCAGATCCCGTCGGCGATGACTAGATGCCGGAAACAGTTTCGGTTTGGACGTGGGTTTGATTAAAACTCTCTTTTAATCCAATTTCTATGTTTTTCCGGATTCCAAAATTTTGAAAACTCAAACACAATTAGTATCTATTGGAAAACGATCTAATAAAATTAATTATCACATACATGAATCAAAGCGCAACCTGGCTCTGATACCACTGTTGGGTTTCCGTACCCCGGCGCCAGATCCAAACGCAGCGAAAATAAAACAATAAACAGATCTGACCCGGGGACGGTCGATCGCGCCTGATTCATATATAAACATGCAAATATCATAATATAATGCACGAAAAGGGATTACCGATAACAGCGAAATCAATCTGATGGCGGTGATCCTCGAGTCCAATCAACCTGACCAGATCTACAAGCCCAGCACCAGTGCTAGTGTGGTGACGGCTATTCCATGAGATGAAGTGTATTGAATGGTCTTACCCAACCCTAAAGATGAATGTTATATTTATAGTGTTATTGATTTAACTAATTGGGCTTGGGTCCATAAAGTCCATCGGGCCAACATTTGGCTTGCTGGGCATTTATGCTAACAGATTTCACATCGTTTCTGAGTCGTGCGCGATGCGGAAAAGCATTTTGATTGTCTGAGCATTTTGACAAATTATAAAAACATTAAAAATTAGGTCGAAGAACGTTTCTGAACGAATCTTGTATTGCGATTTGTAATGCCATTTCCCCACTATTCTATTTCAGTCTTACCCAACCCTAAAGATGAATGTTATATTTATAGTGTTATTGATTTAACTAATTGGGCTTGGGTCCATAAAGTCCATCGGGCCAATATTTGGCTTGCTGGGCATTTATGCTAACAGATTTCACATCGTTTCTGAGTCGTGCGCGATGCGGAAAAGCATTTTGACTGTCTGAGCATTTTGACAAATTATAAAAACATTAAAAATTAGGTCGAAGAACGTTTCTGAACGAATCTTGTATTGCGATTTGTAATGCCATTTCCCCACTATTCTATTTCACTCTTCCTTGTTCTGTCTCTCTTTTTATATTTTTGAGCTGTTTACACACATTATTCTGCATAATCATTTTTATATTTTTTGGTTTTTATGCATTAATTTTTTAATGTCCCTTTTTTGTGTTTAGCGTTTGTATCCATACAAAATGATGTTTCGTTTGAAACAATTTTTGATAATTTTACTCCATGGTAGAAAGATGTCGGTGTTATAAACAACTGTTAATGAATTCGTGGAGTTCTTGTTATTTGTTTGAAATCTGAAATGTGTTATATTTTCTTGAACATAAAACAGAGGAAAATGATGAATTAAACTAATAACTCATATGTTGTGAAGTACATTGGCAAGATGGACTCAACTTGCGAAACTTGGAAATGGCAAGGTATGTTTTAGTTGTTTCAGTCTTTCTTCAAATTTCATCTATTAATTCAGCATGTTGTATGTATTTCATTTCCCATATTTGTCGACTTCTTTTACTATGTTAATGCTAAATTCTGTAGGGATGTCTTGGTGCGTTGGACAACACATATGTCAGTGTACATGTACCCACTCTGATAACCCGAAATATAGAACAAGAAAGGGTACTATTGCAGTAAATGGTCTTTGCAACCGTGATTTGAACTTCATTTACGCGCTTATTGGGTGGGAGGGGTTCAATGGTAGATGCACGAGTTCTATGTTATGCATTGACTCGTGATGTACAAAACATCTATTGTTCACTTTTGAATACTTCGAACTTTAATGTATTGGAAGCTTGTTCTATACCGTCTTATTTCAGTTTGTTATTCAAGCATCTATGTCTACTGAAATAGATTGTATGCATATACAACATATAAATTCAGGTGCTTTTTGCTCTTCGGGGTCGGCTTTGTTAGAGCATTAGTTTTTGAATTTCACATTTTTCTCCCTTCTATGTATAAAATCTTGATTCATCATTGACTCTGAAATTTTATTGACAGTAGCATATTATGAGTGTTAATATAGAATAATTAGATTTTGGTTAACTAAAATAAGTATATTCTATTTATCTATGTTTAAATCTGTCAAAATGTATGCATGTGTTGAGCATAAATCTAAGATATTGCATTGTTTGAATATCCAATGTATGCTTATACATGTATAAATCCTAACCTGTTTAGTGAGTCTATTCCGTGTTCTCATGTCCAATGTACGCATGTGTTGAGCATAAATCCAAGAAAATGCGAAGTAAAATCTATAATATAGTCCCTTGAAAGCAAATTTTGTAGCACGAAATCTTATAAAATTTCATGTGTATATTCAGCCTAGACTTGGAAAATTACAGTGATTTTATTTATTTGTCAACTTGAATGTGTTGTACTAGGCAAAATACGAAAGGAGAACCGTTTGAGAGCATATTATATTAGCACTTTTGATTACTCACGGCAATATAATAAGATAACTTATTAAAGGGTATTTTGGTTATTTCGTACTTACTTTACATATATCCAATGTTTAATCAACTAAACCAAACATATTATTATTTTTCCATATCTTATTAGTCATACATACCAAACACAAGATTGTTTATCCATTACTTTAATAATCATCTATTTATCCATCGAATTATCTATCCATCAATTATCCTATCACACATACCAAACGTAGCCTTAGAGTATAAACACGTTCATATTATGTCACCCTGTCACCTACGGACTATGTTGTTATGACAGTTTGCACCTGCTCTTATTCCCTAGTATTGAGGTTGCAGTATTGCAAGTCTATATGCAGATGACAGCTGAGGATCGGAATATAAGTATTTTGATAAATTATGCATAAAAATTAAGTCGTGTGTATATAGTTTGGAAATTTTGATATATGCTAGCTAGGTGAGAATAGCAGGTTAAACGGGTCAAGGGTCGGACTCATAACCGGCCCGTCTATAGAATGATCTATTAAGGATCATAATTTTGTTAACACGTGAACCGTCGGTTAACCGGCGGTCAAGAGTTTATTATTCTGATTTATTTTAAATTTTTAAATTTAAAATATATGTTATGGTGAATTTAAATGTATGACCTCTAACTTGAATAATTAGCTTCAACAACTGAGATATAAGAGTCTTGTTGATCTAAATATGGTCTTATAATTTATATATATTAACCAAACAAATAGCTTACATATTTTGATTATCTAAGCTTGATTTTATTTCACGTTATTTTATGTTTAATCTATGGATGAAAGCATATTCAAACACTTTTTATACTTTATTCAAATTTTAATTATATTTTTATTTTTTTTTTAAAAATAAGGGTCAAACCGTACCCGTAAACGTTGGTTAACCGTAACTGGAATCGGAACCGTAACCATCGGTTCATGAACCGTAACCGGAACCGTCAAAGAAGGTTAAAGTTAAGGGTCGATGTTTTTTGAACCGTTGAACCGGTGGTTCTGAACCGTCTAACCGGCGGTTCTGAACCATGGTCAGATCTAGGTGTACATTGAGGAATAGTTGGACATGGGTATTCTCATGTCCAAACTGGTGGCACTGAATGTCTAGAGGATCTCCTGATGGGCTGAGTGTTACTGGTAGGATCGATGGATTGAATTTCAATAGGAGTAACTGGTGTAGAATTAGTGTGAGTAGGCAGCGGTATATCATATTGGATCATCAGAACCAGCTGGTGGAAGTTGAGGAGGATTGAATAAAGGAGTATGAAGTGATGTTTGTGAGAGGAAAGATATGTTCAAAGAATTGAACATCTCGAGACAAATTTTCTCTTGGTGGCTAAGTCAACAAGTTTGTATCATTTTTGTACATGCAAGGAAGGCACAAGCATTAGCTAGAAGAGTAAACTTATCCCCCTTAGGCAATGCGGAAGCATAATACAAAACACTTTCAAACGAGTATTGGAAGGAACTTTATGAGAGTATTTCAATGTTGTCTTAAAAAAAAGAGGCGTTGGTTCTATTGATAAAATAGGCATCTGTAAGTACACAATCTCCTCAAAATTGTTGAGGAAAATGAGGAAAAATTAGTGAACGAGCCACATTAAGGAGTGTACACTCATGAGCTTTGATGCAAAATTCCTAGTGATGAGAGAAATTCTATACATTCAGCGTTGAAGAAATCGAGGGCATTTCCTGTACGAATTGTCTTTATATTTGTTACCTGAAATTTTGGTAAGGTGTCTTTCTAGGTGAACAATAGCTCTTTCCCCTCCGGAGATGAGTTGTCCTGAAAGAAAAAGGTTAGAAGGGAGCTGGAGAAGGTCCTCCGACGAGGCCTTTCCGACGATCAAGTCAATATAGGATAGAGAATAAAAACTTTAGGCAGGAAAAAATAACAGAGAGAAGTTACCTCTGCAAAACTGGTGCCCATATATATATATATATACTGGGACGGTGAGAGAGAACCAACATGCAACTGCCTGCGGGGGCCTTGGGGACCATCGTGAGCACTCAACTGATAGTCGATGTCCCAGGGGGGGATCAACGACAAATATTGTACCTCTTGTACGACGTGCCACCTACGAGATCCTGACAGTACTGGAAGATATTCTTTGAATATTAGTCACTCTCTGATTGGCCCATTTGTGAGTAGTCATCAGTCAGGAATAAAATTCTGTTAGAGACAGCTCAGATGAGAGGGACCACACTAGTGCTCACGATGTCACTTAGCCAACGCCGAAGAAGAAACTATGGGAATTGCTTAAGGTCGGGATACCAGCCCGAGTACATTCTCGATCACTATGCCAGGCTATCCTCTTTCCAGTCTAGGCTGAGACGACATGTGATCATGTAGAGTTAAGGACACTTGCCGAGCTGAGGACGTGCCGAGCTGAGGACTTGACTAGCTGATGACGTGCCGAGCTGATGACGTGGCCATGAACGATGAGTGGATTATACCCCTCGTGTTAGGGTCGAGGCCGTACTGACCTCCTATAGGGGTAGCATGAGTATCCCCCTCTGGTCGAGCTAGAGTAGCGCTGTTCTCGACTACTCGTTTACGCCGAGACCCGAACTGAGTTGTCAGAGATTCAAATTTTCAATCTCGATAAGACAGGTTGTCAGCAAGATGTTACCGTTGGTGTACGCACCAATCAACGAGGCTGCCACGCGTCCACATCCGCGATCGAGACGCTTGGCCTCCCTCGATCCCCGCCGTTCTAATGGGCTTGGCCCAAATGGCCCACTCTCGTGGTTGCCTATAAATTCCCCAATTCCCCTCATTTGCACCACTTTTCTCACGCTGTCCGCCTCTTCCTGCTCTCCTTGCACGCTCCGACCTTTGTAAGTTGAGTTTTGTTTAATTTTCTTTTATGTCGAATTCAACATCATCCATTTCTGGGGCCGCCCCCAGGGGATCGGCTGCAGATGCCTTGGGGTTTGGGCTCTCCGACTCGTAGCGGCCCCGTGGATAAAGTCATTACCTCCGTCCCCCTTCTTCAAGTCCCTCCTCGTCTTAGCCGTGAACCCTCCCCACAAAATTTCGAGGTTGATCCTCGAGATCTGGTTCGGGCTGGACTACCGTGGTATGAGGTCCTTAGCTCCCGTGTTTCGGCTGAGGCTGAGCCTCTTCTCCGTTCTCATTTCATTCCTCCTAACCACGAGGTACGAATACCTAGATTGGGTGACCGCCCCACGTTCCCTACGTGGGATTTTTTCCTTTCTTTACTGAACAACTTAGGAGTGGGTTGCGCTTCCCTATTCCTTCTTTGTATCAAGATCTTTCTAGTTATTTATGTGTCTCCCTTAGTCAGCTCAGTCCAAACTCTTACCAGAGCATGGCCGCAGCTGTCGCCTTGTTTCAATCCCTGAGTCTCCCCTTCTCTCATCTTCTCTTGCATTATTTTTTTCATGTCAAGAACACAACCTTTCCTGGCCTGTTCTACTTCGGAGCCAGGCTGTTGTGTAAATTTTTGGAGAAAATCCCAAGTTCTCACAAGGGATGGAAAGAAATATAATTTTTTTGTTAAACCACCCCGAACTTGGTCCTGCCCCATGACCTGGAGAGACTCTCTCCCCGAGGGTCGTCCTATTCCACACCGATATAAAGAGGAGATATTCTACCAGATATGTCAGCCATAGGGGGTCGACAATTCGATACGACCGTCCTGATCCGAGAGGACGTACTCAGGCGCTATAAGCTGAGCTCTTACCCAGCTAGTCCTCCTCCTGGTGCATCCTCACTTACCTGAACTCAACTCCTTTTGTTGTTACCCTGTTGTTTTATTCATGCATTTCTTTTCTATCAGGCGCCATGTCGTTTAACCAGATGCTCTCCGCCATGGTTTCTCAGAAGAAGAAGGTGAAGGGAAAAGTTGTTCCCGGGTCCCCTGTTCGTACCCGCATCCCAACAGTACCTGAAGTCGTCATATCAGCTCAGACTTCTACCTATCCGGAGAAGAGCCCGAGTGGTGCTCTCCAGGCCCGCAAAAAAAAAAAAAGAAAGGTGGAGAAAGCGGCCCAGGACCCAGCCCAGAAGGAGGTGGTAATCTCTCCAGCGCCTTACGTAAGGGAGGCGTCAAATGGTTCCATCTAGAGCCCTCAGTCAGCACGTTATGCTGGACCGGGCTCTCCTGGTCCAAATTCATCAGTTTAATCCACGATCCTGTCTCGGGGCTACCAGCAGAGATCATAGAGTGTCTGACTACCTCCTCGGACCAACAGGCCATGGCCGGGATGAAATGGAGACCCTTGGCTCAAGACGGTCTAACTCGAGCCTTATCAGTAAGTGTAGACTTCCTCATTTTTTTTATATAGTTCTTGGCTTGCAGGGCTTGATAATGCTGTGTGAGAGTGTTCGACAGGGAACCAACTATGGTCAATCTTTGTTTGATGCTAGGAAAAGAACCCGAGATCTTAAGTTACGGGTCGAAGCTGCTGAAGCCAAACTAAATGTGGTCCGGACAGAGCTGGCATAAAAAATGGAGACCACGGGTGCCGAGTTGACCAAGCTACAGGCTGAGGTGGTACACCTTCGGCAACTTATTTATGAGAAAGATGCGGCTTTAACTCGCGCCTCTACTGGTTGGAGAATGCTCGATCCGAGCTGAAGGGCTACGTAGATGGGGAGATTTGTAGGAAGGAAGCCTTCCTGAAGTTGGGGGAGTTCAAGGGGCTTCTTGCCACCAAAGCATTTAAGTTTCTCGACCTGGGCTTTGAAGGATGCAAAGATAAGTTCAAATCCCAGGGCTTCCCTCCGGAGGATCAAGACCCGGACGACTTCTTGGATCTCAAGGCCATTGTGGCTACCATCCCTCCTGTCTTCATAGATCAGGATGACTGATAAGGCTGTATCCCTTACCCTTTTTTTTAGGTTCGAACCAAGTAAGATCCAGTTTGTAGTTTCTGCGCTCTGTTGTACATTTTTATTTAATGAAATATTTATTTTGCCGAGCTAGTTTATGGTCCTTGGAAGAACGGAGTAACAACAGAGCTGACCTGTTTTAAAATAACTCTGAAAGAGTTCTAAAATAACTCTATGGAATTCAATAACAACAGGGTTGACAACTTTTCTAGGCAGGGCTAACCTGCTATAATAACTCCGCAAGAGCTAAAATAATTCTAAATATAGAATTGAATAACAACCGGGCTGACCTGTTGGAATGACTCTTGTCTAATCTGAACTACAGTGCGGACGATGCCATAAAACCGTGCCTTGGCGGACCATGGCAGTAAATGTTTGTCTGGGCGGACATGACAATATATCTTTGCCTGGGCGGACCATGGCAATATATCTTATTCATGGCAGACCTGGACTTTTTCTTAGTCAAGGCGGACCTGGACATTTTTCTTAGTCAGGGCGGACCTGGACTTTTTTCTTACTCAGGGCAGACCTGGAATTTTCTTAGTCAGGGTGCGGACATGGACTTTTTTCTTAGTCAGGGCGGACCTGTACTTTTTCTTAGTCAGAGCGGATCTGGACTTTTTCCTTAATCAAGGCGGACCTGGACTTTTTCTTAGTCAGGGCGAACCTGGACTTTTTTCTTTAGATTACTCATGGGACAATACTTCCGAATAATGCTTCATAATAAGAACTTGCTGATATGAGCTCATGCATAAAAAGAAATACATGTGCTTAAGAGTAATATTTCCTGAGGTGAAAAGCATTCCAGGGCCTCTTCAACTTTCTTCCCTCCGCGTCTTCCAGGTAGTATGTGTGATGCCCGGGAATTAATGGTGATAATCCCGGAGTGGTAATGATCCTTAATGGAAGCAATTACGAATTAGTTGCGGTGTTGGAACTCCCGATGATTTTAAAATCCGGTATTTGGAGTCGTTGGATCCAAGGGTTGAGATTGTGTTCTCATCATGGCTATAAACCTTGGAATTGGGTTTTTGGTGGGATCTGGGGTCTGGTGTGCTTTGTGTGGGGCTGGTAATGAAAATTGAGATTGAGAGGTAATTATTGAACACGGATGATTTTTAATGAGTCATGATGTATTTGTGGGGACTCGGGATTTTGGAGCCTTGGTACTATATATACCAAGTGGACTCGGTGTTCAAGCATTCTCTCATCTCCCTTCTCTCTCTCGCCCAAATCCCTCCCTTTCCACTCTTTTCTTCCTTGGTGCAAAATCGATGGAGGCTCGGCTTGGGAGCCGGATTTCTCGAAGATAATTTGGTAATACGCTTCCCCTCTTCTTTATCTTCGATTTGATAGCAATATTGTGCTATTTGGTTATGGTTTGGGTTGGGTATGAGATTTTGGAATTTTTAAAGATTTTTGGTTGTGCTGTTTAAAGGTATGTTATCTTGGTTGATGATTAATGGTATATTGGGTGTTGAGATTGTTTATTTGGGGGTTTTAAACTTGAAAACGCCATTTCTGGGCTTTTACAATGCTCGCCGATCGCTCGGCAATAGGGGCCCGATCGATCGTGCGTAATTCGAAAAATTGGAAGACGATGAACAGTGCTCTCGATCGATCGAACAAAGCTACCGATCGATCGAGAAGGTCAAGCGATCGATTGAGACATCTGCTCGATCGAGCGAAGGTGAAATTTGTTCATCAATTTTCTGGAGCTCTCGATCGATCGAGCACTACTGGCCGATCGATCGAGAGGCCTTGTTTTATGATATTTATGGTTTTGTTGTTATGGAATCGATGCATGCTTCGCCCGGGGTCTTTTAAAATGGTTAATTGTCATGGATTGATGATATATTTGGGAATTGTGAACGTGCTTGGGCACGTGGTTGCATGCTCATAAATAATTGTGAATTATTTAATGTGTTTAGCACGTAATTCATCGGGTCATAGGACTTAGGCAAGGTTTGATTCTGACTACGGAACTATAAGGTACGTATAACGTACGAGCACAATCTTATATCTTATTGCAATTGTTGAATGCATGGTATATTGTATTTTCAATAATTGGTTATGTATTGTGAACTATATGGTGCCGCTATGGAGCGAGCAATGATTGAGATGTTGTAGCTATGGAACGAACATCGGTTATGAATGTCGCTGCTACCGAGCAAGCGATGAATGGGATTGTGGAACTATTGTTTAGATATGTGTGAAATCTATAAACATTGTAAATGATTGGATTTTATTGATTATGAGAATTGGCAATTAGTGAACGGATTTAGTTAATCAATGAAATGATTAACTGGCTTTTGGGAATTTGATGGTTTCGGTTAGTTTCAGAACAGGAACAGCACAGGGGATCCCGTATGAGGATGACACTATTCAGGGAGTGTCTTTTAAATTTACCGCTTTACATTCTGTAAATTATGTAATGTGATATTGAGATTATTTGGTTGGTGGTATTGGTATGCTCACCCCGTGTGGGGCCTGTCTCTGTTGGAGCAGGTGAAACAGGTACAACGATAGCTCCGGAGTTGAGATCGAGCTATGGATTGGAGGTACTTCCAGGATCGAGGTACCAGTATGGTTATTGAGTAGAACGCTTTATACATTAGATACACATACAGTCATTCGATTCTCGCATGTGAGGACTACTATGTGTGCATATGGTTTGTATAAATGTTGCTAGAGTTCTCTTTAATATATGGTTGCATGCAATTAATTATGGAGTAATGCATGATGAATTGAGAACATGTAGTGTATTATGAGGTGTATGTTCATGCTAGTGGGTCGGTATTGGGAATTGAACATTAAGTGGATTAATATTGAAATTTTTTATAGATGGCACGCTTGAGGATTCCCAATTTTTATAAAAGCATGCACCATTATTGTGATAATACACTAATAGCGGGTTAAGGGCGCGGGGTTCTTACAGTATGCCCTAGAGCTCAACTTTTGAACTATCTTGTAAGGTCATTCACATTTAGTGCCAAGTTGTCATACTTCCGTTGGCTGAACCTTTTTTAGTATAAGGTCTCCGACCTGGAAACTCTGAGGCACCACTCGTTTGTTATATGCCTTGATTACTTTGTTTCGATAGGACTCCATCCTGATTGCCACCCTCTCTCTCTCTCTCTCTCTCTCTCTCTTTTCGCATATCATTTCTAGGTCTAAAGCTCGATGTTTGTCGTTGTCATTATCATAAGCAAGTACCCTAGCCGAGGTTTCTCCTATCTCTGTTGGCAAGACTGCTTCTGAACCATAGACCATACTGAAGGTGTCTCCCTCAAAGGGGTTCGGGGCGTAGTTCGGTAGGCCCATAATACACTCGAAAGTTCATCAGCCCAGTCTTTCCCTACTCCATACAACATTTCCTTCAGTGCTTGCACTATAGACCGGTTAGTGACTTCCGCCTGGCCATTGCTTTGAGGATAGGCCACGGAGGTGAAGGCCTGCTCGATCTTCATCTCCATGCACCAGGCTGTCAGCTTCCGCCCTTGGAATTGTCTCCCATTGTCGGAAATCAACCTCCTCGGTACTCCAAACCGACATACGACATTTTTCCATAAGAAGTTCAACACGTCTTCCTCAGTAATCCGGGCTAGGGCCTCCGCCTCAGCCCACTTCGAAAAGTAATCCACAACCACTACTAGGAACTTTTTCTGCCTTGGGGTTATGGGGAAAGGTCCCATGATATCCATCCCCACTGGTTGAATGGCAAGCTGCTACCATGGATTTCATGAACTGAGCTGGCTGTGATTGGAATTTACCATGTCTCTGGTAGCCCTCACTAGTAGCCACAACTTTCATTGCATCTATCCTCAAAGTAGGCCAAAAGTATCAGGCCATGAGAGTTTTTTGGGCCAAAGCTAGGCTCCTCAGGTGATCTCCACAGCAACCCTCGTGTATCTTGTGAAGCGCGTATTTAGCCTCTTCCTCAGTCGGGCACCTGAGCAGAGGCCCAGCAAAAGATCTCTTGTATAAAATATCCCTGACCAAGGCAAATCTGAAAGTCTGCCTCTTCACCCTCCTTGCTTCATTTTTGTCCGTAGGTAGCTCAGACTTCTCCAGATACTTTAGTATGGGGATTATCCAGCTTTCCGCCATGGGAGGCTCAAACCCGGACTGCGTTGATGGTGTCAACTCGGTCTAGAATACGACCTCTCTCTGGGACAGAGGCCCCAATGATGTGGCCCACTTTGCGAGCTAGTCTGCTTCGTAGTTCTCCTCCCGAGGTATCTGTACTATACTCTACTCAGAAAAGCTTTTAGACATTTCTTGGATTGCTTTCAAATATTCAATCAACTTCTCGCTTTTGACCTCGAAATTCCCCTTCACCTGCTGGGCCGCTAGTTGGGAGTCAAAATGGAGGACCACCCTACTAGCGCCTACTTCCCGAGCTAATTTGAGCCCGGTTAGTACCGCCTCGTACTTTGTGTGAGACCCCGTTATTAATCAAGATATTTAGGTGCGATAAGAGAACTAAACATTCATGTGTATATAGTGTCGTGTTGATCAACCTGAGCTTAAGAGATTACAGTACCAAAAAGTTAAAAGGAATTACACATATTCCTACCAAAAGGTACTACACTATAGTCTTACTCTACTTCGCGTAGAAGCTATACAAAAATTTCTCTAACATGCTAATCCTGTAGCACTCCTTATAGCTCAGCATTTCAACCCCGACCCTGGTTCTCATCATCAAAAGCACCTACAAAGACAACCCCCAACACATGAGCATACCGATTCATATTCAACTTAATATGAAAGTAAAGCATAAATGCACAATCATAAATACAAAGCACTTCATGTATTTCCAGAATTTATAACGCCCATTGGTTGTCCCTGTACCATAACTCATAATAAAACACATTATATGAAGTTATGGATCCTTTAATAATGTCATGACATATCACCTCTTTCTTTACATATCTTTTGAGTCATATATCAACAGTTATGTTAATGTTTCATGCTTCCACAACTCATAATGAGCGGTACAATCCTCCCCGCTTCATTACTACAGAACCTCATAATGAGCGGTACAATCCTCCCCGCTTCATTACTACAGAATCTCATAATGAGCGGTACAAACATAAAGTACATGTTACCGTTGGGATGCCCGTACGTCGCTTACGTACCTTTCCAAAATGTAGTGTGTTGTGGGATTCTATCCCTTGCGCTGTGTAGCTGTCTGTGAAGGCTCTACACCAGTGTACAACACAATATTAGATGTCTCATTATAATCCAATATCAAATTTAAACAATTTCCACATTTTAAAAAAAGGCACTACCGATCGATCGGCCCTCATCACCGATCGATTGGTGAACTGTTCGAATTATGGAAAAAAGCTACGGCTTTTGCCGATCGATCGGTGTTATTCACCGATCGATCGGTAGCTATGTTTCAACCCAGGTTTTCTAGAATTCCCTAACACCGATATTCATACCCTTAAATCTAACATGTAAGACATACAACATGTCAAAACTAACATGCTAGCAGTTGCACTACACTACCCTGAGTGTATTCAAATCAAATTCACACCCCAAACATAAATCCACATGCATAAACGTCTTCCATTATACAAGCACTCGATCAACTTTTTCGGAAACAGGGCAAGATATTTCATTTCCAGATTTCTTGAGTACTTCATTTCATGCTATAAAAACTACAACATATCTCACAAAACATGCTCAAACAAAAACGTCTTGGGCTTTACAAAACTACCATGCATGTACTCAAATCGAAGGTTCACCCAAAAACCCATCTAACATGCATAATATCACCTCCTCAAAATCACTCCCAATCCACATTTTCCAGAAAAACAGGGCATACACCTACCCAGATTTCCGAACACTATACTTCACATGCTTTAATCCTTCACATAAAACATGCAACATGCTCAAGGAAAAATACAGAGAGCTTCATAATAACACCATGTAAGCATTTAAATCAAAGGTTTCAAGAAACCTAAGCTAACATGCCATTTACATACTACTCAAAAGCAGAACTTAAACAAGTTTAAAGGAAAAACAGGGCATGGTTTCTCACCCTACTTTGCTCCGATTTTTGAGAGGCTTCCAAGGAATGAAAATGGTAAGGCTCCACAAGATTATGCTTAGCAGATGCTGGTGTTTGTTTGGGAGAGAAGGCTCGAGATTTGGGAAGGAAGGAGGAGGCTGAATGATTGAGCCAAGTGGGGTGGGCAATCAGCCTATGTACAGTTTGATTGGCATGGGTTGGTATGATGTGTTATGTTTTGGTCCCGGTATTTAGCACGATGAATTAAAATATCCTCACATGATATTTATTGTATTTTCTCAATAAAATACTTCAATTCCCATTTAAACATGCTTTACCAAAACAAATAACACACACCCTAAATAAACATGTCACTACCCCAAAAACCCAACATATATCACATGCACCCTGAAATGTTTCTCCTCAATAATATTAATTCAATCCCATGAATTAACACCCAAATCATCATAATTTAATTAATGATTAAAATCACATAATCATTTCGGGGATATCACAATACTCCCCTACTTATAGGATTTCGTCCCCGAAATCAAACATGCTTACCAACATGATGTAAAACAATACATAAACGCATACCAGAAAACAGCTCTGGGTAGTGCTGCACCATGTGTCGCTCTGTCTCCCACGTGGCCTCCTCGACACCCCTACGATCCCACTATATTTTGACCGTAGGAATAACCTTGTTCCGAAGCCTGCGGTCTGCTCTATCCAAGATCCTGATAGGCCGCTCCACATAAGAAACATCGGACTCTATCTGAACCTCTGAAGGCTGCAACACATGTGAAGGATCCGGCTCATACTTCCTCAGCATAGACACATGAAATACGACGTGTATACCAGACAGAGAGGGCGGTAAAGCTAAATGGTACGCCAGAGTACCCACACGCTGTAAGATCTCATACGTCCCCACATATCTCGGGGACAACTTCCCCCGCATACCAAACCGTACTACACCTCTGAAAGGTGAGATCTTCAGAAAGACTCTGTCGCCCAACTGAAACTCCAACGGCCTTCGCCGCTGATTGGCATACGCTGCCTGTCTGTCCTGAGCTGCCTTCATCTTTCTCCTGATAACCTTTACCTTTTCTTCCATATCCTGGACCAACTCTGGTCCTCCGACCGATTTACGGTCCACATCATCTCAACACAAAGGCGACTTTCAACGCCTGCCATATAGGGCTTCAAATGGAGCCATTTGTATGCTAGCCTGGTAACTGTTATTATAAGAAAATTCCACCAAGGCTACTGAGTCCTGCCAAGAAGTGTCGAACTCCAGCACACAAGCCCTCAACATATCTTCGAGCGTCTGTATTGTACGCTCGGTCTGTCCGTCCGTCTGGGGATGATATGCCTTGCTCAACCTTAACTCTGTACCAAGAGCTGACTGAAGACCCTCCCAAAAGTGAGATGTAAACCGCGGATCTCGATCAGACACAATCGAAACAGGGATCCCATGCAGTCTCACCACATCTCTGACATATAACTGCGCCATCCTCAAGTACGTGAAGGTCATACAGTAGGGAATGAAATGAGCACTCTTAGTCAATCTGTCGACGACTACCCATATAGCATCAAAACCCGAACTAGTCCTCGGTAAGTGGGTCACGAAATCCATAGACACGTGCTGCCACTTCCACTCGGGTATCTCCAAACTCCTTAGTTCACCTCCAGGCCTCTGCCTCTCAGCCTTCACCTGCTGACAGATCAAACATCTCTTAACGAATGAGGTGACATCTTGTTTCATACGCCTCCACCAGAACTGGCTGCGTAGATCCTTATACATCTTCTTCCCGCCCGGGTGGACACTCATTCTGCTGCAATGAGCTCGCTGTAATATACCCTGACGCAACTCGGGTGTATCTGGAACCACCCATCTGTCGCCAAGTCTCAGAGAACCGTCCTCAGCCACTCTGAATCTCGATGGCTGACCTGAATGAACCACTAACATCCATCTCTGAACCTCTGCGTCGGTCCCCTGAGCCTTCCTGATGTGATCATAAATGACAGGCTCAGCTAACAAGGTCAAAACCTGTACCGGTGAAGCAGACACATCATAATCAAACCCCAACTGACAGTAGGAGCCCAACATAGCTGATAGACACATGTCATCCTCTGCTGTGCTCTCACCTTTCGACTCAAAGCGTCGGCTGTCAGATTTGCTTTCCCGGGATGGTATAGGATTTCACAATCATAATCCTTCAGCAGATCCATCCATCTCCTCTGTCTCATGTTCAGCTCAGCCTGTATAAACAAGAACTTCAGGCTCTTGTGATCAGTGAAAATGGTAAATGAGGTACCATATAAGTAGTGTCGCCATATCTTCAAGGCAAACACTATAGCTGCTAACTCCAAATCGTGGACTGGATACCTCGTCTCGTGCGGCTTTAACTGTCTCGAACCATAAGCCACTACATGTCTGTCCTGCATCAGTACGCATCCTAGGCCCTGTAACGATGCGTCCGTATAGAGAACAATTCCTTTGTTCTCCCTGGGAATCACTAGAACTGGTGCAGTAGTCAGTCTGTGCTTTAATTCCCGGAAACTCTGCTCACAAGCCTCTGTCCAACAAAATGGGACTCCCTTCTGAGTCAGCTGTGTAAGTGGCTTGGCGATCTTTGAGAAACCCTCGACGAAACGTCGGTAATAGCCAGCCAGACCAAGAAAACTCCGAATCTCACTGACTGAAGTAGGGGCAGACCAATCCATAACTGCCTCTATCTTCCTCGGGTCTACTGATATCCCGTCTCGTGATATGATATGGCCCAAGAAGGCTACACTGCTCAGCCAAAACTCACACTTGCTGAGTTTGGCGTACAACTGATGATCTCTGAGGATCTGGAGTACTATCCTCAGATGATCGGCATGATCCTCTTCACTCCTTGAATAGACAAGGATGTCATCAATGAATACGATCACAAACTGATCGAGGTACTCCTGAATTACTCTGTTCATCAGGCTCATAAAGACTGCAGGTGCATTTGTCACACCGAAAGGCATCACCAAGAACTCATAGTGTCCATACCGAGTCCTAAAAGCCGTCTTTTGGACATCACCAGCTCTAACCCGTACCTGGTGATAGCCTGACCTCAAGTCTATCTTGGAGTACACCTCTGTACCCTGAAGCTGGTCGAACAGATCATCAATCCTCGGAAGTGGATACCTGTTCTTCACTGTGGCCTTGTTCAGTTGCCTGTAGTCAATGCACAGACGCATTGAACCATCCTTCTTTTTCACGAACAAGACTGGTGCACCCCAAGGCGATACACTAGGACGAATGTATCCCTTGTCAAGGAGCTCCTATAAATGTACCTTCAGCTCCCTCAGCTCTGCCGGTGCCATCGTATAAGGAGCATGGGATATAGCAGAAGTCCCTGGCAGCAGCTCAATGGCAAACTCAACATCCCTGACAGGCGGAAACCCCGGAATCTCATCTGGGAACACATAAATGAACTCCGCCACGACCGGAATGTCCTCGGCTCTCACTTCCTTCTCGTCCGATGCATTCACGACATAAATAAGGTACCCAGTGTGGCCGCGTTCCAATAACCGCAACATCTTAACCGCTGAGATTACTGGAATCTTTGGACGAGAGCCGTCCCCATAAAAAGTCCACTGGAACCCCTGATCAGATAGAAAACGAACAATCCTCTGTTGGCAATCTTCCACAGCTCGGTATCTGCTCAACACATCAATGCCGATAATGCAGTCAAAATCTGCCATCTCTAACTGAATCAGATCGGCCCTCAGATCATTGCCCTCAAAATAAATGAGGCAATCAGATAATAGTCGGTCAGCAATCACATGCTTCCCCGTGGGTGTCGAGACCATGAGAGGCGTGGGTAACAGAGACGAGCACAAGCGGTGTCTCTCCACAAAAGCAGTAGATACAAAAGACTGGGAAGTACCTGTATCTATCAATATAAGTGCAGGATACGTAAGTAAATGGCACGTACCAGCAATGACCTCCTCTGGGGCTGCCTCAGCCTGCTCCCTAGTCAGTGCATACACTTACCCCTGTGGCGATCCTGCCGTCTGACCTCCCTGTGGTCGAGGTGCAAACTGCTGTCTCTGTGGTGCCCTCCTAGCATCAAATCTTGGCCTATTCGGCCCAGAGTCTGCCTGTCTCTGTGGTGCTCTCCGATCGGGGCAACCCCGAGCCAAGTGGCCCACCTTGCCACAAACATAGCAACCCTGGCAGTCACGTGACGAGTGCCAACCTCCACAGTTGTTACATCGATTTCCCCCTTCCTTGCTCCCCTGTGTGGGTCCCCGATTGTTTTGTTTCTGACCCTGAGACTTCTTCCCACTAAATCTGGAAGATGATGAGGCCCCACGAGCCTTGAACTGATCTCCTCGTGGCCTCAGACTATCAGCAACAGGCCTTTGTGGTGGTACGAAAGGGGGTACAACGTCCTTGTACGCGCCCACTGCAATCTCTGCCAACTCCGCCCGTGTCAGGGCGTCATCAAATGAGCTAGGGTTGTTGGAGACAACCCGATCAAATAGCTCTAGCCTCAGTCCCTTCAGAAAGTTCCTCATCTTGGCATGGCTGTTGACAGCAATATGAGGTACATACCTCAGCAGTGAGGAATACTGCATAGCGTAATCGGATACTGACAGGCTGCCCTGCTTCAAACTATTGAACTCATCTTCCTTCAATTGTCTGGCAGCTGCCGAAAAGTACCGGTTAAGGAACCGGGTCCTGAATACAGTCCAATCCACCGTCATACCCTGAGCTCTCAGCTCCATGACTGTGGTCTTCCACCACATGGAAGACTTCTTCGATAACTGGAACTCTGCCAACCTCAGACAGGCAGTCCGTGCACAGGGTGCCGATACGAATATCTGTTCCAGTCTCTCAAGCCATTCCTCGGCTGCTTCCCCAGTCTCTGTCCCTTCAAATAGCGGTGGATGATAACTCAAGAACTGGGTCAGACTTATCTCCCCTGGTAGCAGTATCTGTGCTACAGGCTCCAAGCCTACAGCAGGTGGCGGTAATGGATTCGTCTGAGCAATACTAGCGTTCATACTGCCCATATCCCCTACCTATTCATTGAGGTTCTCCGGGTTAATAGCCACCATGCTGCAACACAAGAGTTAACAACAATACCAAAAGCAGTTCATAATATAAGCCGTTAGATAACAAGTGTATCATATTCAAAAGCATGTTAGTATATCACTTATACAACAATATGCATCACATGCATAACATGCCCAACAATGAATACTTAGCCAACTTGTCTCTAAAGGCTACCCTTCACTCTTCCCTGGTTATCTAACCACTGCTCTGATACCACTAAATGTGAGACACCGTTATTAATCAAGATATTTAGGTGCGATAAGAGAACTAAACATTCATGTGCATATATCAGAGTAATAGTGTCGTGTTGATCAACCTGAGCTTAAGAGATTACAGTACCAAAAAGTTAAAAGGAATTACACATATTCCTACCAAAAGGTACTAAACTATAGTCTTACTCTACTTCGCGTAGAAGATATAAAAAAATTTCTCTAACATGCTAATCCTGTAGCACTCCTTATAGCTCAGCATTTCAACCCCGACCCTGGTTCTCATCATCAAAAGCACCTACAAAGACAACCCCCAACACATGAGCATACCGATTCATATTCAACTTAATATGAAAGTAAAGCATAAATGCACAATCATAAATACAAAGCACTTCCTGTATTTCCAGCATTTATAACGCCCATTGGTTGTCCCTGTACCATAACTCATAATAAAACACATTATATGAAGTTATGGATCCTTTAATAATGTCATTACATATCACCCCTTTCTTTACATATCTTTTGAGTCATATATCAACAGTTATGTTAATGCTTCATGCTTCCACAACTCATAATGAGCGGTACAATCCTCCCCGCTTCATTACTACAGAACCTCATAATGAGCGGTACAATCCTCCCCGCTTCATTACTACAGAACCTCATAATGAGCGGTACAATCCTCCCCGCTTCATTACTACAGAATCTCATAATGAGCGGTACAATCCTCCCCGCTTCATTACTACAGAACCTCATAATGAGCGGTACAATCCTCCTCGCATCATTACTACAGAACAAGCATAAGCATTAAACATACACTGTGATCTCTCTTGACTCGTGGAATACACCTCTTTATTCCACATCACAATATGCAACAACAATGCATAATAACATGTATCATACTCTTAATGCATCACATTGCATTCATCATGTGTCAAAAATACAAACATAAAGTACATGTTACCGTTGGGATGCCCGTACGTCGCTTACGTACCTTTCCAAAATGTAGTGTGTTGTGGGATTCTATCCCTTGCGCTGTGTAGCTGTCTGTGAAGGCTCTACACCAGTGTACAACACAATATTAGATGTCTCATTATAATCCAATATCAAATTTAAACAATTTCCACATTTTAAAAAAAGGCACTACCGATCGATCGGCCCTCATCACCGATCGATCGGTGAACTGTTCGAATTATGGAAAAAAGCTACGGCTTTTGCCGATCGATCGGTGTTCTTCACCGATCGATCGGTAGCTCTGTTTCAACCCAGGTTTTCCAGAATTCCCTAACACCGATATTCATACCCTTAAATCTAACATGTAAGACATACAACATGTCAAAACCAACATGCTAGCAGTTGCACTACACTACCCTGAGTGTATTCAAATCAAATTCACACCCCAAACATAAATCCACATGCATAAACATCGTCCATTTACACAAGCACTCGATCAACTTTTCCGGAAACAGGGCAACATATTTCATTTTCAGATTTCTTGAGTACTTCATTTCATGCTATAAAAACTACAACATATCTCATAAAACATGCTCAAACAAAAACGTCCTGGGCTTTACAAAACTACCATGCATGTACTCAAATCGAAGGTTCACCCAAAACCCATCTAACATGCATAATATCACCTCCTCAAAATCACTCCCAATCCACATTTTCCAGAAAAACAGGGCATACACCTACCCAGATTTCCGAACACTATACTTCACATGCTTTAATCCTTCACATAAAACATGCAACATGCTCAAGGAAAAATACAGAGAGCTTCATAATAACACCATGTAAGCATTTAAATCAAAGGTTTCAAGAAACCTAAGCTAACATGCCATTTACACACTACTCAAAAGCAGAACTTAAACAAGTTTAAAGGAAAAACAGGGCATGGTTTCTCACCCTACTTTGCTCCAATTTTTGAGAGGCTTCCAAGGAATGAAAATGGCAAGGCTCCACAAGATTATGCTTAGCAGATGCTGGTGTTTGTTTGGGAGAGAAGGCTCGAGATTTGGGAAGGAAGGAGGAGGCTGAATGATTGAGCCAAGTGGGGTGGGCAATCAGCCTATGTACAGTTTGATTGGCATGGGTTGGGGGGGGGGGGGGGGGGGGTGGTTGGGTGTTGGGTGGTATGATGCGTTATGTTTTGGTCCCGATATTTAGCACGATGAATTAAAATATCCTCACATGATATTTATAGTATTTTTTCAATAAAATACTTCAATTCCCATTTAAACATGCTTTACCAAAACAAATAACACACACCCTAAATAAACATGCCACTACCCCAAAAACCCAACATATATCACATGCACCCTGAAATGTATCTCCTCAATAATATTAATTCAATCCCATGAATTAACACCCAAATCATCATAATTTAATTAATGATTAAAATCACATAATCATTCGGGGATATCACACTTTGCCTCATTGTTGGAGGCCCGGAAGTCCAACTTGCCCATAACTTTTATCTTCTCACCCGTCGGAGAGATCAATACTACTCCGACTCCGCATCCCTCACTGTTTGAGGCCCCATCGACATACACTTTTCACGTCTCCTCCTGTTAAGATCCGATCATTTCTGCCAAAAAATCGGACAGTGCTTGACCTTTAATAGATGTCCGAGGCTGGTAGGATATGTCATACTCACCAAACTTAATCGTTGTGATATCCCCGAAATAATTAATTGCAATTTGGGCGTTAATTATGTTTATATGATTAATTATGGTGATAATTGATTTATGTGTTGGAATTAATTATCTTGATGAAATGCTTAGTCACATGGTAGGCGTGACCCGGGAGTGCATTTCAGGGTGCATGTTGTGCATGTTGGGAGAATTGGGTATTAGCATGATTTAATTGTTATGGTTGGCAATTAATTGGAAAGCATGCATTTAATTGAGGTTGCATGTTGGTAAAATGCTTTTAAAATACCATGTTGGGGTATTTTATACATCATGTTAATTTTTGGGGTACAATTTTTAATTAACCCTTATAACCCAATTACCCCACCTTTACCCATCACTTTACTAAATCCCCAATTTCTCTCCCAACCCCAACCCCTTTCCACCATTTTCGATTTTGGCTTCAAAGTAGAAGAGAAATCTTTGCAAAAACTCCACTGGTGTGATTCTTGGTAAGATTTGAGGTCTAGGAAGGGTATATATCATTCCTTGTTGTTTTTGTAAGGATTTATTTTGATTTGGGTTGCTCTTTGAGTTTTTGATATGGGTTTGTTGGGATTGGTATTATTTTGGTTGGATGTTGGATTTTGAGTAGTATTGTGATGTTTGTTGAAGGTTTATACTATTTTTATGTTATTGGTTTGTTGGTGTATGTGTTGGTAGGATTGGGGAAGAAATTTTGGCATAAAAATGGTGAAATCGCGTGTACAGGCTGTGGCGATCGATCGCCGTAAATGGCGCGATCGATCGCCGAAGGGCACTGCAAAAATAGGGTATAGGCGATCGATCGCCATAAATGGCGCGATCGATCACCGCGAGCCAGTGAAGTCTGGCGATCGATCGCCATGTCAAGGCGATCGATCGGTAAGGCTCGCGATCGATCGCCTCGACGCTGCGATCGATCGCCAGCAGCAGAATTTTGGGAAATGGATTTTTTGATGAATTTTTGGTATTTGGCTATTATTTGGCTTCTAATATGGGGTTGTGTGATTGTGTAGAACCATCCCAGGTGGCGACGCAACCAAGGAAGTGAAGCCATATCAAATTCCACATTTGAAAAGGTACGTAGAGGACGTACGGGCACCCAACGGTACATGTATCTATTATACTCATTGATTATGCATTGTAGATGCGAGTATATACATGGAATTGTGCATTATGGATGCAAATACATGTTGAGTTATGCATGACGATTGTATATGCATATAATGATTATTGGTGCACATCCCATGAGTCATGGTTATCACCTTGATGATTTTAATGCTTGCCGCTATTTATTTGGTGCCGCTAAATGTGTAGCGAGGGGTGGGAGTGCCGCATGTCACATTGAAGCGTGGTTAACATATGAGACGAGGAAAGAATATTTGCCGCTAAAATGTGAAGCGAGGGGTGAGAGTACCGTATGTCCATTGAAGCGAGGTTATTCTATGCCGCTTATATGTGAAGCGAGGGGCATTAAAATACATTGTGATGAACAGACTAGGGATTTTTAATTGATGAATATGGAATGGTGTTATGTCATGAAACTATTAAATAATCTATTGATTATACTCATGAGTTATGGTACAGGGACAACCAAAAAGGGAGCGTTTAAAATATGGGAAAAACAGGAAGTGTTTTACTACAGTTTATGCATTTACACCTTATATTCATATTGTGTTGAATACGGATTATTATATGCTCATGTTTTGGGGGTTGTCCTTGTAGGTACATTTTGGCATGAAAAAGAGGCAAAGGTGGGTTGAGGCGGTGAGCTCGTGAAGAACGCTTTTGATAGGAAGGACAGGATTGTTGGAATCGAAGAGGGGGGGGGGGATGAGATTCCTTGGCTACTTTAGCGTTTTAAAATGAGTTTGAAAAATAAAAGAGTTTTGCGCTTGCGGAAGCCTTTAGTCAATCGATAAATAAAAAGAATAAGTAAATAAATGCGTAATGGAAATTAAAGCAGTAAAAGACAAGGATATTTGTTATAGAAGTTCGGCGATGAATCGCCTACGTCTCCTCTTCCCGGTTAGATAACCTCCAACCGAGGTTCCACTAGAACAATAGATCTTGGCCTTGAGGGCTCCAAGTTAGCCACACAACAACTCTTCCCGAGTTTACAAAGCTCTTCCTGAGCACACTACTCTTCCCGAGTACACAAGCTCTTCCCGAGCACAATACTCTTCCCGAGCTACCAACACTCTTCACGAGTCTTCTTGGCCTTAAGGGCTCCAAGGATAGCCACACACTTGCACCAACTAGACTTGTTGATGACTTTACAATTTTCCAACTTGCTTAGGTGTTGGAGGACCTTTACAATAGATCAAATCAAAAACACCTTCACGGTGTACTCACACGAAGAAAACAAGACTCTAACAAAGAAGAGAATTACAAACTCCAATACAACAACAATGTATGGAGATTGCAATACAATTTCAAATAATAATTAATCACGACTTTGTATAAGTTGTAGGCTTGTTCCTTAGCTCCAAAATGCTCCAAAGCATCAATATTTATAGTGTAGGAGGCCCCCTAGGCTCCTACTAGCCGTTGCTAAACAAAAGGCTGAAATCACTCGTCGATCGCCTGAGGCGATCTCCATCGCCGCGCCCCAACGGTCAGCATAAATCACGCATCGCCTCAGGCGATGTCCGATCGCCTCAGGCGATCCAAATTAAATTCCAATGTCGTAGCCTCAGCAGCCTAAAATCTTGCATCGCCTCGGGCGAAGTTCAGATCGCCTTAGGCGTTCAAAGCATCGCCTCGGGCGATCATGCCATCGTGCCAGGCGATCTCCCCCTGCGCGCATGCCTCGGCGTCTCTCCAGTCGATGGCCGTGGCGATGCCCTCCCTGGCTGCCATCGCCTGGGGCGATCCAAGCCAGATTTGTGCACACTTGATTTTCTTCATTCCAATCCACTTTTCATCACTTCATCTGCACACTAAGTAGATGTATTAGTACAACAATCACAAGTTTTGTTGATCATCAAAACTCAAAGATTAACCGGGGATAATTTAACGCATTAAACGCAACCATGCGTTTAAGGCTCAACAATCTCCCCCTTTTTGATGATCACAAAACTTGATAAACTTGAATAAGTAATATGCGTTAAATGTGAGTAAAAATAACTCCCCCTTAACAATTGCATAGCACATTCAAGATAATCAAGTAAATCATTAAACAACTAACTCTCCCCCTCAAACCATGCATACACAAGCTCTCCCCCTTAAACTATGCATGTATTAAGGTTCAAGTTTATCACAAAATTCTCCCCCTTTTTGTGATAATCAAAAAGCATAATATTCAAATAAACATAGCATAATATAACATTTTTCACATGTACATCATCAAGCATATAATAGGCATAACAAGCCTAAGAGTAAATCATTGAGATGAATCACAACCATGTGTTTAAGGCACTCAACAATAAATTCTAAATGTTGCAATGTGTGCATATGTGCATGCATTCATGCCCAATAAACAATAAAATTATCAAAGCATTTTAACAAATCATATAATTGCACATTTTCACATAGCATATTCAAATTTGAATGCAAGGCATATCAAGATACTTACTATAAAAAGATAAGCATACATCATGCATTAAACAATTATGATAAGGGGTTATGCATTTTACTCCAATGAATATTGAGCTTCAATATTTATTGATCACAATTACTTTGTGCCAATTAAATTTTGAATTGCTCTTTTAACATGTAAAAAGTAAATTTTACCCTCGATGACAAGAGTTCGTTCTTGTCATAGGTCCAACGCCTCTCGCCTCTTCTATGGTGGTGAATAGAATAAACTCCTCCTTTGAGTTGCTTGGTCCTTCATCCTCCAATCCATGGTTGTCCCTACAAAACAAATTAACAATAGGGGGGGGGGGGGGGGGGGGTCTTTGGTACCCATTTGATTTTTGGGTCCTAGAGGGTTAACTTTCAATGGCACTTTTGGAATCCATTTCCACCTCTTATTAGGTTGGTATTGGATTCTAGCAAACCTACATTTATTCTTAATATGGCAATCTTTGCAACAATAAGTACAAGTAGGAGAATCGTGCTTGGCTTTAGCTAACAAGCTTGAAAAAGTTTTAGATTTGCTTGAGAAGCCTAGTCCGGCTTTATCAAAGCTACAACGTTGCAAGCCAAGCAACTCATTCATCTTTAAACTACTCTCATTAAACTTGGCAAAAGATGTCTTTAAATCATGCACTTGATTTTTCAAAATAATATTTTCTTCTTCCTTATTAGCCAAGTCTAGCTTAAGCACTTTATTGTTCTTCTTGGTTCTACCAAGACAATCAATGAGTTCATTATAAGCATCTAATAATTCATCATAAGATGGTACCTCATTATCATCATCTTCATCTTCATCTCCAAGAGCCATTAGACATAGATTAGTTGCTTCTTCTTCATCGGAGTCACTATCACTCCATGTGGCTATAAACGCCTTCTTCTTGCCTTTGTCTTCATTTTTCTTCCTAGGGCATTTGTTAGCATAATGGCCTTTTTCTTGACAATTATAGCAAGTTATCTCATGTTTGGATTCTTGTTTGGTAGCATTAGAGGTCTTTGACTTGCTATGTTTGTTGAAGAGCTTCTTGAACTTCTTTGTGAACAACATCATCTCTTCATCATCATCTTCTTCATCATCATCGGAATGGTCTTTCCTTCCAACAAGGCGATCCCATTTCTCTTGGATCTATCCTCCTCCTTTACTTCTCTCCTTGTGGCAACTTCTAGCTCATGAGTCACCAATGTGCCATGGAGCTCATCAAGATCATAAGATGCGTTCTCCCCTTTGTTGGACTCGATGATGGCCGTCCTTGTTGGCATCCCATTCCTTTGGTAAGGCTCTTAGTGCTCTCCTCCATATTTGCTTTGGAGGGTACTTCTCTCCAAGTTGGGCAAGCTCATTTATGATAAGGGTGAGCCTCCTAAACATGGAATCCACCTCTTCTCCGGACTCCATCTCAAAAGTCTCATATTTGAGTTGTAGAAGGTCAATCTTGGTCTCCTTCACTTGATTGGTTCCTTCATGACAAATTTGCAATTTGTCCCATATCTCCTTAGCGGTTGAGCACATTGAGATCCGGTTGTACTCCTTCATATCTAAAGCACAATGCAAAATATTAATAGCTTTAGCATTTTGAGTTATTAAAATCATATCCGCTCTAGTGAAATCGTCAATTTCCTTGGGAACACTTATTCCCCCAATTTCCTTTAAAGGAACATGTGGACCTTTCACTATGATCTTCCATAGGTCATAATCTACGGATTGGATGTATAGAGAAATTCTATTTTTCCAATAGCCGTAATTATCACCCGTGAAGAGCGGAGGGCGATTCGTCGATTGACCTTGAGCAAACTCATTTGCTAGATTAGCCATATAAATTTTTTTGATTTAAAACAACAATCAAATGGCTCTGATACCACTTGTTGGAATCGAAGAGGGGGGTGAATGAGATTCCTTGGCTACTTTAGCGTTTTAAAATGAGTTTGAAAAATAAAAGAGTTTTGCGCTTGCGGAAGCCTTTAGTCAATCGATAAATAAAAAGAATAAGTAAATAAATGCGTAATGGAAATTAAAGCAATAAAAGACAAGATATTTGTTATAGAAGTTCGGCGATGAATCGCCTACGTCTCCTCTTCCCGGTTAGATAACCTCCAACCGAGGTTCCACTAGAACAATAGATCTTGGCCTTGAGGGTTCCAAGTTAGCCACACAACAACTCTTCCCGAGTTTACAAAGCTCTTCCCGAGCACACTACTCTTCCCGAGTACTAGGGGTGCTTATCGGACTGGGTCGATCCGGACCCGATCCGAAACCGGACCGGTTAGTCCGATCCGAAACCGAAACTGGACTAACCGGTCCCGAACCGGTCCGGAACCGGTTTGATACCGGAACGGATCGGTTCTACCGTTCCGGATCCGGTATCTTACCGGTTCCGGACCAAACGGATCCGGTTCCGAATTGAACCGGAACCGGATCCATTTTAAAAAATAATAAAAAATTTCGATAAATCCTTTCCTTTTTTCCTTTTTTTAAAAAAAAAAAAAGAAAAGAAAAATCCGGTTCCGGGTTGGAACCGGTCCAACCCGGAACCGGTGGAACCGGAACCGGATCCGATCCGGTTCCTTATCGGATCGGACCGGTTCCACCCATAACGGGCCCGGAACCGGCCGGTTCCGGTCCGGACCGGACCGGTTCAAACCGGTAACCACCCCTACCGAGTACACAAGCTCTTCCCGAGCACAATACTCTTCCCGAGTACACAAAGCTCTTCCCGAGCTACCAACACTCTTCACGAGTCTTCTTGGCCTTAAGGGCTCCAAGGATAGCCACACACTTGCACCAACTAGACTTGTTGATGACTTTACAATTTTCCAACTTGCTTTGGTGTTGGAGGACCTTTACAATAGATCAAATAAAAAACACCTTCACGGTGTACTCACACGAAGAAAACAAGACTCTAACAAAGAAGAGAATTACAAACTCCAATACAACAACAATGTATGGAGATTGCAATACAATTTGAAATAATAATTAATCAAGACTTTGTATAAGTTGTAGGCTTGTTCCTTAGCTCCAAAATGCTCCAAAGCATCAATATTTATAGTGTAGGAGGCGCCCTAGGCTCCTACTAGCCGTTGCTAAACAAAAGGCTGAAATCAGTCGTCGATCGCCTGAGGCGATCTCCATCGCCGCGCCCCAACGGTCAGCATAAATCACGCATCGCCTCAGGCGATGTCCCGATCGCCTCAGGCGATCCAAATTAAATTCCAATGCCGTAGCCTCAGCAGCCTAAAATCTTGCATCGCCTCGGGCGAAGTCCAGATCGCCTCAGGCGTTCAACGCATCGCCTCGGGCGATCATGCCATCGCGCCAGGCGATCTCCCCCTGCGGGCATGCCCGCGCATGCCTCGGCGTCTCTCCAGTCGATGGCCATGGCGATGCCCTCCCTGGCTGCCATCGCCTGGGGCGATGGTCACCATCGCCTGGGGCAATCCAAGCCAGATTTGTGCACACTTGATTTTCTTCATTCCAATCAACTTTTCATCACTTAATCTGCACTCTAAGTAGATGTATTAGTAACAATCACAAGTTTTGTTGATCATCAAAACTCAAAGATTAACCGGGGATAATTTAACACATTAAACGCAACCATGCGTTTAAGGCTCAACAAGGATTATTTTTGTATAGTATCTACTCTAGGAGTAGTGTAAAACTATAGGGGACAACATTCATTTGTTTAAGAATGTAATTAATCCATTGGATAGTCCTTAACTTGGCATGTAATTCTTAAGGCTCAAAGTCTCAACAAGAACTATTTAACTCTGATAATACATGTTAGCTCTATTTTATGCCTTTAATCCACACTCAAGGAACTAGGGTCCTTACATTAGTGGTATCAGAGCCAGGTTAGAGAACCCGGGAACGAGTGAAGGGTAGCCTTAGCATGATTGGCTAGGTGCTTTACATTTGGGGCATGTTTATGCATGTGGTGCATATTGATGTATATACTGTTATACTAACATGCTTATTTTCATTCCTGTTACCTAACGGCATGACATATATATTGTTGTTTTGGAATTGTTGTTAACCCTTGTGTTACAGCATGGCGGCTATGAACTTGGGGAACCTCAATGAAGAGGTAGGTGACGTTGGCAGTGTTAATGCGAGCATTGGTCAGAAAAACCCTTTACCTCCACCAGCTGTAGGTGT
This sequence comes from Haberlea rhodopensis, assembly GCA_907163345.1. Classification (NCBI taxonomy): domain Eukaryota; kingdom Viridiplantae; phylum Streptophyta; class Magnoliopsida; order Lamiales; family Gesneriaceae; genus Haberlea; species Haberlea rhodopensis. The sequence goes on from CAJQUN010000369.1 coordinate 421,707, forward strand.
GGAACCAGTGGCTCAGTTGTTACTACCTGGTGATCTCAGTTTGACTCAGTTTCTGACCTTCCACCCGCCTATGTTTGAGGGGACAGAGTCAGGGGAAGAGGCTGAGGAATGGCTTGAGAGACTGTAACAGATTTTTGTGTCCGCTCCTTGTGCAAGGACGGCATGGCTGAGATTGACGGAGTTCCAGCTAGCGAAGAAACCTTCCATGTGGTGTAAGACTACAGTGATGGAACCAAGGGCCCAGGGTGTATTGGTCGATTTGACTCTCGTCAGAACCCAGTTTCTGAACCGGTATTTCTCTGTGGCTGCGAGACAGATAAAGGAAGATGAGTTCACAAACTTGAAGCAAGGAGGTATGTCAGTGTCAGACTATGCTATGCACTATTCTTCATTGCTGAGGTATGTCCCTCATATTGCCACAAGCGGACATGCAAAGATGAGGCACTTTCTGAAGGGGTTACGGCCGGAGCTATTTGACCGGGTTATCACCAACAACCCCACTTCCTTCGATGATGCTCTTACTAGAGCAGAACTTGCGGAGATCGGAGTTGGGGCCTATCCTAATGCTGTACCCCCACATGTGCCACAACAGAGGCAAGTTACTGATAGCTTGAGGCCCCGAGGAGAGTCATTTAAGCCTCGTGGTGCTTCTTCATCCACACGGTTCAGTGGAAAGAAATCTTTTAGTCGGAAGCAAGAGAACAGGAAGAGCAATTGGTCGACCAACCGAGGGCCAATGCAAGGGAATAGATCGGGGGAGACAAGGTGCGACAATTGTAGAGGGCCACACTCTTCGAGCAATTGCCCTGCTTGTTACAGTTGTGGTAAGATGGGCCACATTTCTCGGTATTGCCCCACTCGAGGAGGACAGTCAGATTTTCAAGGGAACATGCCGAGATTTGAGGACAGGACAGTGCATCAGAGGCAGCAGATTATGCCTCGACCATCGGGAGGTCAGACAGTGGGACCGTCCCAGGGGCAGGTGTATGCACTGACCAGAGAGCAGGCCTAGGCAGCCCGTAGGAGGTGATCGCCGGTACGTGCCATTTATTTACGTACCCTGCTTTTATTTTGATAGATACAGGTGCCTTCCACTCTTTTGTATCTGTTGGCTTTGTGGAGAGACACCATATGCGCACGTCTTCGTTACCCACGCCTCTCATGATCTCGACACCCACTAGAAAAAATGTCATTGCCGATCAGTTTCTTGAGGATTGCCTCATTTATTTTGAGGGCAACGAGTTGAAGGCAGATTTGATTGTGTTGGGCATGTCAGACTTCGACTGCATTGTGGGCATTGACATTCTGAACAGATATCAGGCAGTGGTAAATTGTCGGCAGGGAACAATAAGTTTCAGATCTGATTTGGGGATACAATGGACTTTTTATGGGAACAGCTCTCGTGCGAAGATTCCGTTGATTTCGGCAATCAAAATGTCTCTGTTGTTAGAACGTGGTCACACAGGCTATCTCATCTAGTGGACACGTCGGGAAAGAATAAAGAGTTGAGAGTTGAGGATGTACTAGTGGTAGCAGAATTTGGTGATGTGTTCCCGGAGGAGATCCCAGGATTCCCACCGGCTAGAGAAGTCGAGTTTGGGATTGAGTTATTACCGGGGACATCCGCTATCTCTCGTGCACCTTACAGGATGGCACCGGCGGAGTTAAGGGAATTGAAGGAGCAGTTGTAGGAACTCCTTGACAAAGGATATATACGCCCTAGCGTATCGCCATGGGGCGCACAGATTCCTTTGTAAAGAAGAAGGATGGTTCGATGTGGTTGTGCATCGATTATCGGCAACTGAATAAGGCCACAGTGAAGAACAAGTATCCTCTCCCAAGGATTGACAACTTGTTTGATCAGTTGCAAGGCACAAAGCTGTATAGCAAGATTGATTTGAGATCAAGGTATCTGTGATGTCCGGGGATTTATGGCGTTAATCCCGGTGTGGTATTAATCCTTGATGGATTTTTAATTGTGGCAATTAGGAATTAATTGCGGTTGTGTCTCCCGAGGTTGTTAAATCGGGCATTTGGGATCGTTGGATCCAAAGGATGAGATTGTATTCTCATTTTGGTGAAAAACCTATGAGTTGGGTTTTTAGTGGGACTTGGTGTCCGGGTGCCTTATGTTGAGGCTAGTCTGGGGATTTGATGTTGGAGAGAGAGTTTTTGAAAACAGATGATTTTTAATGAATCATGATGTATTGGTGAAGGTATTGGTATTTTGGGGCATTTTTGCTATATATACCAGTTGGACTCGGGATTCCGTCATTTGGAATCCATTTCTCTCCCCTCCTCTCCCTCTCACGCCTCTCTCACCCCAAACCCTTTCCCTTTCCCTTTTGATGGGCAAAATCATTGGAGGCTCGTCCTAGGAGCCGGATTTCTCGAATATAAGATGGTAAGTTTCTTCCCCTCGTAATTGTCTTCGATTTGAATGTGGTTTTGTGTGGTTTGGTGGTTTTATGGGTTGGGTTTGAGTTTTGGAAATTTTTTAAAGAATTTTGGGTTGGTTGGTTTGAGGAGTTTTTATGGTGTTTATTTTGAGGTTTAATGTTGTAAGGGGTTTGAGGATTGTTGTTGGGCAAATTTCGCAAGAAAAACGCCATTTTTGGCTTTTACAGGTCGAGGCGATCGATCCCTAGGGCAGGGGGATCGATCGCCGCGACGTTGTTGGAAATTTCAGGAAGATAAACAGTGAGGCGATCGACTGCCTCAAATGAAGCGATCGATCTCCATGAGACAGTGGCCATTTACGCTAAGAGGCGACCGATCGCCTGAAAAGGAGCGATCGATCGCCTGTTCCTGTTTTCGCGAGGCGATCGATCGCCTGAAATCATGCGATCGATCGCCTGAAATCATGCGATCGATCGCCAACGCCTTATTTTGGGGAATTATTTCGTGTTGAGTTCTTGATGCATGCTTCGCCCGGGGCCTTTTAAAATGGTTAATCGTCATGGATGACGATATATTTGGGGTTTGTGAACGTGCTTGGGCACGTGATTGCATGCTTGAGATTAATTGTGGATTATTATCGTGTTTAGCATTTAATTCTTCGGTCACGGGACCAAGGCAAGGTTTGGACTTGAACTACGGAAAATATAAGGTACTTATGACGTACGAGCATAGCCCTTTAATATAATTGCAATTGTTGAGTGCTTGGTACACTGTATTGCAATGAATGTGTGTGGAAATGCATGACACATGGTATTAGCAATAAACGGATATTGAAATGCATGGTTTATGGTACTTGCTTCAAATGTCTATGTATGCATTGAGAATTGCATGGTGCCGCTTTTGAGCGAGCAATGATTGGGATGTTGTCGCCTGTGAGCGAACATCGATTATGACGCCGCTGCTGTTGAGTATGCGTGGAAATGGAACGCCGCTATTGTAGAGCGAGCTATGAAATAGAACTATGGAACCATAAGTGAGATATATGGGGAATTTGTAATCATTGTTTAATGATTTGATAGTATTGATTTTGGTACCGGTATATGGCTAATGAATTCGTTAATCAATGTAATGATTAACTGGCATTTGGGAATTTGATGGTTTCAGTGTTTTGAGAACAGGGACAGTACAGGAAACCCCGGATGAGGATGATACCATCCAGGGAGTATATTTTGTATTTCATAGCATTTACATTTATGTAAATTATGAATTGTATTGTTGTGGCTATTGGATTTGGGATATTGGTATGCTCACCCCGTGTGGGGGCTGTCTCTGTTGGGGCAGGTGGTACAGGTGTAGCAGCAGCTTTGGAGTTGAGCTCGGGCTGTTGATTGAAGTACTTCCAGGATTGAGGTACCAGAGCTGGATGGATAGGCACTCAGATCCAGAGTCGAGATCGAGTTGCGCTTGAGAGGTGCTTCCAGGATCAAAGCACCAGTAACGGTATCCAATAGAGTGTTTTATACATTAGATACACGCTTATTCATTGGGTGCTCTTATGTGAGTACATATTACGTGTATATGGAATGTATAAATGGGCTACGACTTTTCTCTATTCATTTACGGTTAGCATGCAATTAAATGTGGAATTGCTAAATGAATTGAGAGCATATTAGTGTATGTTGAAAGGTGCATGACATGTTTTATGGAATATATTGGGAAAGTATAGACATTATACGATAATGTAAAGGAATTTTATAGATGGCATTTATGCTAGAGTCGCATGTAATTACTTTCCCCTTGTTAACATGATAGTATGATTATATGCACTAATGGTATGGCTTAATACACTAATAACGGGTTAAGGGCACGGGGGTCCTTACATTATTGGTATCAGAGCAGTGGTTAGCTCTTTGGGGCTGTTGAAGGCCTGGAACATGCTGATAAGGATGTGTAGCACATATTTATGCATGACAGTAGTTAGTGTTGTGTGACACAACTATTTTTCTTATGTGCATTTGTGATATGTGATCATGGTGAAACGATTATATGTCATGACATCTATAGAATCATAATATAACCTGTTGATTATGATTGTGAGTTGTGACACAGGGACAACCAAACGGAGCATTTTGAAATGCATTGGGATACATGAAGTACTTTGTACTCATAGTTTATGCATTTACTCATTATAATCATATTGTGGTGAATATGGATTATAGCATGCTCATGGTTTGAGATTGTTCCTGTAGGAACATTATGACGCGAAAGGCTAAGGCCAGGGTTGAAAGACACGAAACGGTAACCTGCATTTTATATACATCATGGAATTATGCATTGTGGTTGCATGTGTACAATAGAGTGATGGTTTTAATGCTCTGCTGCCAAATGTTGAAGCGAGGGGTGGGAGTGCCGCATGTCGCATTTGAGCGAGGTGCATTAAAATACACTCATGATGATGTATGTTGGAATGTGGAATATGCTTGTGTTGCAGGTATAGACGGAATACTTGGTGAATATCCCATGAGTCATTGTTATGGATGAGTGATGATTTTAAATGCTTGCCGCTACTTATTGTTTTGTGCCGCTAAAATGTGAAGCGAGGGGGGGGGGGGATCGCCGCATGTCACATTGAAGCGTGGTTATCATATGAGGCGAGGAAAGAATATTTGCCGCTAAAATGTGAGGCGAGGGGTGGGAGCGCCGCATGTCCATTTAAGCGAGGTTATTCTATGCCGCCTATATGTGAAGCGAGGGGTGGGAGTACCGCATGTTTTATTTGAGCGAGGGGCAATAAAATACACTACCGTGACAATGACTAGGGATCGGCTATTCTATTGGCGATGGTTCATTCCGCCAGGTGTATTGGCGATGGTTTATGCCGCCAGGTATATTGATAGCGACGGTTCATTCCGCTATATTGATTGGCGATGGTTCATTCCGCCAGATGTGTTGATTGGCGATGGTTTATGCCGCCAGGTATATTGATAACGACGGTTCATTCCGCTATATTGATTGGCAATGGTTCATTCCGCCAGGTGTATTGATTGGCGATGGTTCTTGCCGCCAGGTATATTGATAGCGACGGTTCATTCCGCTATCTTGATTGGCGATGGTTCATTCCGCCAGGTGTATTGATTGGCGATGGTTCTTGCCGCCAGGTGTATTGATAGCGACGGTTCATTCCGCTATATTGATTGGCGATGGTTCTTGCCGCCGGATATATTGATAGCGATGTCTCATTCCGTTATTCTATTGGCGATGGTTCATGCCGCCGGGTATTCTATTGGCGATGATTCGTGCCACCGGGTATTACATAGCGACGGGTCATTCCGCTACACCTATGGCGATGGTTCATACCGCCGGATATCTATAGCGATGTCTTATGCCGCTGACTCTATGACGAGAGATCATGCCGCTGATTCTGTAGCGATGGGTTATACCGCTATGTGCGTAGCGCTGGATTATGTCGCCTACGAGCGATGGGTGCTGCTTGTGTACCACTGGTGGACGATGGATACAGGTATTCCGCTATCTTGATAGCGATGAGGTATGGCATATTACTTTTGTTAGCATTATTGTGGATACTACGTGTTGCTATATACGTCATGTGTTTGATGATGAGATTATGGATGTCGTGTATTGACATGTACCGTCATATGTTTGACGATGTTAATTGGATGTCATATGTTGATGTTCTATGTAGACGTGTAGCGTCGTTTTGATGATTAATACATTTATGTTATGTATTGAGTTGTATGGTTTGAGTGCCTTTGGTGGGCACATGGTAGTGTCTGGGTCACTAGTTGACGAGACCATTATGCCGAGCAAGTTGCTCGAAGAATTATTGGGTGCACCGTACAGGGATTGTACCGCAGCACATATTTGGAGTATATATTGGTCGAGTAATGATACCCTTGGGTACACTCGCTAGTTTGGCTTAGGCCAAGTGATTGGTGGTAAGAGTAGTCATTGAGGAAACTACTCGCTTGTTGTTGTGATCTGCGGTAGGCGTGATCACACCCACCCTGAGGGTGTGGGATAAGTCCTAATGGGTTAGGATTGCTTCGTGGTTGAGCAAGGACACCGGGATGTCCATTATGCTTTGGTTTTAGAGAAATATTGGGTGATGACCCATTACTCTAAATGGATGATACGGTATGGTATACCGAGTGGAACGTATGAGACGTTGGTAGGCTTGATATGAGCCTTTGGAGGCAGCGCTTGTTAGCCAGATATCGTGGCAATGTTATAGCGTGCTTTTGATAGCCGTTATACTGTACGTTGGATTCGAGTTCAGTGAATCGTATGATGACACGATGAGGACTTTTGGTAGACTCTTGTAGTCTCTTTGTGGCATGATAATTGAGGCAGGGAATACCTCGCGGAGACGTTTATACGTCAAATGTTTTAAGAGACTTGTTTTGGGACAACTCAATTTTGTTGGAAATACCAACGTGAGCGTCGACAAGTCGTTGTTAGCTCTGGTTGAGCATCTTTGCATATGGTATGCGACGGAAGTCACAATTGAAATTGTGTGGTATAGTTAGTGGAGTGACACTACTATATTGACTTTATCTCTTGGAGAGATTTGGATTGTACTGTCATGGAGGCAGCTAGTATTGGTTGAGGGTTGATCGTGAATCAACCAGGGTAAGCCCTACTAGTGTTGGACTAGGTGATGGCTTCGTACTTCCAGTGAGACGTTCGAGGAGACGTCTCTGGGGTGATGCTCGAGTGTGGAGTACTATGGCAATAGTACAGGGCATTGTTGTTTGAGTATACATGGCGTATACGAGTTTCGATTTGATGATAGTGGCTTTGATGCACTATTCTGAACCAATTGCATATTTTGGTTCCGAGATATATGTTGGTATGTATATCCAGTTTTCCGGACGGTGGTTCGATGTTGGAAGGTCATGGATTCATGACACGATCCTTGTGGGAAAGGCGGTATTGATATATCTGCCGGTTGAATCTTTTGGGAGATTCGTTGCTTTGGTTGTGTGGTGTTAATGTTGAAATCACACCCTTTGGCTTTGGTCTGTCGACCACTATTCTCCGTGGAGTGAGAATAATCGAGGTTTGACAGCAGGTTTTGGACTTTGGGTATGCTTAGAGATACCCGAGTCTATTGCTTTGAGCGTGCCTGTTGTGTTGGTGCTTAGACATGTATACCCGTGTGTGTATACGAATGTCAACTCTATTTCGTTCCTTGTTGAACGTCGGATTAGTATGCTTGGTTTGATGAATCTCCGGTGGGAGATTGTGGCAATTCGAGATCGGAAATCTCGATGACACGATGCATTCTAAGGAATAATCGTGAGGTCCATTTGACTTCCCCTGAGGAGGGATTGTCGTGTTTGAAATCATGGTAGTTCTTGTTGGATAATTCGATAGCCTTCCTGTTTTAGGATTGTTGAATCCCAGGATAAATGAGGGACGGCCAGGATTCGGATTTGTTTAGTGTCACGGTCGACACGTGTTTGGGAATGCAATTGTTTGTCTTGCATGTCCCCTGTGGAACTTGAGACCTTGTAGAGTCTCGATAGTGTGTTTTGGACCAAGATGGGACTTCTTGGAACACATGGTTGTAGACATCTGTAGTGATGTGTTTTGTGTGGATTAGCGAACGTGGTTTACCCGATCCGGATTGCAAGTGGTGCAACTACTCCTTTGGAGGAGATAATCGGGAAAACGAAACTGGATTTTTTGTGAGTATACTGTTGTATACTAATGGTCCACATCATGACGATGCGTGTCAAGCATCGTGGGCGAGTAGTGGATATCATGGAGAGGTATCTATATTAGAACCAATGGGGTTTTGATTGATTTGCAGTCATGATGGACTGACTTCCGGGACGATTCACATCGAGGTATGTTGTTATCTTTCGGGTTTATATTGGTTTTGGCGTTGCTCTATTGCAGAGTTTGGTGCGAGATTGGAGTTCTAGCAGTTGATGATTCGATTCTAATGTGGTCCGGAATCGGGGTTGTGGCTTTACTTTGTTTGTGTAGTCCTGGTGCTACGTAAAGTATGCCGGTGCAAATTTCGAGGACGAAATTTTATTAGTGGGGGATAATTGTGATGTCCGGGGATTTATGGCGTTAATCCCGGTGTGGTATTAATCCTTGATGGATTTTTAATTGTGGCAATTAGGAATTATTGCGGTTTTGTGTCTCCCGAGGTTGTTAAATTGGGCATTTTGGATCGTTGGATCCAAAGGATGAGATTGTATTCTCATTTTGGTGAAAACCTATGAGTTGGGTTTTTAGAGGGACTTGGTGTGCGGGGTGCCTTATGTTGAGGCCAGTCTGGGGATTTGATGTTGGAGAGAGAGTTTTTGAAAACAGATGATTTTTAATGAATCATGATGTATTGGTGAAGGTATTGGTATTTTGGGGCATTTTTGCTATATATACCAGTTGTACTCGGGATTCCGTCATTTGGAATCCATTTCTCTCCCCTCCTCTCCCTCTCACGCCTCTCTCACTCCAAACCCTTTCCCTTTCCCTTTTGATGGGCAAAATCGTTGGAGGCTCGTCCTAGGAGCCGGATTTCTCGAAGATAAGTTGGTAAGTTTCTTCCCCTCGTAATTGTCTTCGATTTGAATATGGTTTTGTGTGGTTTGGTGGTTTTATGGGTTGGGTTTGAGTTTTGGAATTTTTTTAAAGAATTTTGGGTTGGTTGGTTTGAGGAGTTTTTATGGTGTTTATTTTGAGGTTTAATGTTGTAAGGGGTTTGAGGATTGTTGTTGGGCAAATTTCGCAAGAAAAACGCCATTTTGGCTTTTACAGGTCGAGGCGATCGATCCCTAAGGCAGGGCGATCGATCGCCGCGACGTTGTTGGAAATTTCAGGAAGATGAACAGTGAGGCGATCGACTGCCTCAAATGAAGCGATCGATCGCCATGAGGCAGTGACCATTTACGCTAAGAGGCGACCGATCGCCTGAAAAGGAGCGATCGATCGCCTGTTCCTGTTTTCGCGAGGCGATCGATCGCCCAAAATCATGCGATCGATCGCCAATGCCTTATTTTGGGGAATTATTTCGTGTTGAGTTCTCGATGCATGCTTCGCCCGGGGCCTTTTAAAATGGTTAATCGTCATGGATGACGATATATTTGGGGTTTGTGAACGTGCTTGGGCACGTGATTGCATGCTTGAGATTAATTGTGGATTATTATCGTGTTTAGCATTTAATTCTTCGGTCACGGGACCAAGGCAAGGTTTGGACTTGAACTACGGAAAATATAAGGTACGTATGACGTACAAGCATAGCCCTTTAATATAATTGCAATTGTTGAGTGCTTGGTACACTGTATTGCAATGAATGTGTGTGGAAATGCATGACACATGGTATTAGCAATAAATGGATATTGAAATGCATGGTTTATGGTACTTGCTTCAAATGTCTATGTATGCATTGAGAATTGCATGGTGCCGCTTTTGAGCGAGCAATGATTGGGATGTTGTCACCTGTGAGCGAACATCGATTATGACGCCGCTGCTGTTGAGTATGCGTGGAAATGGAACGCCGCTATTGTAGAGCGAGCTATGAAATAGAACTATGGAACCATAAGTGAGATATATGGGGAATTTGTAATCATTGTTTAATGATTTGATAGTATTGATTTTGGTACCGGTATATGGCTAATGAATTCGTTAATCAATGTAATGATTAACTGGCATTTGAGAATTTGATGGTTTCAGTGTTTTGAGAACAGGGACAGTACAGGAAACCCCGGATGAGGATGATACCATCCAGGGAGTATATTTTGTATTTCATAGCATTTACATTTATGTAAATTATGAATTGTATTGTTGTGGCTATTGGATTTGGGATATTGGTATGCTCACCCCGTGTGGGGGCTGTCTCTGTTGGGGCAGGTGGTACAGGTGTAGCAGCAGCTTTGGAGTTGAGCTCGGGCTGTTGATTGAAGTACTTCCAGGATTGAGGTACCAGAGCTGGATGGATAGGCGCTCAGATCCAGAGTCGAGATCGAGTTGCGCTTGAGAGGTGCTTCCAGGATCGAAGCACCAGTAACGGTATCCAGTAGAGTGTTTTATACATTAGATACACGCTTATTCATTGGGTGCTCTTATGTGAGTACATATTACGTGTATATGGAATGTATAAATGCGCTACGGCTTTTCTCTATTCATTTACGGTTAGCATGCAATTAAATGTGGAATTGCTAAATGAATTGAGAGCATATTAGTGTATGTTGAAAGGTGCATGACATGTTTTATGGAATATGTTGGGAAAGTATAGACATTATACGATAATGTAAAGGAATTTTATAGATGGCATTTATGCTAGAGTCGCATGTAATTACTTTCCCCTTGTTAACATGATAGTATGATTATATGCACTAATGGTATGGCTTAATACACTAATAACAGGTTAAGGGCACGGGGGTCCTTACAGTATCACCAGATTCGGGTCAGAGAGGAGGATGTGCAAAAGACAGCATTTTGGACTCGATATGGGCACTATGAGTTCCTAGTGATGCCGTTCGGTGTGACGAACGCCCCAGCGGTATTTATGAGCTTGATGATCAGAGTGTTTCAACCATATCTTGATCAGTTCGTCATTGTATTTATTGACGACATACTCATCTACTCTCGGAGTGAGGAAGAGCATGCGAAACACTTGAGGACAGTACTCCAGATTCTCAGAGATCACCAGTTGTATGCCAAGCTCAGCAAGTGTGAGTTTTGGTTGAGAAGTATAGTGTTTCTGGGGCATGTCATATCTAGCAGTGGGATATCGGTGGATCCCAGGAAGATTGAGGCTGTGATGGAGTGGGCTGCACCCACTTCTGTGCCCGAGATACGGAGCTTCCTCGGTTTGGCCGGTTATTATCAACGCTTCGTCGAGGGATTTTCAAAGATCGCCAAGCCGTTGACACGGTTGACCCAGAAGGGAGTACCATTCTTTTGGTCAGAAGCTTGTGAGGAGAGCTTCCAGGAGTTGAAACACCAGTTGACGAGGGCGCCTGTGTTGGTGATTCCTACGGAGAACACTAGGTTTGTCCTCTATATTGATGCATCGCTTCAGGGCCTTGGGTGTGTATTGATTCAAGATAAGCATGTGGTAGCTTATGCATCGAGGCAGTTGAAGTCGCATGAGACTAGATACCCAGTCCATGACTTGGAATTGGCGGCTATCATCTTCGCCCTGAAGAGTTGGAGACATTATTTGTATGGTACTTCGTTTACCATTTACACGGACCTTAAGAGCCTGAAGTTTTTATTCACTCAGGCAGAGCTGAACATGAGGCAGAGAAGATGGATGGACTTGCTTAAGGACTATGATTGCGAGATTGAGTACCATCCTGGAAAAGCTAACTTGACAGCAGATGCTTTGAGCCGGAAAGTGAGGAGTGCTGCTGAGGACGTCATCCATTTGTCAGCCATGATGACCTCCTATTGCCATCTGGGCTATGATTTCGACATAGATGCATCACATGTGTTTGTATCGACGTTATTAGCTGAGCCAGATATCTATGAGAACATCAGGAGAGCTCAGAAGTCAGATGATGAGATTCAGAGATGGTTATCTTTAGTACATCTTGGTCAGCCATCGAAGTTCAGAATGGCCGAGGACGGATCCTTGAGATTGGGTAACCGTTGGGTGGTTCCGAGTACGCCGGAGTTGCGTAGAGGGATCTTGGAGCGAGCTCATAGTAGCAGACTTAGTATCCACCCAGGCGGGAAGATGATGTACAAGGACCTACGTGATCAGTTTTGGTGGAAAAGAATGAAGTGTGATGTCGTCGCCTTTGTTAAGAGGTGCTTGACCTGCCAGCAGGTCAAGGCAGAGAGACAGAGACCTGGCGCGGGGAGTTAAGAAGCTTGGAGATACCAAAGTGGAAGTGAGAACACATTTCCATGGACTTCGTGACTCACTTGCCGAGGAGTGCCTAGGGTTTTGATGCTATTTGGATGATTGTGGACAGATTGACCAAAGTGGCTCACTTCATTCCTTATAGCATGACCTTCACCTATTTGAGGATGGCTCAGTTGTATATTCAAGATGTGGTAAGATTGCACGGGATCCTCATTTCCATAGTGTCGGATCGAGATCCACGATTCACATCTCATTTTTGGGAGGGTCTTCAGTCAGCTTTGGGAACTGAAGTTAGATTGAGCACTGCATATCATCCTCAGACGGATGGCCAGACCAAGTGTATTATCCAGATGCTCGAGGACATGTTGAGGGCTTGTGTGCTAGAGTTCGATGCTTCTTGGCAGGATTCAGTGGCCTTGGTAGGTTCTCTTATAATAACAGCTACCAGGCAAGCATTCAGATGGCTCCTTTTGATGCCCTTTATGACAGACGATGTAGATCACCCTTGTGCTGGGATGACTTGGATCGTATATCGGTCGGAGGACCGGAACTGGTTCGGGAAATGGAAGAGAAGATAAAGGTGATAAGGCAGAAAATGAAAGCAGCCCAGGACAGACAGGCAGCTTATGCGAATAAACGGCGGAGACCGTTAGAATTTCAGTTGGGAGATAAGGTCTTTTTGAAGATGTGAGACCCCGTTATTAAACCAAGATATTAAGGTGCGATAAGAGAACTAATCATTCATGCGTATATATCAGAGTAATAGTGTCGTGTTGAATAACCTGAGCTTAAGAGATTACAGTACCAAAAGTTAAAAGGGAATTTCACAAATTCCTACAAAAGGTACTACACTATAGTCTTACTCTACCACATGTAGAAGCTATACAAAAATTTTCTAACACGCTAATCCTGTAGCACTCCTTACAGCTCAGCATTTCAACCCCGACCCTGGTTCTCATCATCAAAAGCACCTACAAAGACAACCCCCAACACATGAGCATAACATAATTCATATACAACATAATATGAATGTAAGACGTAAATGCATAATCATAAAATACAAAACACTTCCTGTATTTCCATCGCATTTACAACGCCTATTGGTTGTCCCTGTACCACAATTCATAATCAAAACACTATATGAATATATGGCTTCACAAATAAATGTCATGACATATCATCTCTTTTTCTTGAGTCAGTCATCATCAGTTATTTTAATGCTTCTTCGCTTTATAATCTCAAAACAAGCGGTATCTCATCCCCGCTTCTTCATACTAGCGGTATCTCATCCTCGCTTAGTATGGTATACCCCGCCTCCATGTGCAAGCGAGCCTCCCCCCTCCCGCTCCACATTTTTAGCGGTCAAGCATAAGCATTAAAACCTTCACTGTGATCACCCCTGACTCGTGGAATGCACCTCTTTATTCCATATTACAATATGCAACAACAATGCATAATATGCAACAACAATGCATAATAACATGTATCATACTCTTAATGCATCACATTGCATTCATCATGTGTCAAACAGACAAACATAAAGTACATGTTACCGTTGGGATGCCTGTACGTCGCTTACGTACCTTTCCAAAATGTAGTGTGTTGTGGGACTCTATCCCCTGCGCTGTGTAGCTGTCTGTGATGGCTCTACACCAGTGTACAACACAATATTAGATGTCTCATTACAATCCAATATCAAAAATTTAACAAAATACAACAATTTATATTTTTTCATATTCTGCCTCGGGCGATCGATCGCTACCTCGAGGCGATCGATCGCTCGCCTTTGATTTTGGCCACTGGCCTTCGGCGATCGATCGCCCCATTTGTGGCGATCGATCGCCACATGCTCTGTGCGATAAATTTCTAGATTTCTCTGACACCCATTTTCATACCCTTCGATCCAGCATGCAAGATACACCACATACTTAAACAATTATGCTAGTAGCTACATCACACTACCCTGAGTGTACTCATATCAAATTTATACCCCAAATATAAATCCACATGCATAAACGTCGTCCATTTACACAAGTACTCGATCAACTTTTCTTGAAACAGGACAACATATTTCATTTCCAGATTTCTTGAGCACTTCATTTCATGCTATTAAAGCTACAACATAAACCATAAACCATGCTCGAATAAAAACGTCATGGGCTTTACAAAACTACCATGAATGTACTCAAATCGAAGGTCCACCCAAAAACCCATTTAACATGCATGATATCACCTCCTCAAAATCACTCCCAATCCACATTTTCCAGAAAAACAGGGCAATTATCTACCCATATTTTCGAACACCCTACTTCACATGCTTTAATCCTTCACATAAAACATGTACCATGCTCAAGGAAAAATACTGAGTGTTTCATAATAACACCATGTAAGCATTTAAATTGAAGGTTTTAAGAAACCTAAGCTAACATGCCAAAATCACACCAAAAAGTGAGGCGATCGATCGCCTCGAGTAGCGATCGATCGCCACTGTTTAAAAAGTGGAAAATGATGATTTTTGTTGAATTTTTGGTATTTGGCTATTGTTTAGCTTCTAATATCAATTTGTATGGTTATGAAGAACCATCCCAGGTACCCACAACTTCACGGAGATAAAGTTCTACAACTTCTCCATTTTTGGAATTAAGGTACGTAAGAAGCGTACGGGCATCGGACGGTAAACCATACTCCTACATAAGATGTTTATGATGATGATTATGATAAGTAAGTTTATGATGATGATGTTTATGATGATGATTGTGATAAGTAAGTTTATGATGATGTTTATGATGATGATTAAGATAAGTAAGTTTATGATGATGATGTTTATGATGATGATTGTGATAAGTAAGTTTATGATAATGTTTATACGAGGTTTATTTAATGATACGATATTTGTGATATGGTAAGATGCCATACGATAGGGTAAGATGCCCATATGGTAAGATGTCATACGATAGGGTAAGATGCTCACAAGGTAAGATGCCCATATGGTAAGATGCCATACGATGTTCACGATATGGTAAGATGCCATACGATTGGGTAAGATGCCCATATGCACGAATGTGAATCAGGGTCAACAGAAAGAAGTTAATGAATAACCAGCAAGTCTAATTAACCAAGATTTCATGCATTTACTGTTATGTTTCTTTTATGATGTGAAGTAAAGATGTGTATGCTCATGATGTGTTGTCCCTGTAGGTACACTTTTGAACGGAAGGCTCAGGGTCGGGTTGAGACAGTGAGCTATGAGGAGCATGAAAGAAATTAGGATACAGGATTTTTGGGATAGTCTCTACTCTAGGAGTAGTATAATTCTATCGCTTTAACTTTCATTTTGAGAATGCAATTAATTAAGTTTTTGAAACTTCATATTTTGGCCTGTAATCTTATTAGCTCAAAGCTACAACCGGAACCCTAAGACGTTATTAATACATGTTTAGTCCATTATATGCGTTTAAGATGATGTTAAGGTAGGAAGACCCTACATTAGTGGTATCAGAGCAGTGGTTAGATAACCCGGGAATGAGTGAAGGGTAGCCTTAGCAATAAGTTGGCTAGGTACTCTTTCTAAACATGTTTTGTACATAAGTTGCATGTGAAGTATAAGATGTTACACTAACATGTTTGATTATCTGACGATGTATTATATCAACTGCCTTTGGTATTGTTGTTAACCCTTGTGTTGCAGCATGGCATCGAATGTTGAAGTGGGAGATTCAGATAGTGTGAATGCAAGTGCTGGACATACGAATCCCCTACCCCCGCCAGCTTTCGGCGAAGAACCGTCTGAACAACAGTTGTTGCCTGGGGAGCTGAGCTTGACTCAATTTCTCGCATACCGACCCCCGACATTTGAAGGAACTGAAACAGGGGAACAAGCTGAAGAGTGGTTAGAGAGAATAGAGCAAATCTTCGTGCCAGCTCCTTGTGCTAAGATGGCCTGGATAAGACTAGCGGAGTTCCAATTGGCCAAGAAGGCGCTGATGTGGTGGAAGACCACAGTGGTAGAGCAAGAGGTTCAAGGTCATGAAGTTAATTGGAAGCTGTTCAGAACTCGGTTTCTGACCCGCTATTTCTCAGCTGCTGCACGACAGGCCAAGGAAGATGAATTCACTAACCTCAAGCAAGATAACATGCCGGTGTCAGATTATGCTCTCCAATACTGTTCTTTGCTCAGATATGTGCCTCATATCGCCACAAGTACGCAAGCAAAGATGAGGAATTTCATGAAGGGCTTGAGGCCGGAACTGTATGATAAGGTGATCACTTATGGCCCTACTTGCTTTGACGATGCACTTTCACGGGCTGAGATAGCCGAACTAGGAGTTGGTGCATACCCTAATACCGTACCACCTCCAGCACCCCCTCAGAAATCCACTCCTGATAATTTGAGGCCGAGGGGTGATCAGTTCAAGCCAAGAGGAAACACATCGGCGTCAAGGATTAGTGGTAAGAGGCCCGACAATCGTTGGAAAGGAAACCGTAGGGATGACGCCCAGTCAGGAAGAGGACAGCCTCAGGGAGGCAGATTTGGGAAGGCCATGTGCTCTATTTGTGGGCAACCACATCTGACAAAAGATTGCGTGGGATGCTATGTTTGTGGCAACAAGGGCCAGTTTGGTCGGCAATGTCCCAACCGAGAGGGACAACAGAACTCTGCGGGGAGGCCTGTATACAGAGCAGTACAGCACAGACCACCTTTTGCACCGAGGCAGTTTGGAGGTCAGCCCATGGGGCCACCTCAGGGACAGGTTTATGCTTTGACAAGGGAGCAGGCTACAGCGGCTCCGGAGGAGGTTAGAGCGGGTACGTGTCTTTTATTTACGCACCCTGCTTTTATATTGATCGACACAGGTGCATCACACTCTTTCGTGTCGACAAGTTTGGTGGAAAGGCACCACATATGCACGTCTCCGTCGCCCATGCCTCTTATAGTCTAGACCCCCGCTGGAAGAAGTATGATTACTGATCAGATTGTCTATGATGGCCTCATTTATTTTGAGGATAACGAGCTAAGGTCAGATTTGATTGTTCTGGGGATGTCAGACTTTGACTGCATTGTAGGCATTGATGTTCTGAACAGGTATCAGGCAGTTGTGAACTGCAGACAGAGGACTGTCCGATTCAGGTCTGATGTGGGAGTCCAGTGGACGTTCTTTGGGGATGGTTCTCGTTCTAAGATTCCGTAGATATTTGCGGTCAAGATGGCACAGTTATTGGAACGAGGCCATACTGGAAATCTCATCTATGCTGTTGATGTTTCTGAAAAGAAAGAAGAATTAAAAGTTGAGGATGTGCCCGTAGTGGCGGAGTATCCTGATGTCTTTCCGGAAGAGATTCCCGGATTCCCACCGACGAGAGAGGTCGAGTTTGGGGTTGAGTTACTACCGAGGACGTCTGCCATTTCTCGTGCCCCATATAGGATGGCACCAGCATAACTAAGGAAGTTAAAGATTCAGTTGCAAGAGCTCCTTGATAAGGGCTATATACGCCCTAGCGTATCGCCTTGGGGTGCACCAGTTTTATTTGTTAAGAAGAAAGATGGTTCGATGCGTCTGTGCATCGATTACAGACAACTGAACAAAGCTACAGTGAAGAACAAGTATCCACTCCCGAGGATCGATGATTTGTTTGACCAGTTGCAGGGTATGAGGCTCTACAGTAAGATCGATCTGAGGTCGGGGTACCATCAGATTCGAGTAAGAGAAGATGATGTCCAGAAGACAGCTTTCAGGACTAGATATGGGCACTATGAATTCCTAGTCATGCCTTTTGGGGTGACGAATACCCCAGCTGTTTTCATGAGTTTGATGATGTAGGGTCCTCCTACCTTAACATTATATAATACACATATAATGGACTGAACATGCATTCATAACCTCTTAGGGGTTCCGGTTGTAGCTTGAGCTAAGAAGATTACAGGCCAAAATAAAATTTCTAAAGGCTAATTAATTACATTCTCAATAATGAATGTTAAAACTATAGGTTTACACTACTCTTAGAGTAGAGACTATCAAAATCCTGCATCCTATATTCATATTGCTCCTTTTAGCTCACCGCCTCAACCCGACCCTAGGCCCTTCGGTCCAAAAGTGTACCTACAGGGACAACACATCATGAGCATATACAATCTTACTTAACTTCTAAAAACATCGTAATAAATGCATGAAATATTGGTTAAGTAAATATGCTGGTTATTCATTAACTTCTTTTTGTTGTCCCTGATTCATAATCATGCATATGGACATCTTACCCCGTGGCATCTTACCACGTCATAACATCGTATGGCCTCTTACCATATGGGCATCTTACCCCGTGGTATCTTACCACATAATAAAATCGTATGGCCTCTTACCATATGGACATCTTACCCCGTGGCATCTTACCACATAGTAAAATCGTATGGCCTCTTACCATATGGGCATCTTACCCCGTAGCATCTTACCACATAATAAAATCGTATGGCTTCTTACCATATGGGCATCTTACCCCGTGGCATCTTACCACATAATAAACATCGTATCACATCATCATAAACTTACTTATCAAAATCATCATCGTAATTATCATCATCATAATCATCATCATCATAACTTACTTATCATAATCATCATCGTAAACATCATCATCATAATCATCATCATCATAAACATCATCATTATAAACATCATATGTAGGAGTATGGTTTACCGTTCGATGCCCGTACGTTTCTTACGTACCTTAATTCCCAAAAGTGGAGAAATCGGAGAGCTTTATCTCCTTGAGGTTGTGGGTACTTGGGATGGTTCTACATAACCATACAAATCAATATTAGAAGCTAAACAATAGCCAAATACCAAAAATTCATCAAAAATCATCATTTTCCATGTTTTACACAGTGGCGATCGATCGCTACCTGAGGCGATTGATCGCCTCGCTCTTTTGCCTTGCGGCGATCGATCGCTTAATTTTAGGCGATCGATCGCCTGCTACGTGAAATGGTTACTGGCCATCATCGATCGATCGCCTCATTTCAGGCGATCGATCGCCACCTGCTGGTGCGCGATTTTTCGCCATTTTTGAGCATTTTCTAAGCTCAATCCCATACCATTCAAACCCAAACTTTCCAACCACACTAACATCATCATAACTCGTTAAAACCCACATAAAACACTTCAAAAATCATACCCCAACCATAAATAACATACACCCAAACAAACCCATTTCAAAACCCTCCAAAACCATAACAAACTCAAATAAAACTTTACAAAAACATCAAGGAGGTATCCATACCTCTTGGGGACTCCAAATATCCCAACAAAATCCACAAATCAAGATTTTTGGAAGGATTCGTCTTCCTCTTTTAAGCCATGGACGAAAATGGAGGGGGGTAAGGGTTTTGGGTTGTTGATTTGGGGATTTAGAGTATAAAGGGGAAATTGAGTTAAAAGGTGGGGTAGTGGGGATTATAAGGGTTTAATTAAATTTGCACCCCAATACTTAACATGATGTATAAAATACCCTAACATGGTATTTTAAAAGCATTTACAAAAATGCAACCAACTTCATTAAATCCATAATTTCCTCATAATTAAAATCAACACAATTAAATCATGTTAACACTTCATTTTCCACACATAACTTAATCATCACAATAATTCATCATATAAACATAATTAATGTCCAAATTGCCATTAATTAATTTCGGGGCATCACAATACTCCCCTACTTATAAGATTTCATCCTCGAAATCGCATGCACTTACCCAAAAGAAACTAAACATAAATCATACCAGAAAATAGTTCCGGGTAGTGCTGCATCATATGCCGTTCCGTCTCCCACGTAGCCTCCTCGACACCCCGACGATCCCACTGAACTTTGACCATCGGTATAACTTTACTTCGTAATCTGCGATCCTCACGATCCAGAATTCTGACCGGTCGTTCAACGTAGGATACATCTGAATCCAACTGCACTTCAGTAGGCTGTAAAACATGAGACGGGTCTGGCTCATACTTCCGTAGGATAGAAACGTGGAAAACATCATGAATCCTAGATAAGGACGGCGGTAGAGCCAAACGGTAAGCCAATGTACCAATACGCTGCAGCACCTCATACGGTCCGACATATCTCGGAGATAACTTTCCCCGCATACCAAAACGGACCACATCCCTAAAGGGTGAGATTTTCAAGAAAACCTTGTCTCCTACTTGGAATTCTAGCGGCCGTCGCCGCTTATTGGCATAGGCTGCTTGCCTATCTTGGGCCGCTTTCATCTTTAAACGTATCATCTTAATCTTTTCTTCCATGTCCTTAATCATATCCGGTCCTCCGACCGCTTTACTCGTCAAGTCCTCCCAATACAGCGGTGACCTACAACGTCGACCATAAAGAGCTTCAAAAGGGGCCATTTGAATGCTCACCTGATAGCTATTATTATAGGAGAACTCTACCAGTGGTATAGACTCTTGCCACGGAGTATCAAACTCCAAAACTGTAAGGACCCCAAGCCCTTAACCCTTGATTAGTGTATTAACCACTATGTGTGGTACATGCTTTTAATGAGATTGTTCGGGAAACTCAGATGATACTTTACCATTGAATGGCAATTACAAAATTTTCTTTAACATACAGCGTTATAAGCTCGTCTTCCTAACAATAATAGACTCATAGAACTCGCCCATTACACCACTTTTTACTTGTGGACTTTTATAAAAATTTGGGCAGAGTCTCCCCATAAATAGAGCTATCCCGAAATAAAAGCACAGCACATAACATAATTCCCGGCCAGGGAAAACATAATACTCATCAGAAAGCAGTAATACAAGTAAATTCCCAGCCAGGGAAGACACCACACATATGACATCAAAAGTGGGTTTCAACACCCACAATATACACTAATGACTCTCTTATCATTAAGCAATTCTACCTCTAATTGCATGCAACATGGAATGAAAGAGAGAGAAAGGCTCATGCCTTTACATACAACCCATATACAAGTATAATCGTGCTCACATGCGAGCATCATGAACATGTATATAATCATCATGGGTATATAGGTACTCTATACGATACCGTGCTTCATCAAGCCCTGGTACCACGATCCTGGGAGTACATCAAATCAACAGCTTGAGCTCATATCCAAAGCCATCGATGTACCTGTTCACCTGCCCCAACAGAGACAGCCCCCAACGGGGTGAGCATACCAATTCCACAATTTCATAATCATAATGACATAATACATAATTTACGAAAATGTAAATATTGTGGAATATATGTGATACTTCCTGGATGGTATCATCCTCATCATAGCGTACCCCTGTATAACCCTGTTCTCAAAACAGATAAATCATCAAATCTTGAATATGCAGTTAATCATCATATTGGTTAACCCTAGCCAGTCTCAAATCAGTAACCTTTCATAACGTCTTAATTTATTTGGCAATGATTGGTAACATTTCATAACATCATTTCATAACATCTTTTCATAACGTCGTTTCATAACATCTTTTCATAACATCTTACTTAATTTAGCAATAATTAGCAACATTTCATAACATCATTTCATAACATCGTTTCATAACATCTTTTCATAACATCGTTTCATAATATCGTTTCATAACATCTTTTCATAACATCGTTTCATAATATCGTTTCATAACATCTTTTCATAACATCTTTTCATAACATCTTACTTTATTTAGCAATGATTATAATTCTAGATATCGTATTGAGATTTTCTTAACTTCCGATATTGGTTAATCACTTCTCTGATTAACTACGTCTCTGTTCCTATTATTACCCATAGGGAATAAAATACAGATATCCTAGATATCTAATCAAATACCACATTCTCATTTCTTACTTCAAGGTAACGTCATACTATGGGTGTTTGCTCCGTAGCAACCACACCTCATCATTGGCTCGCTTCATAGCGGCACTGAGCATTCCACCATGTGAAACAACATATCGTAACCGAGTCCCGATACCATCATAGTAAAACATATCATATATCTTAAATCATGCATCATACTTGTAAAACATCATTTAAACTATGCTCGTACGCTAAACGTACCTGAAATCCTCGAAGTCCGAGCCAAACCTTGCTCGAGTTCCATGCCCCGAGGAACGATGTGCTAACACGATAAATAATTCACAATTATTTACGAACATGTAACCTATGCTCAAGCACATCCATAACATTCAAAATATCGTCAACACACGACAATAAATCATTTAAAAGACCCGGGGCAGGGTACATGCAGGGAGGGAAAACGAATGCGATATTATCGAAAATTGTTCAAGAACATCCTACAAAATTCGAACCCTGGCATCACAATTTGAACCCAACCAAGCATTATAAATCATCTAAAACATGTAATGAACGATCCTTAACATGAATCATCAACCCATAGTCAAAATCCCCAAATTCGAAATCAACCCTCACCAATTAGGGCAAAATCGAACCATAACATCTTAATTCAATCCCACTTAAGCATCATAATTCATTTAAACATGAATAAATCGAATCCTAACAAGAATTATCATCCTCATGCCAACAATCCCCAAAATCGAACATAAATCCCCCACACATCATGAAATTCGAACCAACCTCTACAAATTCGAACTCAATCCTCAAAATTCGAACACAATAATTCACAATAGGTAGGGAAAATACATCATAAGCATGGAAAAGGGGTAAGGAACGTTACCCAACGAAATCGGAAGCAAAATCGGACGAAATCCGATGAACCCTAGAAATTGGGGATCGCCGCTCTTTCTCAAAATTCGACCTCAAATCGCGATGAAACTTTCAATTGCCGGAGGGGAAATGAGCGCCTGGACGAGACGAAGCCGTGGGTAGGTCGGACGCGCCGATCGGCGGCGGGACGGCGGCGGCCGAAGCGCTTTTGCGCGCGGGCAGGGGCTGGCAGCGGGAGAGGGTCGCGGGAGAGGAGAGAGGAAAATGAAGGGGTTGAAATGAAATTTTCTTTAAAATTTTGGGTTCAATTGGTATTTATAGCAAAAATACCCCGAAAAATTAATAGCCCCACAAATACATCATGATTCCTTAAAAATCATCTGTTTTCAAAAACTCTCTCTCTAACTCCAAAACCCTCTACCGGTGCTCACATAGCACCCGAGATCCCGAGACACATCAAAAACCCAACTCTTAGGTTTTACACCGTAATGTGAATACAATCTCAACCTCTGGATCCAACGATCCCAACTACCCAAATAAACGAGCCCAGAAGGCCCAACATCGCGATTAAACTCCAAATCGCTACGTAAAACCACTTTAGGGATTATTAACACTACGGGATTAACACCTATAATCCCTGGTCATCACAATATCCCCCACTAAAAGAATTTCGTCCTCGAAATTAGTACTGGTGTATCACGTAACACCCAGGCTACACAACAACATGAAGCCATAACCTCGATTCCTGACCATATCAGAATCGTATTAATAAACGCGAGGATGCTTACCTATCATCGAACTCTGAAACAGAGCGACTTACCAAAACCAACATATCACCTAAGAGGCAAAACGTACCTCGATGCGGGTCATCCTAAAAGTCAGTCCCTCATGACTGCAAAACAACCGATACTTACGACTGTAGATCGGACAGTCATCCTGAATGACACCTCAACCGTGAGAACGTTGACCTCGTGTCAAACTCTGGAGTGGAACAGACTTCCAAATCCATCATAACGTCAAAGAGCGTCAGCACAGCTCAACGCTAATAATCCAAAAGCAGTTAGTCAACTGAAACTGTAAGGATTCGAATCGTTCCTGATTCCATCGTAGATTTCATTCCTTGACATCTCTTATCATGACTCACGATGTCCAACATACATCGTTACGAGGGAAACACTAGTATTCCACGGTGTACACATAACAAACCTGGTTTCCACTTTCAAACCTCCTCTATCGAAGGAGCAGTCGCATCATTGCAACTCAAATACATGGATTCTCAGATCGAATCAACGACGACTTGACGACTCTCTCGTTGGTACTTCACATCATGAGCTGTCCCAGACAAGTCTCACCAAGATTTAAACATAAACATATATACATTTCAGTGAGGCATATTCAACCTCAACGTCAAATAACGTGGTGACTACCAGAGTCCACCACAATCCACCTCGTATCACCTTACGATTTGCCAAACTTGGTTCCAACGAGCAGTATAACGGCTCTAGTAAGCCCATCATGGTGCTGCACACACGCGGCAGACAAACTAATCGCTGTCTCACTAGGTTCACCTCAAACCTACCAATCAGATGGACGTTTCCACACGGCATACCATACCATGGGAAGAACAATCAATAGAGTAGTGGGTCTTTACCCAACATTCCTCCAATGCTGACATACCTTGGACACTTCAATGTCCCCATGTACCTAACATAACCTGATCCTATTCCCTTAGGACTCATCTTACACCCTCATGGGTGGTGTGACCATGTCTACCACATGTCATATCAATGGAAGCGAGAAATTCCTCCACGATTACTCCTGTCGTCAAAAACATGGCCAAAAAGCCAATCCAACGAGCATACCTCAAGGGTATCACCACTCGTAATATGATTGCCTCAAACAATATCTGCGGTACAATCACATGTACAACGCGTCCATCCATTCCTCGAGCAACCCGCTCGGTATAAGGGTCACGTCAATCGGTGACGCACACGCCACCTTGTGCCCGACACTGGCACCCAGGGCATACAACTGAAAACGTATACTTAACGCATTGCTCATCGTAACGATGATGCATGTCTAATAAGACATCTCCTGCACTATCGTCATCGCCATCCCGTGACGACACATGCCCACTCATGGCATCTAAGGTATCGTCAACTAGTGACGGTACAAGTCAACAATGACATCTAAATGACCTAGTCAACTCGTGACGGTCCATGTATATCAACATATGTCATCCATCATCATGCTAGTAAATAGTCATAATAAAACATGCATATCAACGCATACCAGCAATAATAATGCTAATAAAATAGCAATATCTCATACCTCATCGCTGACAAGATAGCGGCATACCTATCTCCGTCGCTCCATAATAATACGTAATCAGCACCCATCGCTCGAAGGCGGCCAAAATCCTGTGCTGAATATATAGCGGTACAGTCCATCGATATAGCATCGACGGCATGATACCTCGTCATATAATAGGTGACATGAAACCTCGCTATACACCTGAGCATGAATCATCGTCCACATAATAGCGGAAAGAGGCATCGCTATCAATACATCTGGCGGAAAGAACCATCGCCAATCAATATAGCGGAATGAGGCATCGCTATCATACATCTGGCGGAAAGAACCATCGCCAATCAATATAGCGGAATGAGGCATCGCTATCAATACATCTGGCGGAAAGAACCATCGCCAATCAATATAGCGGAATGAGGCATCGCTATCATACATCTGGCGGAAAGAACCATCGCCAATCAATATAGCGGAATGAGGCATCGCTATCATACATCTGGCGGAAAGAACCATCGCCAATCAATATAGCGGAATGAGGCATCGCTATCATACATCTGGCGGAAAGAACCATCGCCAATCATCATAAAAGAATGAGTCATCGTATGGGGCACCTTACCCCGTGGCACCTTACCACAATAACATCGCATGGCTACTTACCATGTGGGGCACCTTACCCCGTGGCACCTTACCACAATAACATCGCATGGCTACTTACCATGTGGGGCACCTTACCCCGTGGCACCTTACCACAATAACATCGCATGGCTACTTACCATGTGGGGCACCTTACCCCGTGGCACCTTACCACAATAACATCGCATGGCTACTTACCATGTGGGGCACCTTACCCCGTGGCACCTTACCACAATAACATCGTGTAAACATTATCATATAAGCATCGTATAATCATCATCATATAAACATCTTATGCACATCATCATATAAACATCTTATGCACATCATCATATAAACATCTTATGCACATCATCATATAAACATCGTATGCACATCATCATATAAACATCTTATGCACATCATCATATAAACATCGTATGCACATCATCATATAAACATCGTATAAACATTATCATTATAATCTTATTCCTCATAATCATCATCATAATCATTATCATAAACATCATATCGTCTTTACTTATCGTAAACATCATCATAAACTTACTTATCATTATCATCATCATAATCATCTTATCATCTTTACTTATCGTAAACATCATCATAACTTACTTATCATAATCATCATCATATAAACATCATATAAGCCTCATCGTATAAACATCGTATAACATCAGCGTATACACATCATCATATAAACATCATCATTTCATCGTGAATACTCATGCAATAAAAGCATAGTTGTAGTATAAAGATGTGTGTTACCGTCCGATGCCCGTACGCCTCTTACGTACACTCCTTGCTTGAACATTACATGAACAAACGCATTAGTATATTCAATAATAATTGAGACCATACCGAAGTATTCCACTGTCGGTGGTCTACTTAGTCTGTCCTCGGACAATACGTCATATCTTTCTTTTCCCTGATTTTCTTCCAAAATCAGATTCCTTGGCACGTAGCATATAGAGTGTTAGACATCGCTATTAATGCCATCCTATCGTGTTCCACACGATTCCTGCAACCACAATGGTTAGCAATACCACTTTTCATATCATATAAGCACATAAACAATTAGTCATGTCGTATAACATTAATGCCATCATGCATAAATATGTGCTATCAATAACTTCCTAGGCCCTTAACAGCCCCAACGAGCAACCACTGCTCTGATACCACTAATGTAAGGACCCCAAGCCCTTAACCCTTGATTAGTGTATTAACCACTATGTGTGGTACATGCTTTTAATGAGATTGTTCGGGAAACTCAGATGATACTTTACCATTGAATGGCAATTACAAAATTTTCTTTAACATACAGCGTTATAAGCTCGTCTTCCTAACAATAATAGACTCATAGAACTCGCCCATTACACCACTTTTTACTTGTGGACTTTTATAAAAATTTGGGCAGAGTCTCCCCATAAATAGAGCTATCCCGAAATAAAAGCACAGCACATAACATAATTCCCGGCCAGGGAAAACATAATACTCATCAGAAAGCAGTAATACAAGTAAATTCCCAGCCAGGGAAGACACCACACATATGACATCAAAAGTGGGTTTCAACACCCACAATATACACTAATGACTCTCTTATCATTAAGCAATTCTACCTCTAATTGCATGCAACATGGAATGAAAGAGAGAGAAAGGCTCATGCCTTTACATACAACCCATATACAAGTATAATCGTGCTCACATGCGAGCATCATGAACATGTATATAATCATCATGGGTATATAGGTACTCTATACGATACCGTGCTTCATCAAGCCCTGGTACCACGATCCTGGGAGTACATCAAATCAACAGCTTGAGCTCATATCCAAAGCCATCGATGTACCTGTTCACCTGCCCCAACAGAGACAGCCCCCAACGGGGTGAGCATACCAATTCCACAATTTCATAATCATAATGACATAATACATAATTTACGAAAATGTAAATATTGTGGAATATATGTGATACTTCCTGGATGGTATCATCCTCATCATAGCGTACCCCTGTATAACCCTGTTCTCAAAACAGATAAATCATCAAATCTTGAATATGCAGTTAATCATCATATTGGTTAACCCTAGCCAGTCTCAAATCAGTAACCTTTCATAACGTCTTAATTTATTTGGCAATGATTGGTAACATTTCATAACATCATTTCATAACATCTTTTCATAACGTCGTTTCATAACATCTTTTCATAACATCTTACTTAATTTAGCAATAATTAGCAACATTTCATAACATCATTTCATAACATCGTTTCATAACATCTTTTCATAACATCGTTTCATAATATCGTTTCATAACATCTTTTCATAACATCGTTTCATAATATCGTTTCATAACATCTTTTCATAACATCTTTTCATAACATCTTACTTTATTTAGCAATGATTATAATTCTAGATATCGTATTGAGATTTTCTTAACTTCCGATATTGGTTAATCACTTCTCTGATTAACTACGTCTCTGTTCCTATTATTACCCATAGGGAATAAATACAGATATCCTAGATATCTAATCAAATACCACATTCTCATTTCTTACTTCAAGGTAACGTCATACTATGGGTGTTTGCTCCGTAGCAACCACACCTCATCATTGGCTCGCTTCATAGCGGCACTGAGCATTCCACCATGTGAAACAACATATCGTAACCGAGTCCCGATACCATCATAGTAAAACATATCATATATCTTAAATCATGCATCATACTTGTAAAACATCATTTAAACTATGCTCGTACGCTAAACGTACCTGAAATCCTCGAAGTCCGAGCCAAACCTTGCTCGAGTTCCATGCCCCGAGGAACGATGTGCTAACACGATAAATAATTCACAATTATTTACGAACATGTAACCTATGCTCAAGCACATCCATAACATTCAAAATATCGTCAACACACGACAATAAATCATTTAAAAGACCCGGGGCAGGGTACATGCAGGGAGGGAAAACGAATGCGATATTATCGAAAATTGTTCAAGAACATCCTACAAAATTCGAACCCTGGCATCACAATTTGAACCCAACCAAGCATTATAAATCATCTAAAACATGTAATGAACGATCCTTAACATGAATCATCAACCCATAGTCAAAATCCCCAAATTCGAAATCAACCCTCACCAATTAGGGCAAAATCGAACCATAACATCTTAATTCAATCCCACTTAAGCATCATAATTCATTTAAACATGAATAAATCGAATCCTAACAAGAATTATCATCCTCATGCCAACAATCCCCAAAATCGAACATAAATCCCCCACACATCATGAAATTCGAACCAACCTCTACAAATTCGAACTCAATCCTCAAAATTCGAACACAATAATTCACAATAGGTAGGGAAAATACATCATAAGCATGGAAAAGGGGTAAGGAACGTTACCCAACGAAATCGGAAGCAAAATCGGACGAAATCCGATGAACCCTAGAAATTGGGGATCGCCGCTCTTTCTCAAAATTCGACCTCAAATCGCGATGAAACTTTCAATTGCCGGAGGGGAAATGAGCGCCTGGACGAGACGAAGCCGTGGGTAGGTCGGACGCGCCGATCGGCGGCGGGACGGCGGCGGCCGAAGCGCTTTTGCGCGCGGGCAGGGGCTGGCAGCGGGAGAGGGTCGCGGGAGAGGAGAGAGGAAAATGAAGGGGTTGAAATGAAATTTTCTTTAAAATTTTGGGTTCAATTGGTATTTATAGCAAAAATACCCCGAAAAATTAATAGCCCCACAAATACATCATGATTCCTTAAAAATCATCTGTTTTCAAAAACTCTCTCTCTAACTCCAAAACCCTCTACCGGTGCTCACATAGCACCCGAGATCCCGAGACACATCAAAAACCCAACTCTTAGGTTTTACACCGTAATGTGAATACAATCTCAACCTCTGGATCCAACGATCCCAACTACCCAAATAAACGAGCCCAGAAGGCCCAACATCGCGATTAAACTCCAAATCGCTACGTAAAACCACTTTAGGGATTATTAACACTACGGGATTAACACCTATAATCCCTGGTCATCACAAAAACACATGCTCTCAGCATATCTTCGAGCGTCTGTATAGTACGCTCCGTTTGACCGTCTGTCTGAGGGTGATAAGCTGTACTCAGTCTCACCTCGGTGCCCAAAGCTGTCTGGAGACCCTCCCAGAAATGAGAAGTAAACCTTGGGTCTCTGTCAGACACGATCGAGACTGGAACCCCATGCAACCTCACTACATCCCGTACATATAATTGGGCCATCTTTAGGTATGTGAAAGTAATACAGTAGGGGATGAAATGAGCTACCTTCGTCAGCCTATCCACGATCACCCAGATCGCATCAAATCCTGAGGCCGTTCTTGGTAGGTGGGTCACAAAGTCCATAGAGATATGCTCCCACTTCCATTTAGGTACTTCCAAGCTCTTCAGCTCGCCACCAGGCCTCTGCCTTTCTGCCTTTACCTGCTGGCAGATCAAACATCTTTTAACAAAAGTGATCACATCACGCTTCATGCGTCTCCACCAGAACTGACCGCATAGGTCCTTGTACATCTTCCTTCCTCCTGGGTGGATACTGAATCGACTACTGTGAGCTCGCTCCAATATTCCTCTCCGCAACTCTGGTGTATCTGGGACTACCCATCGGTTGCCCAGTCTCAAGGAATCATCTTCTGCCACTCTGAACTTTGATGGCCGTCCTTGAAGTACTATAGATGACCATATTTGAACCTCATCATCCGACCTCTGGGCTTTCCTCAAATATGTCTGGCTCAGCCAACAAGGTCGACACTCGCACCGGCGACATGTCCACATCAAAATCATAGCCCAGATGGCAATAAGAAGTCATCATAGCTGATAAACACATAGCGTCCTCAACAGTACTCTTCACCTTCCGACTTAAGGCGTCTGCTATCAAATTTGCTTTACCAGGATGGTACTCAATCTCACAGTCATAATCCTTGAGCAAATCCATCCACCTTCTTTGACGCATATTCAGTTCATCCTGAGTGAATAGGGATTTCAGGCTCTTATGGTCCGTATAGATGGTAAACATCGTAACATAAAGATAATGACGCCAAATCTTCAAGGCGAAAATGATGGCCGCCAGTTCCAGATCATGGACTGGGTATCTGGTCTCATGAGGCTTCAACTGTCTCGAAGCATAAGCCACCACGTGCTTCTCCTGCATCAATACACAGCCCAAACCCTGCAATGATGCATCCGTGAACAAAGCAAACCCCTTATTCTCAGAAGGAATCACCAAAATAGGTGCCGTAGTCAAACGACGCTTCAGTTCTTGGAAGCTCTCCTCACAAGCGTCGGACCAATAGAATGAGACTCCTTTCTGAGTCAGCTGTGTCAGCGGCTTAGCGATCTTAGAAAATCCCTCGACAAAACGTCGATAATAACCTGCTAAGCCAAGGAAACTCCGTATCTCGGGTACAGAAGTGGGTACAACCCACTCCATAACAGCTTCAATCTTCCTGGGATCCACAGATATCCCACTGCTAGATATAACATGGCCCAAGAATACCACACTGTTCAACCAGAACTCGCACTTGCTGAGCTTTGCATATAACTGATGATCCCTCAGGATCTGGAGTACTGTCCTCAAGTGCTTCGCGTGTTCCTCTTCAGTCCGGGAGTAGATGAGTATATCGTCAATGAAAACTATGACGAATTGATCCAAATATGGCTGGAACACCCTGTTCATAAAACTCATGAAAACAGCTGGGGCATTCGTTACCCCAAAAGGCATGACTAGAAATTCATAGTGCCCATACCTAGTCCTGAAGGCTGTCTTCTGGACATCATCTTCCCTTACTCGAATCTGATGGTACCCCGACCTCAGATCGATCTTACTGTAGAGCCTCGTACCCTGCAACTGATCAAACAAGTCATCGATCCTCGGAAGTGGATACTTATTCTTCACTGTAGCTTTGTTCAATTGTCTGTAATCGATGCACAAACGCATCGAACCATCTTTCTTCTTCACAAATAAAACTGGTGCACCCCAGGGCGTATATAGCCCTTATCAAGGAGCTCTTGCAACTGAATCTTTAACTCCCTTAGCTCCGCTGGTGCCATCCTATATGGGGCACGAGAAATGGCAGACGTCCCCGGTAATAACTCAATCCCAAACTCGACCTCTCTCGTCGGTGGGAATCCGGGTATTTCCTTCGGAAAGACATCAGGGAACTCCGCCACTACGGGTACATCCTCAACTTTTACTTCTTCTTTCTTTTCCGTAACATCAACGGCATATATGAGATATCCAGTATGGCCTCGTCCCAATAACTATGCCATCTTGACATCTTCTGGACATCATCTTCCCTTACTCGAATCTGATGGTACCCCGACCTCAGATCGATCTTACTGTAGAGCCTCGTACCCTGCAACTGATCAAACAAATCATCGATCCTCGGGAGTGGATATTTGTTCTTCACTGTAGCTTTGTTCAGTTGTCTGTAATCGATGCACAGACGCATCGAAACATCTTTCTTCTTAACAAATAAAACTGGTGCACCCCAGGGCGATACGCTAGGGCGTATATTGCCCTTATCAAGGAGCTCTTGCAACTGAATCTTTAATTCCCTTAGCTCCGCTGGTGCCATCCTATAAGGGGCACGAGAAATGGCAGACGTCCCCGGTAATAACTCAATCCCAAACTCGACCTCTCTTGCCGGTGGGAATCCGGGAATCTCTTCCGGAAAGACATCAGGATACTCCGCCACTACGGGCACATCCTCAACTTTTAATTCTTCTTTCTTTTCAGAAACATCAACAACATAGATGAGATATCCAGTATGGCCTCGTTCCAATAACTGTGCCATCTTGACAACATATATCAACGGGATCTTAGAACGAGAACCATCCCCAAAGAATGTCCACTGGACTCCCATATCAGATCTGAATCGGACAGTCCACTGCCTGCAGTTCACAACTGCCTGATACCTGTTCAGAACATCAATGCCTACAATGCAGTCAAAGTCTGACATCCCCAGAACAATCAAATCTAACCTTAGCCCGTTATCCTCAAAATAAATGAGGCCATCATAGACAATCTGATCAGTAATCATACTTCTTCCAGCGGGGCTTGAGACTATAATAGGCGTGGGCGACGGAGACGTGCATATGTGGTGCCTTTCCACAAAACTTGTCGACACGAAAGAGTGTGATGCACCTGTGTCGATCAATATAATAGAAGGGTGGGTAAATAAAAGACACGTACCCGCTATAACCTCCTCCGGAGCCGCTGTAGCCTGCTCCCTTGTCAAGGCATAAACCTGTCCCTGAGGTGGCCCCATGGGCTGACCTCCAAACTGCCTCGGTGCAAAAGGTGGTCTGTGCTGTGCTGCTCTGTCTGCAGGCCTCCCAGCAGAGTTCTGTTGTCCCTCTCGGTTGGGACACTGCCGAGCAAAGTTGCCCTTATTGCCACAAACATAACATCCCACACAATCTTTTGTCAAATGTGGTTGCCCGCAAACATTGCACTGGACCCTTCCAAATCTGTCTCCCTGAGACTGCCCTCTTCCGGATGGGGCATCGTTCCTACGGTTTCCTTTCCATCGATTTTCAGGCCTCTTACCACTGAACCTTGACGCCGATGTATTCCCCCTTGGCTTGAACTGATCACCCCTCGGCTTCAAGTTTTCAGGAGTGGATTTCTGAGGAGGTGCTGGAGGTGGTACAGTATCAGGGTATGCACCAACTCCCAGCTCGGCTAGTTCAGCCCTTGAAAGTGCATCATCAAAGCAAGTAGGGCCATTAGTGATCACCCTATCATACAGTTCCGGCCTCAAGCCCTTCATGAAGTTCCTCATCTTTGCTTGAGTACTTGTGGAGATATGAGGCACATATCTGAGCAAAGAACAGTATTGGAGGGCACAATCTGACACCGGCATGTTACCTTGCTTGAGGTTAGTTAATTCATCTTCCTTGGCCTGACGTGCAGCAGCTGAGAAATAGCGGGTCAGAAACCGAGTTCTGAACAGCCTCCAATTAACTTCATGACCTTGAGCCTCTTGCTCTACTACTGTGGTCTTCCACCACATCAGCGCCTTCTTGGCCAATTGGAACTCCGCTAGTCTGATCCAGGCTGTCTTAGCACAAGGAGCTGCCACAAATATTTGCTCTATTCTCTCCAACCACTCTTCTGCATGTTCCCCTGTTTCAGTTCCTTCAAATGTCGGAGGTCGGTATGCAAGAAATTGAGTCAAGCTAAGTTCCCCAGGTAGTAATTGTTGCTCAGACGGTTCTTCGCCAAAAGCCGGCGGTGGTAGGGGATTCGTACGTCTTGCACTTGCATTGACACTCACTGCGTCACCCACTTCTACATTTGCTGCCATACTGCAACACAAGGGTTAACAACAATACCCAAAAGCAGTTCATATAATACATCGTTAGAGAAACAAAACATGTTAGTGTAACATCATATACTTCATATGTAACATATACACAAAACTTGTTTAAAAGTAAGCACCTAGCCAACTTATTGCTAAGGCTACCCTTCACTCATTCCCGGGTTATCTAACCACTGCTCTGATACCACTAATGTAAGGTCCTCCTACCTTAACATCATATAATACACATATAATGGACTGAACATGCATTCATAACCTCTTAGGGGTTCCGGTTGTAGCTTGAGCTAAGAAGATTATAGGCCAAAATAAAATTTCCAAAGGCTAATTAATTACATTCTCAACAATGAATGTTAAAGCTATAGGTTTACACTACTCCTAGAGTAGAGACTATCAAAATCCTGCATCCTATATTCATCTTGCTCCTTTTAGCTCACCGCCTCAACCCGACCCTAGGCCCTTCGGTCCAAAAGTGTACCTACAGGGACAACACATCATGAGCATATACAATCTTACTTAACTTTTAAAAACATCGTAATAAATGCATGAAATATTGGTTAAGTAAATATGCTGGTTATTCATTAACTTCTTTTTGTTGTCCCTGATTCATAATCATGCATATGGGCATCTTACCCAGTGGCATCTTACCACGTCATAACATCGTATGGCCTCTTACCATATGGGCATCTTACACCGTGGCATCTTACCACATAATAAAATCGTATGGCCTCTTACCATATGGGCATCTTACCCCGTGGCATCTTACCACATAGTAAAATCGTATGGCTTCTTACCATATGGGCATCTTACCCGTGGCATCTTACCACATAATAAAATCGTATGGCTTCTTACCATATGGGCA
Source organism: Haberlea rhodopensis (assembly GCA_907163345.1). Taxonomy (NCBI): domain Eukaryota; kingdom Viridiplantae; phylum Streptophyta; class Magnoliopsida; order Lamiales; family Gesneriaceae; genus Haberlea; species Haberlea rhodopensis. The sequence continues at coordinate 456,798 of CAJQUN010000369.1, forward strand.
TCTTACCCCGTGGTATCTTACCACATAATAAACATCGTATCACATCATCATAAACTTACTTATCAAAATCATCATCGTAATTATCATCATCATAATCATCATCATCATAACTTACTTATCATAATCATCATCGTAAACATCATCATCATAATCATCATCATCATAAACATCATCATTATAAACATCATATGTAGGAGTATGGTTTACCGTTCGATGCCCGTACGTTTCTTACGTACCTTAATTCCCAAAAGTGGAGAAATCGGAGAGCTTTATCTCCTTGAGGTTGTGGGTACTTGGGATGGTTCTACATAACCATACAAATCAATATTAGAAGCTAAACAATAGCCAAATACCAAAAATTCATCAAAAATCATCATTTTCCAAGTTTTACACAGTGGCGATCGATCGCTACCTGAGGCTATCGATCGCCTCGCTCTTTTTCATTGCGGCGATCGATCTCTTAATTTTAGGCGATCGATTGCCTGCTACGTGAAATGGCTACTGGCCATCGGCGATTGATCGCCTCATTTCAGGCGATCGATCGCCACCTGCTGGTGCGCGATTTTTCGCCATTTTTGAGCATTTTCTAAGCTCAATCCCATACCATTCAAACCCAAACTTTCCAACCACACTAACATCATCATAACTCGTTAAAACCCACATAAAACACTTCAAAAATCATACCCCAACCATAAATAACATACACCCAAACAAACCCATTTCAAAACCCTCCAAAACCATAACAAACTCAAATAAAACTTTACAAAAACATCAAGGAGGTATCCATACCTCTTGGGGACTCCAAATCTCCCAACAAAATCCACAAATCAATATTTTTGGAAGGATTCCTCTTCCTCTTTTAAGCCATGGACGAAAATGGAGGGGGGTAGGGTTTTGGGTTGTTGATTTGGGGATTTTAGAGTATAAAGGGGAAAGTGAGTTAAAAGGTGGGGTAGTGGGGATTATAAGGGTTTAATTAAATTTCCACCCCAATACTTAACATGATGTATAAAATACCCTAACATGGTATTTTAAAAGCATTTACAAAAATGCAACCAACTTCATTAAATCCATACTTTCCTCATAATTAAAATCAACACAATTAAATCATCTTAACACTTCATTTTCCACACATAACTTAATCATCACAATAATTCATCATATAAACATAATTAATGTCCAAATTGCCATTAATTAATTTCGGGGCATCACAAGTTGAACAGGGTGTTCCAGCCATATTTGGATCAGTTGGTCATAGTTTTCATTGACGATATACTCATCTACTCCCGGACTGAAGAGGAACACGTGAAGCACTTGAGGACAGTGCTCCAGATCCTTAGGGATCATCAGTTATATGCAAAGCTCAGCAAGTGCGAGTTCTGCTTGAACAGTGTAGTGTTCTTGGGCCATGTTATATCTAGCAGGGGGATATCTGTGGATCCCAAGAAGATTGAAGCTGTGATGGAGTGGGCTGCACCCACTTATGTACATGAGATACGGAGCTTTCTCGGTTTGGCAGGATATTACCGACGTTTTGTCGAGGGTTTTTCAAAGATTGTCAAACCCCTGACACAGCTGACTCAGAAAGGAGTCCCGTTTTATTGGTCTGAAGCTTGTGAGGAAAGCTTCCAAGAGCTGAAGCGTCGTTTGACTACAGCGCCTGTATTGGTGATTCCTTCTGAGACTAAGAAGTTTGCCTTGTACACAGACGCATCATTGCAGGGTTTGGGCTGTGTATTGATGCAGGAGAAGCACGTGGTGGCTTATGCTTCGAGGCAGTTGAAGCCTCATGACACTAGATACCCAGTTCATGATCTGGAACTGGCGGCCATCATTTTCGCCTTGAAGATTTGGCGGCATTATCTCTATGGTACTTCGTTTACCATCTATACGGACCATAAGAGTTTGAAGTTCTTATTCACCCAAGCGGAACTGAATATGAGGCAAAGAAGATGGATGGATTTACTCAAGGATTATGACTGTGAAATTGAGTACCATCCTGGTAAAGCAAATTTGATATCAGACGCCTTAAGTCGGAAAGTGAAGAGTACTGCCGAGGATGTCATGAGTCTATTAGCTATGATGACTTCTTATTGCCATTTGGGCTATGATTTTGATGTGGACACGTCGTCGGTGCGAGTGTCGACCTTGTTGGCTGAGCCTGACATATTTGATGTTATCAGGAAAGCCCAGAGGTCGGATGATGAGGTTCAGAGATGGTCATCGATAGTACTTCAAGGACAGCCATCAAAGTTCAGAGTGGCAGAAGATGATTCCTTGAGACTGGGCAACCGATGGGTAGTCCCAGATACACCAGAGTTGCGTAGAGGAATATTGGAGCGAGCTCACAGTAGTCGGTTCAGTATCCACCCAGGAGGAAGGAAGATGTACAAGGACCTATGCGGTCAATTCTGGTGGAGACGAATGAAGCGTGATGTGATCACTTTTGTCAAAAGATGTTTGATCTGCCAGCAAGTAAAGGCAGAAAGGCAGAGGCCTGGTGGCGAGCTGAAGAGCTTGGAGGTGCCCCAATGAAAGTGGGAGCACATATCTATGGACTTCGTAACCCATTTGCCAAGAACGGCCTCTGTATTTGATGCGATCTGGGTGATCGTGGATAGGCTGACGAAGGTAGCTCATTTCATCCCTTACAGTATGACTTTCACATATCTAAAGATGGCCCAATTATATGTACGAGATGTAGTGAGGTTGCATGGGGTTCCAGTCTCGATTGTGTCTGATAGAGACCCAAGGTTTACTTCTCATTTCTGGGAGGGCCTCCAGACAGCTTTGGGCACAGAGGTGAGACTGAGTACAGCGTATCACCCTCAGACAGATGGCCAGACAGAGCGTACCATTCAGACGCTCGAGGACATGTTGAGGGCATGTGTTTTGGAGTTTGATACTCCATGGCAGGATGCAGTACCATTGGTGGAGTTCTCCTATAATAACAGCTATCAGGCGAGCATTCAAATGGCCCCTTTTGAAGCTCTTTACGGACGACGATGTAGGTCACTGCTGTATTGGGAGGACTTGACTAGTAAAGTGGTCGGAGGACCGGATATGATTAAGGATATGGAAGAAAAGATTAAGATGATACGCCAAAAGATGAAAGCGGCCCAGGATAGGCAAGCAGCCTATGCCAATAAGCGACGACGACCGCTAGAATTCCAAGTAGGAGACAGGGTCTTCTTGAAAATCTCACCCTTCAGGGGTGTAGTTCGTTTTGGTATGCGGGGGAAGTTATCCTCGAGGTATGTTGGTCCATATGAAGTATTGCAGTGTATCGGTACTTTGGCCTACCGTTTGGCTCTACCACCGTCTCTATCTGGTATTCATGATGTCTTTCACGTCTCTATGTTGCGGAAGTATGAGCCAGATCCGTCTCATGTATTACAGCCTACTGAAATGCAGTTGGACTCAGATGTATCCTACGCTGAACGATCGGTCAGAATTCTGGATCGTGAGGATCGCAGATTACGAAGCAAGATTATACCAATGGTCAAAGTTCAGTGGGATCGTCGGGGTGTCGAGGAGGCTACGTGGGAGACGGAACGGCATATGATGCAACATTACCCGGAACTATTTTCTGGTATGATTTATGTTTAGTTTCTTTTTGGGTAAGTGCGTGCGATTTCGAGGACGAAATCTTATAAGTAGGGGAGTAATGTGATGCCCCGAAATTGATTATATGCAATTTTGGCTTTAATGATGGTTATATGATGAATTATGTTGGTAATTGATTTAGGTGATGGGTAATGAAGTGTTAACATGATTTAATTATATTGATTACCAATTATGGGGAAAGCATGATTTTAGAGGAAGTTTGTAGCATTTTTGTAAAATGCTTTTAAAATACCATGTTGGAGTATTTTATACATCATGTTAAGTTTGGGGTACAAATTTTAATTAAATTACACAACCCCTTTTAACCCCCATTATACCCACCTTTTCCTACACTTTATCTCATTTTACCCTTTTACACTCTAAATCCCCAAACCACTCCCAAAACCCTACCATTTACCAATTTTCGAAATCCTCGAAGGAAGGAGAAGGAAAGTCCCACAAAACTTGTGTTTGTCTGATTTTTGTCAAGATTTGGAGTCTTCAAGAGGTATGGAACCCTTCCTAAAGTTTTGATGATGTTTGGATTTGAAATGGGGTGATTTTGAAGTGATTTATGTGGGTTTGTTTTGGGTATATGTTATATATGTTTGGGATATGATTTTTGAAGTGTTTTATGTGGGTTTTAGTGGGTTATGATGTTGTTGTTGTTGTAGGAAAGTTTGGGTTCGAATGGTTTAAGATGGAGCTTGAAAAATGCTCAAAAATGGTGAAAAATCGTGCACCAGCAGGTGGCGATCGATCGCCTGAAATGAGGCGATCGATCGCCGAAGGCCAGTAGCCATTTCGCGTAGCAGGCGATCGATCGCCTCAAATGAAGTGATCGATCGCCGCAAGGCAAAAAAAGTGAGGCGATCGATCGCCTCGAGTAGCGATCGATCGCCACTGTTTAAAAAGTGGAAAATGATGATTTTTGTTGAATTTTTGGTATTTGGCTATTGTTTAGCTTCTAATATCAATTTGTATGGTTATGAAGAACCATCCCAGGTACCCACAACTTCACGGAGATAAAGTTCTACAACTTCTCCATTTTTTGAATTAAGGTACGTAAGAAGCGTACGGGCATCGGACGGTAAACCATACTCCTACATAAGATGTTTATGATGATGATTATGATAAGTAAGTTTATGATGATGATGTTTATGATGATGATTGTGATAAGTAAGTTTATGATGATGTTTATGATGATGATTATGATAAGCAAGTTTATGATGATGTTTATGATGATGATTAAGATAAGTAAGTTTATGATGATGATGTTTATGATGATGATTGTGATAAGTAAGTTTATGATAATGTTTATGATGATGATTGTGATAAGTAAGTTTATGATGATGTTTATGATGATGATTATGATAAGTAAGTTTATGATGATGATGTTTATGATGATGATTGTGATAAGTAAGTTTATGATAATGTTTATACGAGGTTTATTTAATGATACGATGTTTGTGATATGGTAAGATGCCATACGATAGGGTAAGATGCCCACAGGGTAAGATGCCCATATGGTAAGATGCCATACGATGTTCACGATATGGTAAGATGCCATACGATAGGGTAAGATGCCCATATGCACGAATGTGAATCAGGGTCAACAGAAAGAAGTTAATGAATAACCAGCAAGTCTACTTAACCAAGATTTCATGCATTTACTGTTATGTTTCTTTTATGATGTTAAGTAAAGATGTGTATGCTCATGATGTGTTGTCCCTGTAGGTACACTTTTGGATGGAAGGCTCAGGGTCGGGTTGAGACAGTGAGCTATGAGGAGCATGAAAGTAATTAGGATACAGGATTTTTGGGATAGTCTCTACTCTAGGAGTAGTATAATTCTATCGCTTTAACTTTCATTTTGAGAATGTAATTAATTAAGTTTTTGAAACTTCATATTTTGGCCTGTAATCTTATTAGCTCAAAGCTACAACCGGAACCCTAAGACGTTATTAATACATGTTTAGTCCATTATATGCGTTTAAGATGACGTTAAGGTAGGAAGACCCTACAATAGGCGATCGATCGCCATATATGGCACGATCGATCGCCGCGAGCCAGTGAAGTCTGGCGATCGATCGCCATGTCAAGGCGATCGATCGGTAAGGCTCGCGATTGATCGCCTCGACGCGGCGATCGATCGCCAGCAGCAGAATTTTGGGAAATGGATTTTTTGACGAATTTTTGGTATTTGGCTATTATTTGGCTTCTAATATGGGGTTGTGTGATTGTGTAGAACCATCCCAGGTGGCGACGCAACCAAGGAAGTGAAGCCATATCAAATTCCACTTTTAGAAAGGTACGTAGAGGACGTACGGGCACCCAACGGTACATGTATCTATTATACTCATTGATTATGCATTGTACATGCGAGTATATATATGGAATTGTGCATTATGGATGCAAATACATGTTGAGTTATGCATGATGATTGTATATGCATATAATGATTATTGGTGCACATCCCATGAGTCATGGTGATCACCTTGATGATTTTAATGCTTGCCGCTATTTATTTGGTGCCGCTAAATGTGAAGCTAGGGGTGGGAGTGCCGCATGTCACATTGAAGCGTGGTTAACATATGAGACCCGGAAAGAATATCTGCCACTAAAATGTGAAGCGAGGGGTGGGAGTACCGCAAGTCCATTGAAGCGAGGTTATTCTATGCCGCTTATATGTGAAGCGAAGGGCATTAAAATACATTGTGATGAACAGACTAGGGATTGGTAATTGATGAATATGGAATGGTGTTATGTCATGACTTGTGTGAACCATTAAATAATCTATTGATTATACTCATGAGTTATGGTACAGGGACAACCAAAAAGGGAGCGTTTAAAATGCATGGGAAAAACAGGAAGTGTTTTACTACAGTTTATGCATTTACACCTTATATTCATATTGTGTTGAATATGGATTATTATATGCTCATGTTTTGGGGGTTGTCCTTGTAGGTACATTTTGGCATGAAAAAGGGGCTAAGGCGGGTTGAGGCGGTGAGCTCGTGAAGAACGCTTTTGATAGGAATGACAGGATTATTTTTGTATAGTATCTACTCTAGGAGTAGTGTAAAACTATAGGGGACAACATTCATTTGTTTAAGAATGTAATTAATCCATTGGATAGTCCTTAACTTGGCATGTAATTCTTAAGGCTCAAAGTCTCAACACGAACTATTAAACTCTGATAATACATGTTAGCTCTATTTTATGCCTTTAATCCACACTAAAGGAACTAGGTTCCTTACAATCGTCCATTTGACCAGCTTTTCTGATACATCGGGTTGTGTCATGATCATTCCCATTGGACTATTTGTTAACACCTAGATGGGGTGGGACAAGAAGTACGGTCTCAACCTCCTTGCCGTTATAACCATGGCTAATGCCAACTTCTCTAACTCTGGGTATCTGAGCTACGCCCCTTGCAAGGCATGACTGACATAATAAACCGGTATCTGATATGCTCCCTCATGTTTGATCAACATAAAGGTTACTGCATGCTCTGTGGCCGAGAGGTAAACCCATAACTTTTTTTCGGGATCAGGCTTGACCAACACAGGTAGCTCGGCCAAATGCCTCTTTAAGTCGATAAAGGCCTTTTCGCACTCTTCATTCCATTTGAATTTCTTGGCTTTCCTTAGCACTTGGAAGAAAGGATAACTCATATGTGCTGACCTGGAAATGAACCGTGCTAAGGACGCAATTCGACCTGTCAATTTTTGGACCTCACTTATATTTTTAGGGGAGGTCATCTCTTATACTGCTCTGACCTTTTCTGGATTGACCTCAATTCCTCTGTCCATCACAATGAAACTCAAAACCTTCCTAATATTCACCCCGAACACACATTTAGCGGGATTCAACTTCAGCCCGAACATGTTTAGGGTGGCAAATGTTTACCCTCTAAGTCAGATATGAGATTTGACCTGCTCATTTACTAGTAAGTCACTCTCGTGTACTTATTTAACAACACAATATTGTATTAAGATCCGTGAAAACTTCTAGCTTTCGATTACTAGATATCTATAGCTATCACATGTGTATTTGACTTCATCTCTCGATCTCGGTCTGAAATCCACGGCATAAATCACTATATCGAATCACAATTTTATCTCTCAATCTCAATTGTAATTTACTATCGTTCAAGGACGGTCAAACCCTTAAAAAGCATGAAGAACAATGATCTATGCACTTAGATAATAAGAATCAATCAAAAACATTCAATTAAAATCATGGGTTCATACAAAAGATCCCCTAAGTCTTGATAACAAACCTAGCCAACAATCTCCATCAAATAACAATGCATAAACATGTTTTGCAACATTCTAAACATTAAAATATAATGAAAATATAGAACTAGAGTTAGAAATACGGAAATAACAAGAGGCGTTGACTCCTTGCGTTGCTCCGTCGTCCCGTCTCTTCGATGCGTCTTCTCTTCAATGGTTATGGTGTATGGATGGTTGGAGAGGATGATGAGTGATTGGAAGCTGTGTATCCTAGGTCAATTATGAGCCAAAAAGTCTCAAAACCGTCCATGATAGTCCATAATTATGGTAGGAGGAGTTTCACCAAGTTTGGACACCAAATAACCAAGATGGAAACAAAATCCTGAATTTTTCGAGTCCTGGCGATCGATCGACAGTAATTGGCGATCGATCGCCATAACATTCTGCCTCGAGGCGATCGGTCGTCTCCTCTATTTTCAGCAAATTACGATTTTGCCCCTCCTTTTTCAGCTTTGCTCAGTTTGGTCATTTTTCATCATTTTAAGCCTATTTCCTCCACTTTTATGTATTTGGCCCTGGATTCCTGAAATATACAAATATAAACCAAAAATAGTAATATTTTTCAAGAATCACTACAAAAACGCCCCTAATCTTATATCAAATTAAGTGTAAAAATCACACTTATCAACTCCCCCAAACTTAAACTTGATCGTCTCGAGCAAGAAATAAAATCAAAAAGTTGAGTTCAATATTGAAGATTCAAATAAACCAATTCGCAGTCAATCATGTATCTCAGAGATCTCACTTACAGACTAACAAGAATAAATCAGAAAGTTTAACAAGTTTTGTTTTCTCCTAGATCAAGCAACATGTCGCCAAATCAGAACGTGCGTGTGTGCTATTGTCACTTTCAAGTTTCATGAAATTTTCATAGATCAAATCATGTTAGTCAATGAAAAGTAAGATTAGCTTTGAGCACCTTATAGTCCTATTTTCAAACACTTATCCACTAATGTAGTCACTCCCTAGACTTGGATCAATATGTCTTTTTAAGCTTGTAGCGTTAGGCCTAGGTGTTTGGCTTCAAAGAAATGATAGGATAGCACAAAGAAGAGAGTATAAGCATGTAATGTTCATATTGTTAGCACAACTTGAGCTTCTCTTCTTTTTCTCTTTTAGCATTGGCCACTTTGGGTCTTAGTTGAATAAATTTTTTTCTCAAGGCTTTTTCTATTCTTTTCTTTTCTCATTCATCATCTTTTTTACAATAAGCTCATCAAAATATAGCAATTCATGTGCATCTAATGACAATCATTATACTCCCTTAGGGTGAAGATAAAAATATTCAATTTAGGCTCAATTAGGTGGGTATAATGAGTTTGCCAAAAAATGTTGAATGGGGTCTAATAATATGTTAAACATACTCCATTCTTTTTCAATTAGGCTCAAATTAGGATACTAGAGATTGATGTAAACATGGGAAGCTTGAAAGGCTCAAACGGTCCAAAGATCGCCTAAATCATTTCCAAGTCAAGTTCATAACTATAAAATTTTGCCTCAAAGTGTCATCATAAAATAGTTTCTAAGGTACTCTAAGATGCTCAAAACAATTCATCAAGTTCAAAAAGATTCTTACTACTCCAAATACAATTCACAAGATTTTGACTCAAATGTGCTCAAAATGTTCCTCATCTTTGACATGCTACTCAAAACAAGATATTCACAAACAAGTATTACAATCATCAAAACTCAAGTTGACATGCAAAGTGAGACTAGTATCATCATTGAATAAGACCACTACTATGATTTATTCTTATCTTACTAATTGAACTCATAAAATAAAAAACAAATTTAGCTCATAATAATCGGACGATTCAAGTGTCAATTAAGCACACAACATGTGGATAAAACAAGTAAACATGCAAGCCACTCCCCCAAACTTAAATCAAATATTGTCCTCAATGTTTAAAAGAATCAAAAGGAAAAAAGTAAACTCCCCTGATCAAGACACTTGCATGAGGGTTGAGTAAGATCGGCCTTTGAAAGCTCCACTGTTGTAGGGTTCATCGCTCCAACTGAGTACCTAGCAAGAGAAGAAGGCAAATAAAATAGTCGACATGAGAGATAAACAAACTAAATGCAAAAACTGAAAATAAACAAAACTAAATAGCAAAAGGATACGCTTGGGTTGCCTCCCAAGAAGCGCTGATTTTTAGTCATCGCCTTGACCATCAGAAGCAACCATCAAAGAGCGGTTGTCGCCCATAGTAAGTATCGTATGATACCACGAATGGGTCTTCACTCAGTATGCCCTCAAGATTGGCATGAATATAACAGGGTAGGCTCGTCGCTCCAACAACGTTGGTCTTGAAGTGGTAGGCATGGGAGAATGATTCTTGACTTGGCTTCGTATCCTGGAAGATATATTGGGGTGATGTTGGCATCCATGGGAAATACGGATCCACATATGGCATAGAACATGTCTCCATCGATGGGCTTAAGTCAGAATCTTCGAATGTCTCTTCCTTTTCCAACATCACTCTCGACTCATCTTCACATGGGAACTCCTCAGATAATGTTTCTAAATTAGGCTCAATCTCTAGAAGAGGCTCAAGTTCCCTTAAATGTTCCACAGTAGTAGGATCACTCCCCCAAACTTGATTGTTTGAGTGATCATGTGATATCCCCGAAATGGTTAATTGCATTTGGGCATTAATTACGATTATTACGATTAATTATGTGGTAATTAATTATGTGTTGGAATTTATTTACCTTATGGAAATGCATGGTCATGTGGATAGGGTGACCCAAGGTTGCATTTCAGGGTGCATGTGGTGCATGTTGGGTAAATTGTTGAGAGCATGATTTATTTGCCTTTGGTAGCAATTGATTAGAAATCATGTGTTTAATTGATATTTGGTGCATTATGAGTAAATGCTTTGAAAAATATCATGTTGGGGTGTTTTATACACCATGGAATATTTTGGTATGCATTTTATTAAACCCAACACTTTTATACCCAACCCCACCTCATCCAAATCACTTTCACTTTACCAAAAACAACACCCAAACCCTTCCCCTTCACATTTTCGAGTTTGAGCTCAAGGGTGAAAAGAAGTTCTTGCAAAATCTTGTTTTTGTGGAGATTATTGGGTGATTTGAGGTCCCCAAGAGGTATGGATACCTCATTGTAAATTTTGTAAGGTTTTGTTTGAGTTTGGTATGAGTTTAAATGGTTTTAAAATGGGTTTATGTTGGGTTGTTGTGGGTTTGGTTAAATGTTGGATTTATACTTATTTTGAAGTATATTTTGGTGGTTATGTTGTTTAGATGTTGTTGGTTTGTTTGGTTAAGTGTTGGTTTGGATTGGAAGAAATTTTGGGAGCAAAAATGGTGAAAAACGCATGTCTGTGCGAGGCGATCGATCGCCTGAAAAGAGGCGACCGATCGCCAAGAGGCAGTGGACTTTTTACGGGTTAGGCGATCGATCACCTAAAATGAGGCGACCGATCGCCGAGAGGCAGTGGCCAAATCAAAGGAATGGCGATCGATCGCCATGTTTGAGGCAACCGATCTCCGCAGGGGAAATTTTGAGGCGACCGATCGCCTGTGGGAAGCGATCGATCGCCGCCAGTAGATTTTTGGAAAATGGTTTATTTTGTCAAATTTTTGGTATTTGGCTATTATTTGGCTTCTAATATGGGGTTGTGTGATTGTGTAGAACCATCCCAGGTAGCAACGCAACCGAGGAATTGAAGCCATATCAGATCCACTTTTGGAAAGGTACGTAGTGGACGTACGGGCACCCCAACGGTACATGTATCTTATATACTTATTGTTTATGCATTGTGGATGCAAGTATATATGTGGTATTGCATAGTGGATGCAAATACATGTTATGCATGATGTTTATAGATGCATATGATTATTGGTGCATATCCCATGAGTCGTGGTCATCCCTTGATGATTTTAATGCTTGCCGCTATTTGGTTTGGTTCCGCTAAATGTGAAGCGAGGGGTGGGAGCGCCGCATGTCACATTTGAGCGTGGTTATCATATAGGGCGAGGAAAGGGTATTTGCCGCTCAATGAGAGGCGAGGGGTGGGAGTCCCGCAGTCCATTGAAGCGAGGTTATCCTATGCCGCCTATATGTAAATAAGCGAGGGGCATTAAAATACATTGTGATGGACAGACTAGGGATTGGTGATCAGTATTTGGTATTGATGAAATGGTATATGTTCATGACATGTCTAGACCATTAAAAATAATCTATTGATTATACTCATGAGTTATGGTACAGGGACAACCAAACGGGAAGCGTTTGAAATGCATGGGGAAACAGGAAGTGTTTTATTATGATTATGCATTTACGCTTTATCTTCATATTGTGTTGAATATGAATGATTATTATTGCTCATGTTTGGGGGTTGTCCTTGTAGGTACCTTTTTGGCATGATAGAAGGGCTTGAACGGGTTGAGGTGGTGAGCTTGACGCTATTGAGGATGAAAGGACAGGATTATTTTGGATAGTATCTACTCTAGGAGTAGTATAAAACTATAGTTGCACACATTCTTTTGATTGGAATGTAATTAATCCATTTGGTAGTCCTTATTTTTTTGGCATGTAATGCTTAAGCTCATAGACTCAACATGTTCTTTTAGACTCTGATTTGTTTATTTTAGCTCTATTATGCCTTGATTCCGCACTTAAGGATTAGGGTCCTTACATTAGTGGTATCAGAGCAGTGGTTAAAGAACCCGGGAACGAGTGAAGGGTAGCCTTAGCATGATAGGCTAGGTGCTTACATTTGAAGCATGTTTATGCATGTGGTGCATATTGATGTATATCCTGTTATACTAACGTGCTTATTCTCATTCCTGTTATCTAACGGCATAACATATATACTGCTTTGGAATTGTTGTTAACATTTGTATTACAGCATGGCTGCTAATGAGGAGGTTGGAGATGTTGGTAGTGTGAATGCAAGCGTTGGACAAATGAACCCTCTACCTCCACCGGCTGTAGGAATGGAACCAGTGGTTCAGTTATTGCTACCGGGTGAGATTAGCTTGACTCAGTTTCTGTCTTATCATCCGCCCCGGTTTGAGGGGACAGAGTCCGGAGAAGAGGCTGAAGAGTGGTTGGAAAGACTTGAGCAGATCTTTGTATTGGCTCCTTGTGCTGTGTGATATCCCCGAAATGGTTAATTGTATTTGGGCATTAATTACGATTATTATGATTAATTATGTGGTAATTAATTATGTGTTGGAATTTATTTACCTTATGGAAATGCATGGTCATGTGGATAGGGTGACCCGGGGTTGCATTTTAGGGTGCATGTGGTGCATGTGGGGTAAATATTATTGGAAGCATGATTTATTTGCCTTTGGTAGCAATTAATTGGAAATCATGTGTTTAATTGATATTTGGTGCATTATGAGTAAATGCTTTGAAAAATATCATGTTGGGGTGTTTTATACACCATAGAATTATTTTGGTATGCATTTTATTAAACCCAACACTTTTATACCCAACCCCACCTCATCCAAATCACTTTCACTTTACCAAATCATTTCCCACACAAACCCTTCCCCTCCATTTTCGAGTTCCAGCCTTGGGGTGAAGAGAAGCCCTTGCAAAATCTTATTTTGTGGAGTATATTGGGTGATTTGAGGTCCCCAAGAGGTATGGATACCTCATGGTTGATTTTGTTGTGTTTTGTTTAAGTTTGGGTTGGTTTTGAATGGTTTTAAAATGGGTTTGTGTTGGGTTGTTGTGGGTTTGGTTAATGGTTAGATTTATGGTTGTTTTAAGGTGTATTTTGATGGTTTATGTGGTTTAGATGTTGTTGGTTTGCTTGGTTAAGTGTTGGTATGGATTGGAAGAAATTTTGGGAACAAAAATGGTGAAAAACGCATGTCTGTGCGAGGCGATCGATCGCCTGAAAAGAGGCGACCGATCGCCAAGAGACAGTGGCATTTTTACGGGTTAGGCGATCGATCGCCTAAAATGGGGCGACCGATCGCCGAGAGGCAGTGGCCAAATCAAAGGAATGGCGATCGATCGCCATGTTTGGGGCGACCGATCGCCGCTGTGTAAATTTTGAGGCGACCGATCGCCTTAGGGTAGCGATCGATCGCCGCCAGTGGATTTTTGAGAAATGGTTTATTTTGTCAAATTTTTGGTATTTGGCTATTATTTGGCTTCTATATGGGGTTGTGTGATTGTGTAGAACCATCCCAGGTAGCAACGCAACCGAGGAATTGAAGCCATATCAAATCCACTTTTGGAAAGGTACGTAGTGGACGTACGGGCACCCCAACGGTACATGTATCTTATATACTTATTGTTTATGCATTGTGGATGCAAGTATATATGTGGTATTGCATAGTGGATGCAAATACATGTTATGCATGATGTTATAGATGCATATGATTATTGGTGCATATCCCATGAGTCGTGGTCATCCCTTGATGATTTTAATGCTTGCCGCTATTTGGTTTGGTTCCGCTAAATGTGAAGCGAGGGGTGGGAGCGCCGCATGTCACATTTGAGCGTGGTTATCATATAGGACGAGGAAAGGGTATTTGCCGCTCAATGAGAGGCGAGGGGTGGGAGTCCCGCAGTCCATTGAAGCGAGGATATCCTATGCCGTCTATATGTAAATAAGCGAGGGGCATTAAAATACATTATGATGGACAGACTAGGGATTGAGGATCAGTATTTGGTATATTGATGAAATGGTATATGTTCATGACATGTTTGGACCATTTAAAATAATCTATTGATTATACTCATGAGTTATGGTACAGGGACAACCAAACGGGAAGCGTTTGAAATGCATGGGAAAACAGGAAGTGTTTTATTATGATTATGCATTTACGCTTTATCTTCATATTGTGTGGAATATGAATGATTATTATTGCTCATGTTTGGGGGTTGTCCTTGTAGGTACCTTTTTGGCATGATAGAAGGGCTTGAACGGGTTGAGGTGGTGAGCTTGAGGAGCATTCTTTTGAGGCAGAAAGGACAGGATTATTTTGGATAGTATCTACTCTAGGAGTAGTATAAAACTATAATTGAAAACATTCATTGATTGGAATGTAATTAATCCATTGGTAGTCCTTATTTTTGGCATGTAATGCTTAAGCTCATAGACTCAACATGTTCTTTTAGACTCTGATTGTTTATATTAGCTCTATTATGCCTTAATTCCGCACTTAAGGATTTGGGTCCTTACATTAGTGGTATCAGAGCAGTGGTTAGAGAACCCGGGAACGAGTGAAGGGTAGCCTTAGCATGATAGGCTAGGTGCTTACATTTGAAGCATGTTTATGCATGTGGTGCATATTTTGTATATCCTGTTATACTAACATGCTTATATCACTCTTGTTATCTAACGGTATATCATGTATTGCTTTGGAATTGTTGTTAACATTTGTGTTACAGCATGGCTGCTAATGAGGAAGTCGGTGATATGGGGAGCATGAATGCTAGTGTTGGACAGACAAACCCTCTACCTCCACCGGCTGTGGGAATGGAACCAGTAGTTCAGTTATTGCTACCGGGTGAGATTAGCTTGACACAGTTTCTATCTTACCATCCGCCCCGGTTTGAGGGGACAGAGTCTGGGGAGGAGGCTGAAGAGTGGTTAGAAAGACTGGAGCAGATCTTTGTGTCGGCTCCTTGTGCTGTGACAGCTTGGCTGAGGCTGGCGGAGTTTCAATTAGCCAAGAAACCTCTGATGTGGTGGAGGAGTGGTGTGTGCTTATCGTGTACGCCCAAATTAACCCCACTCAATCCTCAAGATTGATAACAATAATGTAGTAGCGTGAGTAGGGATCCCACGAGGAGGTGTGAATTCTTGTGTTAATGAAAATCAAAACAAAACAATAAATTAAAGATGGGATTGTGAGTGATTGAATTATACTACTTAAATTAAAATTAAAGATTAAACTAATGAAAGCGAGTCTTGGTATCGGTCGACTCTTCCTTGGAATTATCATCTATTTCATCGATTCACAAAAGACTCAATTTTTCATATGAATATTCATCGTTGGACGTTTAATCCAATAATTAAAGTCCTATCTCACCTTATGTTTAGTTAAGTAGCCCAAGCGTTCTAGTTTAACCCTTATCAAACAATCAATCAAAATACAAGCGATTAAGATTTAAATCGATGATAGCATATGAACTAGTGAGATCGATGAAGCTAAACAACATAATCCAAGCGTCTATGTTTAATCTAGTCAAGTGTTTTCCCTAAGAATTTAACAAACTCACAAGCGGAAATTCATCAATCTTAGTTGCTTCGTAAATTAGAGGGATCAAACGATTCCGTATTTGATATCTAATTTAGCGTTAGATTTCATGCAAGTTACTAGGTTGTCAATCCAATAAACAAACATCAATCATATCAACAAAATCAGAAAAACTCTTGATATTCAATAAAATTGATATATAAAGCGTATGAATCTCCCCAAGATAAATAATTCCAAGGATTTGTCTTCCTCAACCAAGAATTAAAAACTAGCTAGACATAATCTAATAAAAACAATAAATAAAAGCAAGGGAAAGAATACTAATCCGATCTCCGCTCGTCGAAGTGTCAATCCCGCCTTCGCTTCGATCTTCGTAGCCGTTCTTCAACAAAATTGAAAAGAAAATATAAAACTATCCTAAACTACTCTACCCTAACTATCTAGATGGTTAAAAGGTCTGAATTTCGAGTATATATGTATTGGGAGGCTGATGGAGTAGGTTAGAATCCATGTGGGAGAAAGAAATCAAGTTTTTTAATTTTCCAAAAGTCTTCAGGCGTAATTACGCGTATAATGGCGTAGCTACGCCTAGACATGCCGTAGCGTTGGCGTAATTACGCCTGTGAATGGCGTAATTATGCCTGTCCATCATTTTTCTGGCGAGTTTTGTATTTTGGCCATAACTTTCACATACGAACTCCGAATTCGACGAGTCAGCTGTCCACGCGAAGATAACTCAAAGTTCTACAACTTTTATATGGACCACATTCCCAAAACTTGGCTGGAATACATAGAAATTTGAGGAGAAATGAGCAACATGTGTCTTTGATTCCGGTTTTTTCCTCTTTTCTTCAACTTTATTGCTTCTTTCATCATTTTAGCTTGATTTCTTCACCATTCCCTACATTTACACAAATATACGATTAGGTAGCATATGTATCAATTTATCCATCAAAATATACCAAATCGTAGACAATTAAGTGCAATAGATGTGTCTATTTCTAGTCACATCAAGGAGCACAGTAATGGAAATGAGAGCACTGGGTACTGTGATTGACTGGACTCTCTTCAGGACTAGGTTTCTGAACCGATACTTCTCCGCTGCAGCAAGACAGACAAAGGAGGATGAATTTACAAGTCTGAGGCAGGGGAACATGACAGTGGCAGACTATGCCACACGGTACTCTTCATTGCTGAGGTACGTCCCCCACATTGCCACCAGTGGACACGCTAAGATGAGAAACTTCATGAAGGGATTGCGACCGGAGCTCTATGACCGGGTTATCACTAATAACCCAACTTCGTTTGATGATGCTCTCACAAGAGCGGAGCTTGCCGAGCTAGGAGTGGGAGCTTACGCTATGCCACCACCAGTACCGCAACAGAGGCAGACTAGTGACACTTTGAGGCCTCGGGGTGAGCCATTTAAGCCCTGTGGTGCCTCTTCATCTTCACGGTATGGTGGAAAGAAACACTTTGGTCAGAAGCAGGATGGCAAGAAGGGCAATTGGTCGGCCAATAGAGGATCTTCACAAGGGGATAGGCCGGGAGAGCCGAGGTGCAATAATTGTGGAGGGCCACATTCTTCAAACAAGTGTCCTGCATGTTATGTCTGTGGCAAGATGGGCCACATTGCTCGGTATTGCCCCACACGGGGAGGACAGTCAGAGTATCAGGGCAGCAGGCCGAGGTTTGAGGATAGGACAGTGCAGCAGAGGCAGCAGTTTGGGGCTCGACCATCGGGAGGTCAGACAGTAGGACCACCCCAGGGGCAGGTATACGCACTGACCAGGGAGCAGGCCCAGGCAGCCCCAGAGGAGGTGATTGCCGGTACGTGTCATTTATTTACGTACCCTGCTTTTATTTTGATCGATACAGGTGACTCCCATTCTTTTGTATCGGTGGGTTTTGTGGAAAGACACCATATGCGCACGTCTTCTTTACCCACGCCTCTCCTTGAAATGTCGTTGCTGATCAGTTTATGGCAGACTGCCTCATTTATTTTGAGGGCAACGAGTTGAAGGCAGACTTGATCGTATTGGGTATGTCAGACTTCGACTGCATCTTGGGTATTGATGTTCTGAACAGATATCAGGCAGTGGTAGATTGCCGACAGAGGACAGTGAAGTTCAGACCTGAGTTGGGCAGTCAGTGGACTTTATATGGCAACGGTTCTCGTGCGAAGATTCCGTTGATTTCAGCGATCAAGATGACTCAGTTGTTGGAACGTGGTCACATGGGCTATCTTATTTATGCCGTGGACACGTCTGGGAAGGATAAGGAACTAAGAGTTGAGGATGTGCCAGTAGTGGCAGAGTTCGCTGATGTATTCCCAGAAGAGATCCCAGGATTCCCACCGGCTAGGGAAGTCGAGTTTGGGATCGAGCTGTTGCCAGGGACATCCGCTATCTCTCGTGCACCTTATAGGATGGCACCGGCTGAGTTGAGAGAGTTGAAAGAACAGTTGCAGGATCTCTTGGACAAGGGATATATACGCCCGAGCGTGTCGACATGGGCGCACCAGTTCTCTTTGTGAAGAAGAAGGACGGTTCGATGCGGTTGTGCATCGATTACCGGCAACTGAATAAGGCTACAGTGAAGAACAAGTATCCTCTCCCAAGGATAGATGACTTGTTTGATCAGTTGCAAGGTACCAGGGTGTATAGCAAAATTGATTTGAGATCCGGGTATCATCAGATTCGGGTCAGAGAGGAAGATGTGCAGAAGACAGCGTTCCGGACCCGATATGGACATTATGAGTTCCTAGTGATGCCGTTCGGCGTGACGAATGCTCCAGCAGTCTTCATGAGTCTGATGAACAGAGTGTTTCAGCAGTATCTTGATCAGTTCGTCATTGTGTTTATTGACGATATTCTTATCTACTCCCGGAATGAGGAGGAGCATGTGAAACACTTGAGGACAGTGCTTCAGATTCTCAGAGAACATCAGTTATATGCTAAGCTCAATAAGTGTGAATTTTGGCTGAGCAGTGTAGTGTTTCTGGGGCATGTCATATCGAGCAGCGGGATATCTGTAGATCCCAAGAAGATTGAGGCTGTGATGGAGTGGGCTGCCCCCACTTCTGTGCCAGAGATTCGGAGTTTTCTTGGTTTGGCCGGGTATTATCGGCGCTTTGTCGAGGGCTTTTCGAAGATTGCCAAGCCGCTGACTCAGTTGACCCAGAAGGGAGTGCCTTTCTTTTGGTCAGAAGCTTGTGAGGAGAGCTTCCAGGAGTTGAAGCACCGCTTGACGACGGCGCCAGTGTTAGTGATCCCTACGGAGAACTCCAGATTTATTCTGTATACTGACGCATCGCTTCAGGGCCTTGGGTGTGTTCTGATGCAAGATAAGCATGTGGTAGCTTATGCATCGAGGCAGTTGAAGCCGCATGAGACCAGATATCCAGTTCATGACTTGGAATTGGCGGCTATCATCTTCGCCCTGAAGATCTGGAGACATTACTTATATGGGACTTCATTCACCATATACACGGATCACAAGAGCCTCAAATTTTTATTCACTCAGGCAGAGCTGAACATGAGGCAGAGGAGATGGATGGACCTACTCAAGGACTATGATTGCGAGATCGAGTACCATCCGGGAAAAGCCAATTTGACAGCAGACGCTTTGAGCCGGAAAGTGAGGAGTTCTGCTGAGTACGTCATTCATTTGTCGGCTATGATGACCTCTTATTGCCATCTGGGCTATGATTTTGACATAGATGCAGCGCCTGTGTATGTATCGACTCTGTTAGCCGAGCCAGACATCTATGAGAACATCAGGAGAGCTCAGATGTCAGATGGTGAGGTTCAGAGGTGGTTATCTTTAGTACATCTTGGTCAGCCAACGAAGTTCAGAGTGGCCGATGACGGGTCTTTGAGATTGGGTGACCGTTGGGTGGTTCCGAGTACGCCGGAGTTGCGTAAAGGGATCTTGGAGCGAGCTCACAGTAGCAGACTTAGCATCCACCCAGGCGGGAAGAAGATGTACAGAGATTTGCGTGGTCATTTTTGGTGGAAAAGGATGAAATCAGATGTCGTCGCTTTTGTGAAGAGGTGTTTGATCTGCCAGCAGGTTAAGGCAGAGAGACTGAGACCTAGCGGCGAGCTGAGAAGCTTGGAGATACCGAAGTGGAAGTGGGAGCACATTTCCATGGACTTCGTGACTCATTTGACGAGGAGTGCTTCAGGCTTCGATGCTATTTGGGTGATTGTGGATCGATTGACCAAGGTGGCTCATTTTATCCCCTATAGCATGACTTTCACATTTTTGAGGATGGCGCAGTTGTATATTAGAGATGTGGTGAGATTGCATGGGATCCCCGTTTCGATAGTGTCATATCGAGATCCGCGATTCACATCTCATTTTTGGGAAGGCCTTCAGTCAGCCTTGGGAACTGAAGTCAGATTGAGTACTGCTTATCATCCTCAGACGGATGGCCAGACCGAGCGCACTATCCAGACGCTCGAGGACATGTTAAGAGCTTGTGTTTTGGAGTTCGATGCCTCTTGGCAGGATTCAGTGCCTTTGGTAGAGTTTTCGTATAACAATAGCTACCAGGCGAGTATTCAGATGGCTCCGTTTGAAGCTCTTTATGGCAGACGGTGTAGATCACCCTTGTGTTGGGTTGATTTGGACCGCAGATCGGTCGGAGGACCGGAGTTGATTCGAGAGATGGAAGGAAAGATAAAGACAATAAGGCAGAAAATGAAAGCGGCCCAGGACAGACAGGCAGCTTATGCAAATAAACGGCGGAGACCGTTGGAATTTCAGTTGGGAGATAAGGTCTTTTTGAAGATCTCGCCTTTCAGGGGCGTTGTGCGATTTGGGATGCGCGGGAAACTGTCTCCGAGGTATGTTGGACCGTACGAGATCTTACAGCGCATTGGCACCTTAGCTTACCGACTGGCTTTGCCGCCTTCTTTATCTGGTATACATGATGTGTTTCATGTATCGATGCTGC
Source organism: Haberlea rhodopensis (assembly GCA_907163345.1). Taxonomy (NCBI): domain Eukaryota; kingdom Viridiplantae; phylum Streptophyta; class Magnoliopsida; order Lamiales; family Gesneriaceae; genus Haberlea; species Haberlea rhodopensis. Next base: position 477,870 of record CAJQUN010000369.1, read on the forward strand.
GGAAGTATGAGCCGGATCCGTCTCATGTGTTACAGCCTTCCGAAGTTCAGTTAGAGTCTGATATATCTTATGTGGAACGGCCTGTCAGGATTCTGGATCGAGCAGACCGTAGACTTCGGAACAAAGTGATACCTATGATCAAGGTTCAGTGGGATCGCAGGGGTGTCGAGGAGGCTACGTGGGAGACGGAGCGGCATATGGTGCAGCATTACCCGGAACTATTCTCTGGTATGTGTTTATGTTTAGTTTCCTTTTGGGGTAAGTGCATGTGATTTCGAGGACGAAATCTTATAAGTAGGGGAGTATTGTGATATCCCCGAAATGGTTAATTGCATTTGGGCATTAATTACGATTATTATGATTAATTATGTGGTAATTAATTATGTGTTGGAATTTATTTACCTTATGGAAATGCATGGTCATGTGGATAGGGTGACCCGGGGTTGCATTTTAGGGTGCATGTGGTGCATGTGGGGTAAATATTATTGGAAGCATGATTTATTTGCCTTTGGTAGCAATTAATTGGAAATCATGTGTTTAATTGATATTTGGTGCATTATGAGTAAATGCTTTGAAAAATATCATGTTGGGGTGTTTTATACACCATAGAATTATTTTGGTATGCATTTTATTAAACCCAACACTTTTATACCCAACCCCACCTCATCCAAATCACTTTCACTTTACCAAATCATTTCCCACACAAACCCTTCCCCTCCATTTTCGAGTTCCAGCCTTGGGGTGAAGAGAAGCCCTTGCAAAATCTTATTTTGTGGAGTATATTGGGTGATTTGAGGTCCCCAAGAGGTATGGATACCTCATGGTTGATTTTGTTGTGTTTTGTTTAAGTTTGGGTTGGTTTTGAATGGTTTTAAAATGGGTTTGTGTTGGGTTGTTGTGGGTTTGGTTAATGGTTAGATTTATGGTTGTTTGAAGGTGTATTTTGATGGTTTATGTGGTTTAGATGTTGTTGGTTTGCTTGGTTAAGTGTTGGTATGGATTGAAAGAAATTTTGGGAACAAAAATGGTGAAAAACGCATGTCTGTGCGAGGCGATCGATCGCCTGAAAAGAGGCGACCGATCGCCAAGAGACAGTGGCATTTTTACGGGTTAGGCGATCGATCGCCTAAAATGGGGCGACCGATCGCCGAGAGGCAGTGGCCAAATCAAAGGAATGGCGATCGATCGCCATGTTTGGGGCGACCGATCGCCGCTGTGTAAATTTTGAGGCGACCGATCGCCTTAGGGTAGCGATCGATCGCCGCCAGTGGATTTTTGAGAAATGGTTTATTTTGTCAAATTTTTGGTATTTGGCTATTATTTGGCTTCTAATATGGGGTTGTGTGATTGTGTAGAACCATCCCAGGTAGCAACGCAACCGAGGAATTGAAGCCATATCAAATCAACTTTTGGAAAGGTACGTAGTGGACGTACGGGCACCCCAACGGTACATGTATCTTATATACTTATTGTTTATGCATTGTGGATGCAAGTATATATGTGGTATTGCATAGTGGATGCAAATACATGTTATGCATGATGTTATAGATGCATATGATTATTGGTGCATATCCCATGAGTCGTGGTCATCCCTTGATGATTTTAATGCTTGCCGCTATTTGGTTTGGTTCCGCTAAATGTGAAGCGAGGGGTGGGAGCGCCGCATGTCACATTTGAGCGTGGTTATCATATAGGACGAGGAAAGGGTATTTGCCGCTCAATGAGAGGCGAGGGGTGGGAGTCCCGCAGTCCATTGAAGCGAGGTTATCCTATGCCGTCTATATGTAAATAAGCGAGGGGCATTAAAATACATTGTGATGGACAGACTAGGGATTGAGGATCAGTATTTGGTATATGTTCATGACATGTTTGGACCATTTTAAATAATCTATTGATTATACTCATGAGTTATGGTACAGGGACAACCAAACGGGAAGCGTTTGAAATGCATGGGAAAACAGGAAGTGTTTTATTATGATTATGCATTTACGCTTTATCTTCATATTGTGTGGAATATGAATGATTATTATTGCTCATGTTTGGGGGTTGTCCTTGTAGGTACCTTTTTGGCATGATAGAAGGGCTTGAACGGGTTGAGGTGGTGAGCTTGAGGAGCATTCTTTTGAGGCAGAAAGGACAGGATTATTTTGGATAGTATCTACTCTAGGAGTAGTATAAAACTATAATTGAAAACATTCATTGATTGGAATGTAATTAATCCATTGGTAGTCCTTATTTTTGGCATGTAATGCTTAAGCTCATAGACTCAACATGTTCTTTTAGACTCTGATTGTTTATATTAGCTCTATTATGCCTTAATTCCGCACTTAAGGATTTGGGTCCTTACATGCTGTGATAGCTTGGCTGAGGCTGGCGGAGTTTCAATTAGCCAAGAAACCTCTGATGTGGTGGAGGAGCACAGTAATGGAAATGAGAGCACTGGGTGCTGTGATTGATTGGACGCTCTTCAGGACTAGGTTTCTGAACCGATACTTCTCCGCTGCGGCGAGACAGACAAAGGAGGACGAGTTCACAAGTCTGAAGCAGGGGAACATGACAGTGGCAGACTATGCCACACGGTACTCTTCATTGCTGAGGTACGTCCCCCACATTGCCACCAATGGGCACGCTAAGATGAGGAACTTTATGAAGGGGTTGCGACCGGAGCTCTATGACCGGGTTATCACTAATAACCCAACCTCTTTTGATGACGCTCTCACAAGGTCGGAGCTTGCTGAGCTAGGAGTGGGAGCTTACGCTATGCCACCACCAGTACCGCAACAGAGGCAGACCAATGATAGTTTGAGGCCTCGGGGTGAGCCATTTAAACCCCGTGGTGCCTCTTCATCTTCGCGATATGGTGGAAAGAAACACTTTGGTCAGAAACAGGATGGCAAGAAGGGCAATTGGACGGCCAATCGAGGATCTTCACAAGGGGATAGGCCGGGAGAGCCGAGGTGCAACAATTGTGGAGGGCCACATTCTTCAAACAAGTGTCCTGCATGTTATGTCTGTGGCAAGATGGGCCACATCGCTCGGTATTGCCCCACACGGGGAGGACAGTCTGAGTTTCAGGGCAACAGGCCGAGGTTTGAGGATAGGACAGTGCAGCAGAGGCAGCAGTTTGGGCCTCGACCATCGGGAGGTCAGACAGTAGGACCACCCCAGGGACAGGTGTATGCACTGACCAGGGAGCACGCTCAGGCAGCCCCATAGGAGGTGATTGCCGGTACGTGTCATTTATTTACGTACCCTGCTTTTATTTTGATCGATACAGGTGCCTCCCATTCTTTTGTATCGGTGGGTTTTGTGGAAAGACACCATATGCGCACGTCTTCTCTACCCACGCCTCTCCTTGTCTCGACACCCACTGGAAGAAATGTCGTTGCTGATCAGTTTATGGCAGACTGCCTCATTTATTTTGAGGGCAACGAGTTGAGATCAGACTTGATTGTGCTGGGTATGTCAGACTTCGACTGCATCTTGGGTATTGATGTTCTGAACAGATATCAGGCAATGGTAGATTGCCGACAGAGGACAGTGAAGTTCAGACCTGAGTTGGGCAGTCAGTGGACCTTCTATGGCAACGGTTCTCGTGCGAAGATTCCGTTGATTTCAGCAATCAAGATGACTCAGTTGTTGGAACGTGGCCACATGGGCTATCTTATTTATGCCGTGGACATGTCTGGGAAGGATAAAGAACTAAGAGTTGAGGATGTACCAGTGGTAGCAGAGTTTGCTGATGTATTCCCCGAAGAGATCCCAGGATTCCCACCGGCTAGGGAAGTTGAGTTTGGGATAGAGTTGCTGCCAGGGACATCCGCTATCTCTCGTGCACCTTATAGGATGGCACCGGCAGAATTGAGGGAGTTGAAAGAACAGTGGCAGGATCTCCTGGATAAGGGATATATACGCCCGAGCGTGTCGCCATGGGGCGCACCAGTTCTCTTTGTGAAAAAGAAGGACGGTTCGATGCGGTTGTGCATCGATTACCGGCAGCTGAATAAGGCTACAGTGAAGAACAAGTATCCTCTTCCAAGGATCGACGATCTGTTTGATCAGTTGCAAGGTACCAGGGTGTATAGCAAGATTGATTTGAGATCCGGGTATCATCAGATTCGGGTCAGAGAGGAAGATGTGCAGAAGACAGCGTTCCGGACCCGATATGGACATTATGAGTTCCTAGTAATGCCGTTCGGCGTGACGAATGCTCCAGCAGTCTTCATGAGTCTGATGAACAGAGTGTTTCAGCAGTATCTTGATCAGTTCGTCATTGTGTTTATTGACGATATTCTTATCTACTCCCGGAGTGAGGAGGAACATGTGAGACACTTGAGGACAGTGCTTCAGATTCTCAGAGAGCATCAGTTGTATGCTAAGCTCAGTAAGTGTGAATTTTGGCTGAGCAGTGTAGTGTTTCTGGGGCATGTCATATCGAGCAGCGGGATATCTGTAGATCCCAAGAAGATTGAGGCTGTGATGGAGTGGGCTGCCCCCACTTCTGTGCCTGAGATCCGGAGTTTTCTTGGTTTGGCCGGGTATTATCGACGCTTTGTCGAGGGCTTTTCGAAGATTGCCAAGCCGTTGACTCAGTTGACCCAGAAGGGAGTGCCTTTCTTTTGGTCAGAAGCTTGTGGGGAGTGCTTCCAGGAATTAAAGCACCGGTTGACGACGGCGCCAGTGTTAGTGATCCCTACGGAGAACTCCAGATTTGTTCTGTATACTGACGCATCACTTCAGGGCCTTGGGTGTGTTCTGATGCAAGATAAGCATGTGGTAGCTTATGCATCGAGACAGTTGAAGCCGCATGAGAACAGATATCCAGTTCATGACTTGGAATTGGCGGCTATCATCTTCGCCCTGAAGATCTGGAGGCATTATTTGTATGGTACTTCATTACCCATTTACACGGATCACAAGAGCCTCAAATTTTTATTCACTCAGGCAGAGCTGAACATGAGGCAGAGGAGATGGATGGACCTACTCAAGGACTATGATTGCGAGATCGAGTACCATCCCGGAAAAGCCAATTTGACAGCAGATGCTCTGAGCCGGAAAGTGAGGAGTTCTGCTGAGGACGTCATTCATTTGTCAGCCATGATGACCTCCTATTGCCATCTGGGATATGACTTCGACATTGATGCATCGCCTGTGTATGTATCGACCTTGTTAGCTGAGCCAGATATCTATGAGGACATCAGAAGAGCTCAGAGGTCAGATGATAAGGTTCAGAGGTGGTTATCTTTAGTACATCTTGGTCAGCCAACGAAGTTCAGAGTGGCCGATGACGGGTCTTTGAGATTGGGTGACCGTTGAGTACGCCGGAGTTGCGTAAAGGGATCTTGGAACGAGCTCACAGTAGCAGACTTAGCATCCACCCAGGCGGGAAGAAGATGTACAGAGATCTGCGTGGTCAGTTTTGGTGGAAACGGATGAAGTCTGATGTCGTCGCTTTTGTAAAGAGATGTTTGATCTGCCAGCAGGTTAAGGCAGAGAGACAGAGACCTGGCGGCGAGTTGAGAAGCTTGGAGATACCGAAGTGGAAGTGGGAGCACATTTCCATGGACTTCGTGACTCATTTGCCGAGGAGTGCTTCAGGCTTCGATGCTATTTGGGTGATCGTGGATCGATTGACTAAGGTAGCCCACTTTATTCCCTATAGCATGACTTTCACATTTTTGAGGATGGCGCAGTTGTATATTAGAGATGTGGTGAGATTGCATGGGATCCCCGTTTCCATAGTGTCAGATCGAGATCCGCGATTCACATCTCATTTCTGGGAAGGCCTTCAGTCAGCTTTGGGAACTGAGGTCAGATTGAGTACTGCTTATCATCCTCAGACGGATGGCCAGACTGAGCGTACTATTCAGACGCTCGAGGACATGTTAAGAGCTTGTGTTTTGGAATTCGATGCCTCTTGGCAGGATTCAGTGCCTCTGGTAGAGTTTTCGTATAACAATAGCTACCAGGCGAGTATTCAGATGGCTCCGTTTGAAGCTCTTTATGGCAGACGGTGTAGATCACCCTTATGTTGGGATGATTTGGACCGCAAATCGGTCGGAGGACCGGAGCTGATTCGGGAGATGGAAGAGAAGATAAAGACAATAAGGCAGAAAATGAAAGCGGCCCAGGACAGACAGGCAGCTTATGCAAATAAACGGTGGAGACCGTTGGAATTTCAGTTGGGAGATAAGGTCTTTTTGAAGATCTCGCCTTTCAGAGGCGTTGTGCGATTTGGGATGCGCGGGAAACTGTCTCCGAGGTATGTTGGACCGTACGAGATTTTGCAGCGCATTGGCACCTTAGCTTACCGACTGGCTTTGCCGCCTTCTTTATCTGGTATACATGATGTGTTTCATGTGTCTATGCTGCGGAAGTATGAGCCGGATCCGTCGCATGTATTACAGCCTTCCGAAGTTCAGTTAGAATCAGATGTGTCTTATGTGGAACGGCCTGTCAGAATTCTGGATCGAGCACACCGTAGACTTCGGAACAAAGTGATACCGATGATCAAGGTTCAGTGGGATCGCAGGGGTGTCGAGGAGGCTACGTGGGAGACGGAGCGCCATATGGTGCAGCACTACCCGGAACTATTCTCTGGTATGTGTTTATGTTTAGTTTCCTTTTGGGGTAAGTGCATGTGATTTCGAGGACGAAATCTTATAAGTAGGGGAGTATTGTGATATCCCCGAAATGGTTAATTGCATTTGGGCATTAATTACGATTATTATGATTAATTATGTGGTAATTAATTATGTGTTGGAATTTATTTACCTTATGGAAATGCATGGTTATGTGGATAGGGTGACCCGGGGTTGCATTTCAGGGTGCATGTGGTGCATGTTGGGTAAATTGTTGGGAGCATGATTTATTTGCCTTTGGTAGCAATTGATTAGAAATCACGTGTTTAATTGATATTTGGTGCATTATGAGTAAATGCTTTGAAAAATATCATGTTGGGGTGTTTTATACACCATGGAATATTTTGGTATGCATTTTATTAAACCCAACACTTTTATACCCAACCCCACCTCATCCAAATCACTTTCACTTTACCAAAAACAACACCCAAACCCTTCCCCTTCACATTTTCGAGTTTGAGCTCAAGGGTGAAAAGAAGTTCTTGCAAAATCTTGTTTTTGTGGAGATTATTGGGTGATTTGAGGTCCCCAAGAGGTATGGATACCTCATTGTAAATTTTGTAAGGTTTTGTTTGAGTTTGGTATGAGTTTAAATGGTTTTAAAATGGGTTTATGTTGGGTTGTTGTGGGTTTGGTTAAATGTTGGATTTATACTTATTTTGAAGTATATTTTGGTGGTTTATGTTGTTTAGATGTTGTTGGTTTGTTTGGTTAAGTGTTGGTTTGGATTGGAAGAAATTTTGGGAGCAAAAATGGTGAAAAACGCATGTCTGTGCGAGGCGATCGATCGCCTGAAAAGAGGCGACCGATCGCCAAGAGGCAGTGGACTTTTTACGGGTTAGGCGATCGATCGCCTAAAATGAGGCGACCGATCGCCGAGAGGCAGTGGCCAAATCAAAGGAATGGCGATCGATCGCCATGTTTGAGGCGACCGATCGCCGCAGGGGAAATTTTGAGGCGACCGATCGCCTGTGGGAAGCGATCGATCGCCGCCAGTAGATTTTTGGAAAATGGTTTATTTTGTCAAATTTTTGGTATTTGGCTATTATTTGGCTTCTAATATGGGGTTGTGTGATTGTGTAGAACCATCCCAGGTAGCAACGCAACCGAGGAATTGAAGCCATATCAGATCCACTTTTGGAAAGGTACGTAGTGGACGTACGGGCACCCCAACGGTACCTGTATCTTATATACTTATTGTTTATGCATTGTGGATGCAAGTATATATGTGGTATTGCATAGTGGATGCAAATACATGTTATGCATGATGTTTATAGATGCATATGATTATTGGTGCATATCCCATGAGTCGTGGTCATCCCTTGATGATTTTAATGCTTGCCGCTATTTGGTTTGGTTCCGCTAAATGTGAAGCGAGGGGTGGGAGCGCCGCATGTCACATTTGAGCGTGGTTATCATATAGGGCGAGGAAAGGGTATTTGCCGCTCAATGAGAGGCGAGGGGTGGGAGTCCCGCAGTCCATTGAAGCGAGGTTATCCTATGCCGCCTATATGTAAATAAGCGAGGGGCATTAAAATACATTGTGATGGACAGACTAGGGATTGGTGATCAGTATTTGGTATTGATGAAATGGTATATGTTCATGACATGTCTAGACCATTAAAAATAATCTATTGATTATACTCATGAGTTATGGTACAGGGACAACCAAACGGGAAGCGTTTGAAATGCATGGGGAAACAGGAAGTGTTTTATTATGATTATGCATTTACGCTTTATCTTCATATTGTGTTGAATATGAATGATTATTATTGCTCATGTTTGGGGGTTGTCCTTGTAGGTACCTTTTTGGCATGATAGAAGGGCTTGAACGGGTTGAGGTGGTGAGCTTGACGAGCATTCTATTGAGGATGAAAGGACAGGATTATTTTGGATAGTATCTACTCTAGGAGTAGTATAAAACTATAGTTGCACACATTCTTTTGATTGGAATGTAATTAATCCATTTGGTAGTCCTTATTTTTTTGGCATGTAATGCTTAAGCTCATAGACTCAACATGTTCTTTTAGACTCTGATTTGTTTATTTTAGCTCTATTATGCCTTGATTCCGCACTTAAGGATTAGGGTCCTTACAGATCATCTACCCAACTTGATTCGTCTCCTCTTCTCTAGTAGATATCGTCTCATTCTCTTGGCATCTTGCTGATAAGGTTTCCACAAGGCTCACCATTTGCTGCTCCAGATGACGCATTGAGTTGGTCTGACTTTCAATCTTTGTCTCACATGATGCCATAACCTGAGTAACGTATCCTCTAAATGAGCACTGACTTCCGCAGAATTGTCACTCGTCTCTCCCTGATGTTCAAGTGGTGGGTCTGTAAAATGAGGGTCGTGAGGCTTTGGTGGGTATTGGTGGCTCCAACCCTGCAGTGAAGGATTCCAATGCCACCGGTAGTCGAAGTTCGCCATGTCATTAAACAAGTACAATGCATTGTGTTCATCTCTATCAACCAAAGGACTACCAGTTGCCAAAGCTCCGTTGAATATCCATCCTCGTGTGTCCGCGTCCAAACCACTAAAAAATATTGCAGACGAGTGTAGTTTGGAAGGTCATTATACCGGTACGTGCTTGCCAAATCGTTGAATCTCTCCCACGCTGCATAGAACGGCTAGTGTGGGGTCTTCCCACCTTAACAGTGATTAATAGACATAAGAAGGACTAATCATGCATTAATAACATCCTAAGGTTCTGGTTGTTACATGAGCTATCAGAATTACAGGACAAAATAAAGGACTTCAAAAAAATAAATCCATTACACTTCCAAAAGAATGATCATGTTTAGATTCATACTACTCCTAGAGTAGATACTAATCGAGACTTGATTCCTATACATTCCTGTGTTCCTCGTAGCTCACTGCCTCAACCCGACCCCTTAGTCCTTTAGTCCAAAAGCGTACCTACAGGGACAACACATCATAAGCATATACAATCTCATTTAACATCATAAAACATCATAGTGAATGCATGAAACATTTGGTTAAGTGAATATGCTGGTTATTCATTAACTTCTTATCGTTGTCCCTGATTCATAATCATGCATATGGGCATCTTACCCTGTGGCATCTTACCACATTATAAACATCGCATGGCCTCTTACCATGTGGGGCATCTTACCCCGTGGCATCTTACCACAAATAGTATCGCATGGCCTCTTACCATGTGGGGCATCTTACCCCGTGGCATCTTACCACAAATAGTATCGCATGGCCTCTTACCATGTGGGGCATCTTACCCCATGGCATCTTACCACATATAACATCATAGACATCTTATAAACACCGTAAACATCTTATAAACATCTTATAAACATCATCATTTCATCATGTATACTCATGCAATAAAAGCATAGTCATAGTGTAAAGATGTGTTTTACCGTCCGATGTCCGTACGTCTCTTACGTACCTTTTCAAAAGGAGGAGGAGTCAACAGACTTATCTCCTTGATTGTGCTGGTACCTGGGATGGCTCTACACAACCACATAATATAATATTAGGCACCGATACGAGAATCGAAATCAAATTTCAAAGAAAAAGAACATAAAATTTATAACATATGAACAGTAACTACCGATCGATCGTTCTCTCTTACCGATCGATTGCTAACTGTTCATCATTTTATCTTTTTTAGCTACGGCATTTGCCGATCGATCGGTGTTCATCACCGATCGATCGGTCGTTCCCATTCATGCGAGATTTTCCAGAAATCTCGAACACCTCAAATCACACCCTTTAAACTACTTCATAACATACATATAATGCCTAAACAAGCATATCAATAGCTTCATCATACTTCCATGCATGTATTAAAATTAAAGGTTCACTCATAACTTAAACCGACATGCATTAAAATAACCCATCTTTATCAGTGCTCATCCACATTTTCCGAAAAACAGGGCATCATAACTTCTACCCAGATTTTCGAGCACTACATTTCATAGCCATGATTCTCACATATAAACCATGCAACATGTTCGAACATATATGCTAGGGGCTTCATAAAACTTCTATGTAAGCACTTAAATTCAAGGTTTCATAAAACCTAAGCTAGCATGCATCATAACATCTTCATAAACTTAGAGCTCAACCAAACTTACAGAAAACAGGGCATCATGACATTACCCAGATTTTCGAACACCTAGTTTCAAGGCCAGCAATCTAACACATAAAACGTATAAGGTGTTCGATCTAACATGCTAGTAGTTACATAACACTAACATACAAGCACCCAATACCAAGGTTTCGACCAACCCTTATACTAGCATGCTTAAAACCACACAACCAAACCCTATCTTAACCAAGCTTCCAGAAAAGAGAGTCATGGATTACCTCACCCTTTTTGCTCCCTTTTTGGCAAGGATTTCTCAACACAATCCACAAGCCAAATTTCCACCTTTCGGCAGCTCTTCCTGGACGGTTTTGGGGAGAGGAAGGGGAGAGGAAGAAGTGTTTTTGGAGGCAATAAGTGAAGCATGGGTGAAGGATGTGATGGGGTATGGGCTGCCAAGTGGGGGGGGGGGGGGGGGGTGGCCGAGTGGCAGGGTGGGTGATGTGGGTTGGGTGGTCATGTGGTGTTTAATTGTGTCCCGGTAAATAGTACGATGTATTAAAATATCCTAACTCGATATTTTATAACTTCATTTAAATTAATACATCCTTTAAAACACCCAACATTCCCCCTAAATCATATCATCATATCATAATTATATTCCCCCAAATTGATTACACCACAACCCTTAAACATAACATAAATCATCATCATACCACATAATCATATAACATTTCGGGGGTATTACATTACTCCCCTACTTAAAAGATTTCGTCCTCGAAATCCACATTTATCATCATAATGGAACTAAACATTAAAAACATACTAGAGAATAGTTCCGGATAGTGCTGCACCATATGCCGTTCCGTCTCCCATGTAGCCTCCTCGACACCCCGACGATCCCACTGAACTTTGACCATCGGTATAACTTTGCTTCGTAGTCTGCGATCCTCTCGATCCAGAATTCTGATTGGTCGTTCTACGTAGGACACATCTGAGTCTAACTGAACTTCTGTAGGCTGTAAGACATGAGACGGGTCTGGCTCATACTTCCGTAACATGGAGACATGGAAAACATCGTGTATGCCAGACAAGGATGGTGGTAGAGCCAAACGATATGCCAAAGTACCGATACGCTGTAAAACTTCATATGGCCCAACATACCTCGGAGATAACTTTCCCCGCATCCCAAAACAAACCACACCCCTGAAGGGCGAGATCTTTAAGAAGACCCTGTCTCCTAACTGGAATTCCAGCGGTCGTCGCCGCTTATTTGCATAGGCCGCCTGCCTATCCTGGGCCGCTTTCATCTTTTGGCGTATCAATTTTATCTTACCTTCCATATCTCTGATCAGATCCGGTCCTCCGACCGCTTTGCTAGTCAAATCCTCCCAATACAGCGGTGATCTACATCGTCGTCCATACAGATTTTGAAAAGGAGCCATTTGAATGCTCGCCTGATAACTGTTATTATAGGAGAACTCCACCAGCGGCACTGAATCCTGCCACGGAGTATCAAACTCCAAAATACATGCCCTCAACATGTCCTCGAGCGTCTGAATGGTACGCTCTGTTTGGCCGTCTGTCTGAGGGTGATAGGTCGTACTCAGTCTTACCTCTGTGCCCAAAGCTGTCTTGAGACCCTCCCAGAAATGCGAAGTGAACCTCGGGTCCCTGTCAGACACTATCGAGACTGGAATACCATGCAATCTCACCACATCCCGTATATACATCTGGGCCATCGTCAAGTATGTATAAGACATAATGTAAGGGATGAAATGAGCCATCTTCGTCAGCCTATCTACGATCACCCAGATCGCGTCAAACCCTGAGGCCGTCCTCGGCAAGTGGGCCACGAAGTCCATAGATATATGCTCCCACTTCCATTCAGGCACCTCTAAGCACTACAGCTCACCACCAGGCCTCTGCCTCTCTGCCTTTACCTGCTGGCAGATCAAACATCTTTTAACAAAATTGATCACCTCACGCTTCATGCGTCTCCACCAGAATTGATTGCATAGATCTTTGTACATCTTCTTTCCCCCTGGGTGGATACTGAACCGACTACTGTGAGCTCGTTCCAATATTCCTCTACGCAGTTCTGGTGTATCTGGGACTACCCATCGGTTGCCCAGTCTCAAAGAATCATCCTCAGCCACTCTAAACTTGAATGGCTGACCCTGAAGTACCAATGATGTCCATCTCTGAACCTCACTATCCGACTTCTGGGCCTTCCTGATCGCCTCAAATATATCTGGCTCCGCCAATAAGGTCGACACTCGCACAGGCGACGTTTCTACATCGAAATCATAGCCCAAATGGCAATAAGAAGTCATTAAGGCCGACAAACACATAACATCCTCTGCAGTACTCTTCACCTTCCGACTTAAGGCGTCTGCTATTAAGTTTGCTTTACCTGGATGGTACTCAATTTCACAATCATAGTCTTTGAGCAAATCCATCCACCTTCTTTGCCTCATATTCAACTCTGCCTGAGTGAATAAGAACTTCAGGCTCTTATGGTCCGTATATATAGTGAAAGACGTGCCATACAAGTAATGCCTCCAGATCTTCAAGGCAAATATGATGGCCGCCAGTTCCAAATCATGCACTGGATAGCTAGCCTCGTGTGCCTTCAGCTGCCTCGATGCATAAGCCACCACGTGCTTATCTTGCATCAACACACAGCCCAAACCCTGCAGTGACGCATCCGTATACAAGGCAAACCTCTTATTCTCAGACGGAATTACCAATACAGGCGTTGTAGTCAAGCGACGCTTCAGTTCTTGAAAACTTTCCTCACAAGTTTCAGACCAAAAGAAGGGGACTCCTTTCTGAGTCAGCTGTGTCAGGGGTTTGGCAATCTTCGAGAATCCTTCGACGAAACGTCGGTAATAACCTGCCAAACCGAGGAAACTCCGTATTTCCGGTACAGAAGTGGGTGCAGCCCACTCTAACACAGCTTCAATCTTCCTGGGATCCACAGATATCCCATGGCTAGATATGACATGGCCCAAGAATACCACGCTGTCCAACCAGAACTCGCACTTACTAAGCTTTGCATATAGCTGATGATCCCTAAGGATCTGAAGTACTATCCTCAAGTGCCTTACATGCTCTTCTTCAGTCCGAGAGTAAATAAGTATGTCGTCAATGAAGACTATGACGAACTGATCCAAATATGGCTGGAACACTCTGTTCATCAAACTCATGAAGACAGCTGGGGCATTCGTCACCCCAAAAGGCATGACCAGGTATTCATAGTGCCCATATCTAGTCCTGAACGCCGTCTTCTGAACATCATCTTCTCTTACTCGAATCTGATGGTACCCCAAACTCAGATCGATCTTACTGTAAAGCCTCGTACCCTGCAACTGATCGAACAAGTCATCGATCCTCGGAAGTGGATACTTGTTCTTTACTGTAGCTTTGTTCAGTTGTCTATAGTCAATGCATAGACGCATCGATCCATCTTTCTTCTTAACAAATAAGACAGGCGCACCCCATGGCGATACGCTAGGGCGTATGTAGCCCTTGTCAAGGAGTGCTTGCAAATGAATCTTTAACTCCCTTAACTCTGCTGGTGCCATCCTATATGGGGCACGAGAAATTGCAGACGTCCCTGGTAGCAGTTCAATCCCAAACTCGACCTCTCTCGTCGGTGGGAATCCAAGAATTTCCTCCGGAAAGACATCAGCAAACTCCGCCACTACGGGCACATCCTCAACCTTTAGCTCTTTCCTCTTTTCCGTCATATTAACAGCAGAGATGAGATATCATGTATGACCTCGTTCCAATAACTGTGCCATCTTGACAGCAGATATCAACGGAATCTTTGGGCGAGAACCATCCCCAAAGAATGTCCACTGGACTCCCATGTCAGACCTGAAACGGACAGTCCTCTGCCTGCAGTCTACCACCGCCTGATACTTGTTCAGAACATCAATGCCCACAATGCAATCGAAGTCTGTCATTCCCAGCACAATCAAATCTGATCTTAACTCATTATCCTCAAAATAAATGAGGCCATCATAGACAATCTGATCCGTAGTCAAACTTCTTCCAGCGGGGGTCGAGACCATAAGAGGCATGGGCGACGGAGAAGTGCATATGTGGTGTCTTTCAACAAAATTCGTCGACACAAAAGAGTGTGACGCACCTGTGTCTATCAATATAAGAGCAGGGTGCGTAAATAAAAGATACGTACCCGCTATAACCTCCTCCGGAGCCGCTGTAGCCTGCTCCCTCGTCAAAGCATATACCTGTCCCTGAGGTGGCCCCGTGGGCTGACCTCCATACTGCCTCGGTGCGAAAGGTGGTCGGTGCTGTGCCGCTCTGTCCGCAGGCCTCCCCGTAGAGTTCTGCTGTCTTCCCCTGTTGGGACACTGTCGAGCAAAGTGGCCTCTGTCGCCACAGACATAGCATCCTACGCAATCCTTTGCCAAATGTGGTTGTCCACAAAGAGTGCACTGAACTCTTCCAGATCTGTCTCCCTGAGGCTGTCCTCTCCCTGATGGAGCATCATTCCTACGGTTCCCTTTCCATCGATTCTCGGACCTCTTGCCACTGAATCTCGACGCTGAAGTGTTTCCCCTAGGCTTAAACTGATCACCCCTGGGCTTCAAATTGTCAGAAGTGGATTTCTGAGGGGGTGCTGGAGGTGGCACTGCATCAGGATATGCGCCAACTCCCAATTCGGCTAGTTCAGCTCGTGAAAGCGCATCGTCAAAACAGGCAGGGCCATAGGTAATTACCCTTGCCTTAAACTGGTAAACTCATCCTCATTGGCTTGTATTGCAGCGGCTGAGAAGTAGCGGGTCAGAAACCGCGTTCGGAACATCTTCCAATTTATTTCCTGCCCCAGAGCCTCTTGCTCAATCACGGTGGTCTTCCACCACATCAGTGCCTTCTTGGCCAGCTGAAATTCTGCTAATCTGATCCAGGCCGTCTTTGCACAAGGCGCTGCCACAAATATCTGTTCAATCCTCTCCAACCACTCCTCAGCTTTTTCCCCTGATTCAGTTCCTTCGAACATCGGGGGTCGGTACATCATAAATTGAGCCAAGCTCAACTCCCACGTAGCAACTGTTGTTCAGAAGGTTCTTCGCCCAAGGCTGGTGGTGGCAGTGGATTCGTACGCCCAGCACTTGCATTTACACTAACGGCGTCACCCACTTCTATATTTGCTGCCATGCTGCAACACAAGGGTTAATAACAACACCAAAAGCAGTTCATAAAGTACATCGTTAGATAATTAAACATGTTAGCATAACATAGGAACTTCATATGCAACATACCTATAAAACATGTTCAAAAGTAAGCACCTAGCCAACTTATTGCTAAGGCTACCCTTCACTCATTCCCGAGTTATCTAGCCACTGCTCTGATACCACTAATGTGGTCTTCCCACCTTAACAGTGATTAATAGACATAAGAATGACTAATCATGCATTAATAACATCCTAAGGTTCTGGTTGTTACATGAGCTATCAGAATTACAGGCCAAAATAAAGGACTTCAAAAAAATAAATCCATTACACTTCCAAAAGAATGTTCATGTTTAGATTCATACTACTCCTAGAGTAGATACTAATCGAGACTTGATTCCTATACATTCATGTGTTCCTCGTAGCTCACTGCCTCAACCCGACCCCTTAGTCCTTTAGTCCAAAAGCGTACCTACAGGGACAACACATCATAAGCATATACAATCTCATTTAACATCATAAAACATCATAGTAAATGCATGAAACATTTGGTTAAGTGAATATGCTGGTTATTCATTAACTTCTTATCGTTGTCCCTGATTCATAATCATGCATATGAGCATCTTACCCTGTGGCATCTTACCATATTATAAACATCGCATGGCCTCTTACCATGTGGGGCATCTTACCCCGTGCCATCTTATCACAAATAGTATCGCATGTCCTCTTACCATGTGGGGCATCTTACCCCGTGGCATCTTACCACAAATAGTATCGCATGGCCTCTTACCATGTGGGGCATCTTACCCCGTGGCATCTTACAACATATAACATCATAGACATCTTATAAACACCGTAAACATCTTATAAACATCTTATAAACATCATCATTTCATCATGTATACTCATGCAATAAAAGCATAGTCATAGTGTAAAGATGTGTTTTACCGTCCGATTGCCCGTACGTCTCTTACGTACCTTTTCAAAAGGAGGAGGAGTCAACAGACTTATCTCCTTGATTGTACTGGTACCTGGGATGGCTCTACACAACCACATAATATAATATTAGGCACCGATACGAGAATCGAAATCAAATTTCAAAGAAAAAGAACATAAAATTTTATAACATATGAACAGTAACTACCGATCGATCGGTCTCTCTTACCGATCGATCGCTAACTGTTCATCATTTTCTCTTTTTTAGCTACGGCATTTGCCGATCGATCGGTGTTCATCACCGATCGATCGGTCGTTCCCATTCATGCGAGATTTTCCAGAAATATCGAACACCTCAAATCACACCCTTTAAACTACTTCATAACATACATATAATGCCTAAACAAGCATATCAATAGCTCCATCATACTTCCATGCATGTATTAAAATTAAAGGTTCACTCATAACTTAAACCGACATGCATTAAAATAACCCATCTTTATCAGTGCTCATCCACATTTTCCGAAAAACAGGGCATCATAACTTCTACCCAGATTTTCGAGCACTACATTTCATAGCCATGATTCTCACATATAAACCATGCAACATGTTCCAACATATATGCTAGGGGCTTCATAAAACTTCTATGTAAGCACTTAAATTCAAGGTTTCATAAAACCTAAGCTAGCATGCATCATAACATCTTCATAAACTTAGAGCTCAACCAAACTTACAGAAAACAGGGCATCATGACATTACCCAGATTTTCGAACACCTAGTTTCAAGGCCAGCAATCTAACACATAAAACGTATAAGGTGTTCGATCTAACATGCTAGTAGTTACATAACACTAACATACAAGCACCCAATACCAAGGTTTCGACCAACCCTTATACTAGCATGCTTAAAACCACACAACCAAACCCTATCTTAACCAAGCTTCCAGAAAATAGAGTCATGGATTACCTCCCCCTTTTTGCTCCCTTTTTGGCACGGATTTCTCAACACAATCCACAAGCCAAATTTCCACCTTTCTGCAGCTCTTCCTGGACGGTTTTGGGGAGAGGAAGGGGAGAGGAAGAAGTGTTTTTGGAGGCAATAAGTGAAGCATGGGTGAAGGATGTGATGGGGTATGGGCTGCCAAGTGGGGGGGGGGGGGGTGGCCGAGTGGCAGGGGTGGGTGATGTGGGTTGGGTGGTCATGTGGTGTTTAATTGTGTCCCGGTAAATAGTACGATGTATTAAAATATCCTCACTCGATATTTTATAACTTCATTTAAATTAATACATCCTTTAAAATACCCAACATTCCCCCTAAATCATATCATCATATCATAATTATATTCCCCCAAATTGATTACACCACAACCCTTACACATAACATAAATCATCATCATAGCACATAATCATATAACATTTCGTGGGTATTACAGCTAGAATGGTTGTTGGCCAAATCTTGTGAATGCTTGTTGATGTAGCATCTCCAAGTACCTCACAAGACAAAAAAAACAAAAACCAAAAAAAAAAAAAACAAATGACTAAACTACAGTCAACTAATATCGTTTGATATTATTAAAACTAGTCCCCGGCAGCGGCGCCAAAAACTTGATCACTATTATTTTAAACAATATTTTTCAGTATAGCGACTATGTACCGCAAGTGCACAGTGTCAAGTTTTAGTATAATGATATGAAAAGTACGGATTGTCGATCCCACGAGGACTAGAAAATAAGTACCAAACTCCACTAGTTTAACTATATTTAGTCTACGATAATTGGTTGTGATTAATTAACTAAATTGACTAATGAACTCAAGATCAACCCAAAAACACAAGAACAAATAAGAATATAATCAAAAGAAACAATTATCAAGACTTTCGGTTCACCTATGTAATCCCCCACAATTCACCTATTAGTTAAGAATCGAATTCAAACAATCTAAGGTGACGAGTTTTTCAAATTTATCTAATATACTCTCTCGAGTTATATTAAACATAATATCAAATTGTAGTAAGTCACTCTCGTGTACTTATTTAACGACACAATATTGTATTAAGATCCGTGAAAACTTCTAGCTTTCGATTACTAGATATCTATAGCTATCACATGTGTATTTGACTTCATCTCTCGATCTCGGTCTGAAATCCACGGCATAAACCACTATATTGAATCACAATTTTATCTCTCGATCTCAATTGTAATTTACTATCGTTCAAGGACGGTCAAACCCTTAAAAGCATGAAGAACAATGATCTATGCACTTAGATAATAAGAATCAATCAAAAACATTCAATTAAAATCATGGGTTCATACAAAGGATCCCCTAAGTCTTGATAACAAACCTAGCCAACAATCTCCATCAAATAACAATGCATAAACATGTTTTGCAACATTCTAAACATTAAAATCTAATGAAAATATAGAACTAGAGTTAGAAATACAGAAATAACGAGAGGCGTTGACTCCTTGCGTTGCTCCGTCGTCCCGTCTCTTCCGATGCGTCTTCTCTTCAATGGTTATGGTGTATGGATGTTGGAGAGGATGATGAATGATTGGAGGCTGTGTATCCTAGGTCAATTATGAGCCAAAAAGTCCCAAAACCGTCCATGATAGTCCATATTTATGGTAGGAGGAGTTTCACCAAGTTTGGACACCAAATAACCAAGATGGAACAAAATCCCGAATTTTTCGAGTCCTGGCGATCGATCGGCAGTAATTGGCGATCGATCTCCATAACATTCTGCCTCGAGGCGATCGGTTGCCTCATTTGAGGCAATCGGTCGTGGTGTGTGCTTATCGTGTACGCCCAAATTAACCCCACTCAATCCTCAAGATTGATAACAATAATGTAGTAGCGTGAGTAGGGATCGATCCCACGAGGAGGTGTTTGTGTTAATGAAAATCAAAATCAAAAGATTAAAAGATGGGGTTGTGAATGAATTATACTAATTAAAATTAAAACTAAAGATTAAACTAATGAAAGCGATTCTTGGTATCGGTCGACTCTTCCTTGGCATTATCATCTATTTCATCGATTCACAAAAGACTCAATTTTTCATATGAATATTCATTGTTGGACGTTTGATCCAATAATCAAAGTCCTATCTCACCTTACGTTTAGTTAAGTAGCCCAAGCGTTCTAGTTTAACCCTTATCAAACAATCAATCAAAATACAAGCGATTAAGATTTAAATCGATGATAGCATATGAACTAGTGAGATCAATGAAGCTAAACAACATAATCCAAGTGTCTATGTTTAATCTAGTCAAGTGTTCTTTCTAAGAATTTAACAAACTCACAAGCGGAAATTCATCAATCTTAGTTGCTTCGTAAATTAGAGGGATCAAACGATTCCGTATTTGATATCTAATTTAGCAATAGATTTCATGCAAGTTACTAGGTTGTCAATCCAATAAACAAACACAACAATCATATCAATAAAATCAGAAAAACTCTTGATCCTCAATAAAATTGATAATTAAAGCATAAAAATCTCCCCAAGATAAATAAAATCCAAGGATTTGTCTTCCTCAACCAAGAATTAAAAACTTGCTAGACATAATCTAAGAAAAATGATAAATGAAAGCAAGGGAAATAAAACTAATCCGATCTCCGCTCGTCGAGGTGTCAATCCCGCCTTCACTTCGATCTTCGTAGCGTTCTTCAACAATATTGAGTGAAAAATTGTAAAACTATTCTAAATTACTCTACCCTAACTATCTAGATGATCTTTAGTCTGATTTTTGTCCATATATGTATAGGGAGGCTGATGGAGTAGGTTAGAATCTATGTGGGAAGGAAAGAAATCAAGTCTTTACACTTTCCAAAACTCTGCTGGCGTAGCTACGCCAGAAAATGGCGTAAAGACGCTTGATGATGTGTCAAAAATATGGCTTCCCGCATTTTTGGCGTATTTACGCCTCCAAATGGCGTAATTACGCCTGTCCATGCCGTAGCATTGGCGTAATTACGCCTGAGAATGGCGTAATTACGCCTGTCCTCCATTTTTCTGGCGAGTTTTGTATTTTGGTTGTAACTTTCTCGTACTAACTCTGAATTTGATGAATCAGCTGTCCACGAGAAGATACCTTAAAGTTCTACAACTTTTCTATGGACCACATTTCCAAAACATGGCTCGAACATATAAAAATTTGAGGAGAAAGGAGCAACATGTGTCTTGGATTCTGGTTTTTTTTCCTTTTTTTCTTCAACTTTAGTCATTCTTTCATCATTTTAGCTTGATTTCTTCACATTTCCCTACATTTACACAAATATACGATTAGGTAGCATATGTATCAATTTATCCATCAAAATATACCAAATCGTAGATAATTAAGCGCAATAGATGTGTCTATTTCTAGTTACATCAAACACCCTCATACTTACTCTTTACTCGACCTCGAGTAAATCAGACAAAACTACATTATTTTTTTGCTTGGCTCATAGCATCATAACAAACTAACTTGTCCTCACTTTTATGCCTCAAGAATTATAAACATGCATAGTAATGAAAGGCGGTGAAAAATTAATAATGGAACAAGTTCAATCCATAAACAATTCGTACCCAACAAAGTAGTGAACGTGTGTGTGTGGTCATAAACAAGTGTCATGTACAAATTATAGATCCAAAAGAAGCAAATCCACAATAGTTCAAGTCATACACTAACACAAGTATAAGCTCACTTGTACACTCTTCTCCACTATCTTAGCTACTTTGCAAACACGAATCAAGTAGGTCTTTATTAGCTTGTAGCTTGGCCTAGGTATTGGCTTATGAAAGAAAGGGTAAATGTATATCAAACAAGAGAGTATGATGATATGTACACTAAACGCTTCTTTTCTTGCTTGAATTTTTCAACTTTTATTTCAACATTTTCTTCTTTTGTGCCTTGGCTCCCCTTGGAGTCATATTTTTATCTATTTCCTCAAGGCATTCCTTTTCTTTCATGCATTCCATTCTTTTGACAATAGCTCTCAAAACATTTGAATCATTGATAACATAAGTGCATGTGAATGAAACACATCATACTCCCTTCAAAGGTATGTATAGAATTCATATTTAGGCTCATTAGGGAAGGATGATAAGCTAGTCAAAGAATATCGAATGAGGGTCGTGTGTATGCTTAGCATACAACCATTCTTTTGCATTAAGGATCAAAAAGGGTACTAGTGATTGATTTTCTTTACATGGTAGGCTTGAAAGGCTCAAATGCATCAAAGATCGCCTATATCACTTTCATGTTTGCAAGTAGTCTAGACATACGCCTCAAAGAGAATGTAGTTAGTTCTAGCATGTATTAGAGACTTCTTAAGATTATCACCAAATTCACACAATCTTCACTAAGTTATGCACACTTCACAAGCCATGACAATAACGTGGTCAAAATATTCAACTACTAAGTTAAAGTAAACTTTGCATTAGAGTTCAAAGTGTTCCAAGGTTAACAATTCACCTTTGTTCAAAAGCATGCATGATATCAATTAGGTTTCATCATGGGCTAGTGATTCTAAGCATGTGTTCATTACTAACTATGAGCTCAAAATTTTCAAATTTTTTGATTTTTTTTTGTATTTTTATACTAAGAAAAACAATAACACGATGTAAGGAAAAAATACAAGAAAAGATAAAAGACTAACTACTAAAGTAATAAAAATAAAAGGGAGAAAGGAAACTAACTCCCCTTGGGTTGCCTCCCAAGCAGCGCCTCTGTTTAACGTCAGTGGCCCGACGCTAGTCCTCGTGATCAGTCGAAGTGAGGTGGATCCTCTAGAGCCACCTTGGCATTCACTTATCCACCTTCCTCGTCTTGGACACCCTCGTAGTAATGCTTCAATCGGTGACCATTCACCTTGAATGTCTTAGTGGTGTCCAAACTCTGAATTTCCACTGCACCATGAGGATATACATTAGTAATGATGTAAGGTCCATGCCATCTAGAACGAAGCTTACCTGGGAATAGGTGAAGGCGTGAATGGTAAAGGAGAACTTTTTGACCAACTTCAAAACTCCTTCTTGATATCATTTTGTCATGGAAGTCCTTCGTCTTTTCCTTGTAGATCCTTGCACTCTCATATGCCTCATTTCTTATTTCTTCAAGTTCTTGCAATTGCAACTTTCGATGCAAGCCACTCTCATCATAGTTCATGTTGAAATGCTTCACAGCCCAGTATGCTCTATGCTCCAACTCTACAGGAAGGTGACATGGTTTACCAAAAATGAGTCGATATGGGACATACCTATTGAGGTCTTATACGCAGTCCGATAAGCCCAAAGTCCATCATCCAGTCTTAAGCTCCAATCCTTCCTCGTGGGATTGACAGTCTTTTCCAATATGTCTTTGATTTCTCGGTTAGAGACCTCGGCTTGGCCATTTGTTTGTGGATGGTAGGCGGTGGAGATTTTGTGGGAGACATGATACTTCTTGAAAACACTTTCCACCGTCCTATTGCAAAAGTGTGTACTTCGATCACTGATGATAGCTCTCGGGATTCCAAACCTAGAAAAAAGGTTATGTTTGATAAAATCTGCAACAACTTTGGAATCGTCCGGTAGCAATAGCTTCTACCCATTTCGAAACATAGTCAACAACAAGAAGTATATAAATATGAACATAAGAGATAGGGAATGGTCCCATAAAGTCGATGCCCCATACGTCAAAAATTTCAGATATAAGAATGGGTTGTTGAGGCATCTCCTTTCGTTGGGAAATATTACCGGTCATTTGGCATTGCGCACAGTTCTTGCAAAAGTAGTAGGCATCACGAAATAGGGTAGGCCAAAAGAATCCACACTCTAGCACCTTCCTAGATGTCCTCTTTGCACCAAAATGTCCCCCACAAACATAGGAATGACAGAACTTAAGAATGTTATTTACCTCAGTTTTGGGTATGCATCTCCTAATGATTTGGTCCGCACAGTTCTTCCATAGGTAAGGATCATCCCACACATAGTACTTTGCATCACTCCTTATCTTAGCTCTTTGAGACCTAGATAATTCAGAAGGTAGTACATTAGAAGCTAAGAAGTTCACAATATGAGCATACCATGGAAGATTGTCGCTTATGGATAGTAGATGCTCATCCAGGAATTCATCCTTCAAACAAAGCTCCTCATCCACGTGTGGTAGACGGCTTAAGTGATCCGCTACTTTGTTCTCGCTACCCTTCTTATCCTTGATTTGTATGTCAAACTCACTCAAGAGCAAAATCCATCTTATCAACCTTGGTTTGCCTCCTTCTTCGTCATCAAATAGCGAAGAGCTGCATGATCAGAATACACAATGACTTTAGTACCAAGTAGATAAGATCGAAATTTTTCAAGAGCAAAAACAACTGCTTAAAGCTCTTTTCAGTAGTGGAATAGTTCCGTTGAGCATCATTCAAGGTCTTTGAGGCATAGTAGATGGCATGTGATGCTTTCCCATCCTTTTGGCCTAAAACAACACCAACCGCATAGTCACTGGCATCGCACATGATTTCGAAGGGCTTACTCCAGTCGGGTGGTTGTATGATGGGGGTAGAAGTCAATGACTCCTTCAGTCGATCAAAATCTCTCTTGTTTGCTTCATCCATCTCAAATGGAACATCCTTTGGTAATAGCTTACACAAAGGTATAGCTATCTTAGCGAAATCCTTGATGTACCTCCTGTAGAAACCTACATGTCCAAGAAAAGAGCGCACATCCCGAACACAAGTAGGATAAGGTAAAGATTGCATAACATCAATTTTTGCATTGTCTACCTCTATACCTTTAGCAGAAACAACATGACCCAACACTATACCTTGTTCTACCATAAAATGACATTTTTCAGAATTTAGAACAAGGTTAGTCTCTATGCATCTTTTTAAAACAAGTGTAAGGCTAGCAAGACAATCATTGAATGAGTTACCGTATACAGTAAAATTGTCCATGAATACCTCTAGAATATGCTCAATAAACTCAGAAAAGATGCTAACCATACACCGTTGAAACGTGGCTGGAGCATTGCATAGTCCAAATGGCATGCATCGATAGGCGAATGTGCCAAAAGGGCATGTGGAAGTAGTCTTTTCTTGGTCCTCCGGTGCAATAGCAATCTGAAAATAACCCGAATAACCATCAAGAAAACAATAGTATGAATGGCAAGCTAACCTCTCAAGCATTTGATCAATGAAGGGTAGAGGGAAGTGATCCTTTCGAGTCACAACGTTTAGCTTCCGGTAGTCTATACACACTCGCCATCCATTTTGAATACGTGTGGGCACAAGTTCGTCATCTTTGTTCTTTATCACAGTAATACCGGTCTTCTTTGGTACCACTTGGACGGGACTGACCCATTGACTGTCGGAGATAGGGTATATCACCCCAACCGCTAAAAGCTTCAAAATCTCTTATTTCACCACATCCATCATAGGTGGGTTAAGCTTCCTCTGGGGCTGACGTGTAGGGCTTCCTCCGTCTTCAAGTAGAATGCGGTGCATGCATGTGGAGGGACTGATTCCCTTGATGTCAGCTATGGTCCAACCAATTGCAGTCTTGTGCTCCTTGAGCACCTGAATAAGATCTTTCTCTTGTGCATCCCCCAACTTGCTAGAGATGATTACTGGTAATGTATTTCCTTCACCAAGGAATACATATTTGAGATGGCTAGGTAGTGGCTTCAACTCTATGGTAGGTGCCTGTAAAATAGATGGAATAACTCTAGTGTTAGAACAGGCAATGATATAAAAGAAACGTTACCTGACTGATGTAGCTCAGGTGTATCATCCAAGGCATCTATGGTATCTTTCAACTCATACAACTTCTCATCCTCCTTCTTCATATCCATGGTAAGAGAGACTTCCAAGTCGTCTTTCCCTACAATCTCAAAAATTTCCTGTGACAAATAGTCAATAACATCAATAGAATACACAGTGTCATCATCATTGCGAGGATATTTCATGGCATCATAAACTTTAAAAGTAACAATCTCACCATCAAATTCCATAGTAAGGGTACCACTATGCACATCTATCTTGGTCTTAGAAGTTTTGAGGAATGGTCTTCCTAACAAAATGGGACTACTCTTATCACCATTCTCCATATCAAGGACATAAAAAACCGCAGGGAATACCAATTCGTTCACTTGCACAAGCACATCCTCAATCACACCCCTAGGATATGCACTAGACCTATCCGCTAGTTGAATAACCACTCCAGTAGAGTTCAAAGGACAAAGTTGTAGAGAAGCATATATAGAATATGGCATGACATTAATTGATTGTAAGGACCCTAATCCTTAAGTGCGGAAATAAGGCATAATAGAGCTAATATAATGATCAGAGTGAGAAAAGAACATGTTGAGTCTATGAGCTTAAGCATTACATGCCATAATAATAAGGACTTCCAAAAAGAATGGATTAATTACATTCCTCATCAATGAATGCTATCAACTAGTTTTACACTACTCCTAGAGTAGACACTAGACAAAATAATCCTGTCCTTTAATCCTCAAAAGAATGCTTCACAAGCTCACCACCTCAACCCGTTCAAAGCTTGCTATCATGCCAAAAAGGTACCTACAAGGACAACCCCCAAACATGAGCAATAATAATCATTCATATTCAACACAATATGAAGATAAAGCGTAAATGCATAATCAATATAAAACACTTCCTGTTTTCCATGCATTTCAAACGCTTCCCGTTTGGTTGTCCCTGTACCATAACTCATGAGTATAATCAACAGATTATTTTTAATGGCCAAAACATGTCATGACATCATATACCATCTCAACAGTACCAAATATTGGTCACCATTCCCTAGTCTGTCCATCACAGTGTATTTTAATGCCCCTCGCTTATTTTCATATGGGCGGCATCGGATAACCTCGCTTCAATGGACATGCGGTACTCCCACCCCTCGCTTCACAGAGAGCGGCAAATACCATTTCCTCGCCCCATATGACAACCACGCTCAAATGTGACATGCGGCGCTCCCACCCCTCGCTTCACATTTAGCGGAACCAAAACAAAAAGCGGCAAGCATTAAAATCATCAAAGGATGACCACGACTCATGGGATGTGCATCCAATAATCATAATATGCATCTATCATCAATATGCATCAATTACCATGTATATGCATCCACAATGCAATACCACATATGGCATAAATCAACATGTATATGCATCCACAATGCAATACCACATATATACCCGCATCCACAATGCATAATCAATGAGTATATAAAATACATGTTACCGTTGGGTGCCCGTACGTCCACTACGTACCTTTCCAAAAGTGGAATTGGTCCGGCTTCAATTCCTCGGTTGTGTTGCTACCTGTGATGGTTCTACACAATCACACAACCCCATATTAGAAGCCAAATAATAGCCAAATACCAAAAATTTGACAAAATAAACCATTTTCCAAAATTCCACAGGCGGCGATCGATCGCTTCCCCTAGGCGATCGATCGCCTCAAAATTTACACAGCGGCGATCGGTCGCCCCAAACATGGCGATCGATCGCCATTCCTTTGAAAAACCTACTGCCTCTCGGCGATCGGTCGCCTCATAACAGGCGATCGATCGCCTAACCCAAAATTTTGGTACTGCCTTGCGGCGATCGATCGCCCCATTTCAGGCGGTCGATCGCCTCGTACAGACTCGCGATTTTTCACCATTTTTGCTTCCAAAAACCTTCCAACCCATACCAACACTTAACCCAACAAACCAACATCAACAAATAACATCATAACTACCAAAATAAACTTCAAAACAAGTATAAATCCAACATTAACCAAATCCACAACAACCCAACACAAACCCATTTCAAAATCATTAAAAACCCTTCCAAAACTAACCCAAACACAATAAAAATGATAATGAGGCATCCATACCTCTTGGGGACCTCAAATCACCCAATAATCTTCACAAATCAAGACTTTTGGAAGGTTTTCTCTTCAACCCTAAGCTCAAGCTCGAAAATGGAAGAAGGAAAAGGGTTTGTGGGTTTTGATTTGGTAAAGTGATAGTGATTTGGTAAAGTGGGGTTGGGGATAAAAGGGTTGGGTTTAATTAAAAAGCATACCAACAATTCCATGGTGTATAAAACACCCCAACATGATATTTTTCAAAGCATTTTCTCAAAATGCACCATAATATCAATTAACACATGATTTCTAATCAATTGCTACCAAAGGCAAATAAATCATGCTCCCAATAATATTTACCCAACATGCACCACATGTACCCTGAAATGCAACCCCGGGTCATCCTATCCACATGACCATGCATTTCCATAAGGTAAATAAATTCCAACACATAATTAATTACTACCATAATTAATCATATGAACACAATTAAAGCCACATAGCAATTAACCATTTCGGGATGTCACAATACTCCCCTACTTATAAGATTTCGTCCTCGAAATCACATGCACTTACCCCAAAAGAAACTAAACATAAACTCATACCAGAGAATAGTTCCGGGTAGTGCTGCACCATATGCCGCTCCGTCTCCCACGTAGCCTCCTCGACACCCCTGCGATCCCACTGAACCTTGATCATAGGTATCACTTTGTTCCGAAGCCTACGGTCTGCTCGATCTAGAATTCTGACAGGCCGTTCCACATAAGATACATCGGATTCCAACTGAACTTCGGAAGGCTGCAACACGTGAGACGGATCCGGCTCATACTTCCGCAGCATCGATACATGAAGCACATCATGTATACCAGATAAAGAAGGCGGCAAGGCCAGTCGGTAAGCTAAAGTGCCAATGCGCTGCAAAATCTCGTACGGTCCAACATACCTCGGAGACAGTTTCCCGCGCATCCCAAATCGCACAACGCCTCTGAAAGGCGAGATCTTCAAAAAGACCTTATCTCCCAACTGAAATTCCAACGGTCTCCGCCGTTTATTTGCATAAGCAGCCTATCTGTCCTGAGCCGCTTTCATTTTCTGCCTTATTGTCTTTATCTTCTCTTCCATCTCCCGAATCAGCTCTGGTCCTCCGACCGATTTGCGGTCCAAATCATCCCAACATAAGGGTGATCTACACCGTCTGCCATAAAGAGCTTCAAACGGAGCCATCTGAATACTCGCCTGGTAGCTATTGTTATAAGAAAACTCTACCAAAGGCACTGAATCCTGCCAAGAGGCATCGAACTCCAAGACACAAGCTCTTAACATGTCCTCGAGCGTCTGAATAGTGCGCTCGGTCTGGCCATCCGTTTGAGGATGATAAGCAGTACTCAATCTGACTTCAGTTCCCAAGGCTGACTGAAGGCCTTCCCAAAAATGAGATGTGAATCGCGGATCCCGATCTGACACTATCGAAACGGGGATCCCATGCAATCTCACCACATCTCTAATATACAACTGCGCCATCCTCAAAAATGTGAAAGTCATGCTATAGGGGATAAAATGAGCCACCTTGGTCAATCGATCCACAATCACCCAAATAGCATCGAAGCCTGAAGCACTCCTCGGCAAATGAGTCACGAAGTCCATGGAAATGTGCTCCCACTTCCACTTCGGTATCTCCAAGCTTCTCAGCTCGCCGCCAGGTCTCAGTCTCTCTGCCTTAACCTGCTGGCAGATCAAACACCTCTTCACAAAAGCGACGACATCTGATTTCATCCTTTTCCACCAAAAATGACCACGCATCTATGTACATCTTCTTCCCGCCTGGGTGGATGCTAAGTCTGCTACTGTGAGCTCGCTCCAAGATCCTTTTACGCAACTCCGGCGTACTTGGAACCACCCATCGGTCACCCAATCTCAATGACCCGTCATCGGCCACCCTGAACTTCGTTGGCTGACCTAGATGTACTAAAGATAACCACCTCTGAACTTCATCATCTGACCTCTGAGCTCTCCGGATACTCTCATAAATATCTGGCTCAGCTAACAAAGTTGATACATACACAGGCGATGCATCAATGTCAAAATCATAGCCCAGATGGCAATAGGAGGTCATCATAGCAGACAAATGGATGACGTCCTCAGCAGAACTCCTTACTTTCCGGCTCAGAGCGTCTGCTGTCAAATTGGCCTTCCCGGGATGGTACTCTATCTCGCAATCGTAGTCCTTGAGTAGGTCCATCCACCTCCTCTGCCTCATGTTCAGCTCTGCCTGAGTGAATAAAAATTTGAGGCTCTTGTGGTCTGTGTATATGGTGAATGAAGTACCATATAAGTAATGTCTCCAGATCTTCAGGGCGAAGATGATAGCCGCCAATTCCAAGTCATGAACTGGATATCTGGTCTCATGCGGCTTCAACTGCCTCGATGCATAAGCTACCACATGCTTATCTTGCATCAGAACACACCCAAGGCCCTGCAGTGATGCGTCAGTATACAGAACAAATCTGGAGTTCTCCGTCGGGATCACTAACACTGGCGCCGTCGTCAACCGGTGCTTTAACTCTTGGAAGCTCTCCTCACAAGCTTCTGACCAAAAGAAAGGCACTCCTTTCTGAGTCAACTGAGTCAGCGGCTTGGCAATCTTTGAAAAGCCCTCGACAAAGCGCCGATAATACCCGGCCAAACCCAGAAAACTCCGGATCTCAGGCACAGAAGTGGGGGCAGCCCACTCCATCACAGCCTCAATCTTCTTGGGATCTACAGATATCCCGCTGCTCGATATGACATGCCCCAGAAACACCACACTGCTCAGCCAGAATTCACACTTACTGAGCTTAGCATATAACTGATGCTCTCTGAGAATCTGAAGCACCGTCCTCAAGTGTTTCACATGCTCCTCCTCGCTCCGGGAGTAGATAAGAATATCGTCAATAAACACAATGACGAACTGATCAAGATACTGCTGAAACACTCTGTTCATCAGACTCATAAAGACTGCTGGAGCATTCGTCACGCCGAACGGCATCACTAAGAACTCATAATGTCCATATCGGGTCCGGAACGCTGTCTTCTGCACATCTTCCTCTCTGACCCGAATCTGATGATACCCGGATCTCAAATCAATCTTACTATACACCCTGGTACCTTGCAACTGATCAAATAGATCATCGATCCTTGGAAGAGGATACTTGTTCTTCACTGTAGCCTTGTTCAGTTGCCGGTAATCGATACACAACCGCATCGAACCGTCCTTCTTCTTCACAAAGAGAACTGGTGCGCCCCATGGGGACACGCTCGGGCGTATATATCCCTTGTCCAAGAGATCCTGCAACTGTTCTTTCAACTCTCTCAGCTCAGCCGGTGCCATCCTATAAGGTGCACGAGAGATAGCGGATGTCCCTGGCAACAGCTCGATCCCAAACTCAACTTCCCTAGCCGGTGGGAATCCTGGGATCTCTTCTGGGAATACATCAGCAAACTCTGCTACCACTGGTACATCCTCAACTCTGAGTTCCTTACTCTTCCCAGACGTGTCCACGGCATAAATGAGATAGCCCGTGTGGCCACGTTCCAACAACTGAGTCATCTTGATCGCTGAAATCAACGGAATCTTCGCACGAGAACCGTTGCCATAGAAAGTCCACTGACTGCCCAACTCCGGTCTGAACTTCACTGTCCTCTGTCGGTAATCTACCACTGCCTGATATCTGTTCAGAACATCAATACCCAAGATGCAGTCGAAGTCTGACATACCCAATATGATCAAGTCTGCCTTCAACTCGTTGCCCTCAAAATAAATGAGGCAGTCTGCCATAAATTGATCAGCAACAACATTCCTTCCAGTGGGTGTCGAGACAAGGAGAGGCGTGGGTAAAGAAGACGTGCGCATATGGTGTCTCTCCACGAATCCCACAGACACAAAGGAATGGGAGGCACCTGTATCTATCAAAACAAAAGCAGGGTACGTAAATAAATGACACGTACCGGCAATCACCTCCTCCGGGGCTGCCTGAGCCTGCTCTCTGGTCAGTGCATACACCTGTCCCTGGGGTGGTCCTACTGTCTGACCTCCCGATGGTCGAGGCCCAAACTGCTGCCTCTGCTGCACTGTCCGGTCATCAAATCTCGGCATGTTGCCCTGATACTCTGACTGTCCTCCCCGAGTGGGGCAATACCGAGCGATGTGGCCCATCTTGCCACAGACATAACATGCAGGACACTTGTTTGAAGAGTGTGGCCCTCCACAATTGTTGCACCTCGGCTCTCCCGGCCTATCCCCTTGTGAAGATCCTCGATTGGCCGACCAATTACCCTTCTTGTTATCCTGCTTCTGTCCAAAGTGTTTCTTTCCACCATACCTTGAAGATGAAGAGGCACCACGGGGCTTAAATGGCTCACCCCGAGGCCTCAAACTGTCACTAGTCTGCCTCTGTTGCGGTACCGGTGGTGGCATAGCGTAAGCTCCCACTCCTAGCTCAGCAAGCTCCGCTCTTGTAAGAGCGTCATCAAAAGAGGTTGGGTTATTAGTGATAACCCGGTCATAGAGCTCCGGTCGCAATCCCTTCATAAAGTTTCTCATCTTAGCGTGTCCACTGGTGGCAATGTGGGGAACGTATCTCAACAACGAAGAGTACCGTGTGGCATAGTCTGCCACTGTCATGTTCCCCTGCCTCAGACTTGTAAATTCATCCTCCTTTGTCTGTCTTGCTGCCGCGGAGAAGTACCGATTCAGAAACCTAGTTCTGAAGAGAGTCCAGTCAATCACAGCACCCAGTGCTCTCATTTCCATCACTGTGCTCCTCCACCACATCAGAGGTTTCTTGGCTAATTGAAACTCCGCTAGCCTCAGCCAAGCTGTCACAGCACAAGGAGCAGATCTGCTCAAGTCTTTCCAACCACTCTTCAGCCTCTTCTCCGGACTCTGTCCCCTCAAACCGGGGCGGATGATAAGAGAGAAATTGTGTCAAGCTAATCTCACCCGGTAGCAGCAACTGAACCACTGGTTCCATTCCCACAGCCGGTGGAGGTAGCGGGTTTGTCTGTCCAATACTAGCATTCATGCTCCCCATATCACCGACTTCCTCATTAGCAGCCATGCTGTAACACAAATGTTAACAACAATTCCAAAGCAATGCATGATATACCGTTAGATAACAGGAGTGATATAAGCATGTTAGTATAACAGGATATACAAAATATGCACCACATGCATAAACATGCTTCAAATGTAAGCACCTAGCTAAACATGCTAAGGCTACCCTTCACTCGTTCCCGGGTTCTCTAACCACTGCTCTGATACCACTAATGTAAGGACCCTAATCCTTAAGTGCGGAAATAAGGCATAATAGAGCTAATATAATGATCAGAGTGAGAAAAGAACATGTTGAGTCTATGAGCTTAAGCATTACATGCCATAATAATAAGGACTTCCAAAAAGAATGGATTAATTACATTCCTCATCAATGAATGCTATCAACTAGTTTTACACTACTCCTAGAGTAGACACTAGACAAAATAATCCTGTCCTTTAATCCTCAAAAGAATGCTTCACAAGCTCACCACCTCAACCCGTTCAAAGCTTGCTATCATGCCAAAAAGGTACCTACAAGGACAACCCCCAAACATGAGCAATAATAATCATTCATATTCAACACAATATGAAGATAAAGCGTAAATGCATAATCAATATAAAACACTTCCTGTTTTCCATGCATTTCAAACGCTTCCCGTTTGGTTGTCCCTGTACCATAATTCATGAGTATAATCAACAGATTATTTTTAATGGCCAAAACATGTCATGACATCATATACCATCTCAACAGTACCAAATATTGGTCACCATTCCCTAGTCTGTCCATCACAGTGTATTTTAATGCCCCTCGCTTATTTTCATATGGGCGGCATAGGATAACCTCGCTTCAATGGACATGCGGTACTCCCATCCCTCGCTTCACAGAGAGCGGCAAATACCCTTTCCTCGCCCCATATGACAACCACGCTCAAATGTGACATGCGGCGCTCCCACCCCTCGCTTCACATTTAGCGGAACCAAAACAAAAAGCGGCAAGCATTAAAATCATCAAAGGATGACCACGACTCATGGGATGTGCATCCAATAATCATAATA
Organism: Haberlea rhodopensis; assembly: GCA_907163345.1. Classification (NCBI taxonomy): domain Eukaryota; kingdom Viridiplantae; phylum Streptophyta; class Magnoliopsida; order Lamiales; family Gesneriaceae; genus Haberlea; species Haberlea rhodopensis. Next base: position 511,680 of record CAJQUN010000369.1, read on the forward strand.
TGCATCTATCATCAATATGCATCAATTACCATGTATATGCATCCACAATGCAATACCACATATGGCATAAATCAACATGTATATGCATCCACAATGCAATACCACATATATACCCGCATCCACAATGCATAATCAATGAGTATATAAAATACATGTTACCGTTGGGTGCCCGTACGTCCACTACGTACCTTTCCAAAAGTGGAATTGGTCCGGCTTCAATTCCTCGGTTGTGTTGCTACCTGGGATGGTTCTACACAATCACACAACCCCATATTAGAAGCCAAATAATAGCCAAATACCAAAAATTTGACAAAATAAACCATTTTCCAAAATTCCACAGGCGGCGATCGATCGCTTCCCCTAGGCGATCGATCGCCTCAAAATTTACACAGCGGCGATCGGTCGCCCCAAACATGGCGATCGATCGCCATTCCTTTGAAAAACCTACTGCCTCTCGGCGATCGGTCGCCTCATAACAGGCGATCGATCCCGAAATTTTGGTACTGCCTTGCGGCGATCGATCGCCCCATTTCAGGCGGTCGATCGCCTCGCACAGACTCGCGATTTTTCACCATTTTTGCTTCCAAAAACCTTCCAACCCATACCAACACTTAACCCAACAAACCAACATCAACAAATAACATCATAACTACCAAAATAAACTTCAAAACAAGTATAAATCCAACATTAACCAAATCCACAACAACCCAACACAAACCCATTTCAAAATCATTAAAAACCCTTCCAAAACTAACCCAAACACAATAAAAATGATAATGAGGCATCCATACCTCTTGGGGACCTCAAATCACCCAATAATCTTCACAAATCAAGACTTTTGGAAGGTTTTCTCTTCAACCCTAAGCTCAAGCTCGAAAATGGAAGAAGGGAAAGGGTTTGTGGGTTTTGATTTGGTAAAGTGATAGTGATTTGGTAAAGTGGGGTTGGGGATAAAAGGGTTGGGTTTAATTAAAAAGCATACCAACAATTCCATGGTGTATAAAACACCCCAACATGATATTTTTCAAAGCATTTTCTCAAAATGCACCATAATATCAATTAACACATGATTTCTAATCAATTGCTACCAAAGGCAAATAAATCATGCTCCCAAAAATATTTACCCAACATGCACCACATGTACCCTGAAATGCAACCCCGGGTCATCCTATCCACATGACCATGCATTTCCATAAGGTAAATAAATTCCAACACATAATTAATTACTACCATAATTAATCATATGAACACAATTAAAGCCACATAGCAATTAACCATTTCGGGGATGTCACATTGATGCTCCTAAATCTAACTTGGCCTTTTCAAGGCGAGTGTTACCAATCGTGCACGGAATAGAGAACATACATGGGTCTTTACACTTGGTAGGGATTTTTCTTTGGATCACAGCGGATACATTTTCTCCCAACTCAATCATTTGAGATCCCTTCAACCTGTGATTCCTCTTTGCTGTGCATAACTCTTTCAAAAATTTTGCATAGCGGGGTACTTGTTGAATTGCATCAAGTAAATGGATGTTTACCTCACATCGTCGAAAGGTTTCATATAGAACTTTAAGTCCGGCATCTTTCCTATTATCTTTTAATGCTTGAGGGAAAGGGGGCGGTACTTTATATTCAGAAAAGGAGGGGGACTTACCTTTTGGTACCTCTTGTTCCATGGTGGTCTTGTCTCTAACTTTAGCTTCCTTTTCTTCATCACCCTTTGGTTTATCTTCCACTTTCTCCTCCGGTGTTTCCAGTTCTTTACCACTCCTAAGTGTGACTGCACTTGCATTTTCCCTTGGATTTACCATTGTTTGGGATGGTAGGATGGTCGATCCATGGGCTTCAACACGATTGAGCGTTGTGGCTAGTTGACCCACTTGAGTGTTCAAGCTTTGAATACTTGATCTTGTTTCCTGTTGAAATTTTGTAACATTATGAGCAAGATCTTGAATAGTATTCTCTAACCTATCACTAGTAGAAGGGTAATTAGATTGTTGGGTCCTCTGAAAAGGTGGCATGTATGGTGGTGGATGTTGTGGTGGTTGTGGCACTTGAGGTGGAACATGATTCATCGATTGTGGTCCATAGCTCAAATTAGGGTGGTCTCTCCATCCTGGGTTGTATGTGTTGGAGTAAGGGTCATATTTGCGTTGAGGTTGCCCTGGAAATCCACCTGCTGCATGCACTTGCTCAGCAGATGATTCTTGAAAGTGATTGGCATGAATCTGTAGTATGACTCATCTCCAAACATATCCCACATGGCTTCACTGTTTGTCCATTTCCTCCTGCCATTTGACTAACAAGAGAGGTGAGGCTAATAAGTTGTTGTTCTAAGTTAGACACGTTTACCTCTCCTTGTTTCCGTTGATTCGGCTCATTCCGAAAGTTGCCAAACTGCTGTGAGTTGACCGCCATGTTCGCTATTAAGCTTCTTGCATCTTCCAGTGTCTTATCCACAAAAGCTCCATGGCTCGCAGCGTCAACCAAGTTCCTGTCACTAGATAACAAACCCTCATAAAAGTATTGAATGAGTAAATGTTCACTTATCTGGTGTTGTGGACAGCTTGCACACAACTTCTTGAAGCGCTCTCAGTACTCATGCAAGGTCTCTCCCGTGTACTGTCGAATAGAGTAGATATCCTTCCTTATATTAGCTGCCCTTGATGCTTGTAAGGACCCTAGATCCTTAAGTGCGGATTAAAGGCATAAATAAAATTTTCATGCATAAACGGAGTATAAAATCGTGTTGATGCCTTGAGCTATTAGATTACAGTGCCAAGATAACGTTCCAAAAGGGATTAATTGCATTCTCAACTAATGAATGTTAATCCTATAACTTTACACTACTCCTAGAGTAGATACTATACAAAAGAATGTGCCTGCTACCAAGAGCACTCCTCACTAGCTCACCGCATCAACATGTCCTCCCAAAAGTACCTACAGGAACAACCCCAAAACCATGAGCATGTATATAAATCATATTCACAAAAATATGATTGTAATTTAATGCATAAACCGTAAATACAATTCACTCCCTGTATTTAATACATTTAAAAGCTCCATTGGTTGTCCCTGTATCACAATCATAATCAGTAGATTATATTACCAATAATGTATGTCATGACATGTACCGATTTCCATGTATACCGTGATCAATTCCCCGAATCTTATTATATCAGTGGCATAATAGCCCTCGTGTTAACATGACAGCGGAAATACCCCTCGCTTAGACAATACCAGCGGCACTAATATCCCTCGCTATAAATATGACAGCGGTCGTGTTCTTCGCTTCATATTAGCGGCAAATATTCTCTCATCGCTACGGTATGACAGCGGCACGTATTCACATCGCTACGCCACTGGCGGCAAGTATTCCCCATCACTGGAATATATTCCCGACTCACAATTACATGCACAAATGCATCCCATATACACATGCAACCAAAATGCATGACCAAACCATGTATGCAATCCATGATGCATAAACAAGACCCATATGCAACCAAAATGCATAATAAATTCCATGTGTGCAACCATAGTGCATAACCAATTTAATACGTAATAGTACGTTTTACCATCCGATGCCTGTACGTCTCACTACGTACCTTTTCAAAAGTGGAGAAGTTGAAGAACTTTATCTCCTTGATTCGTTGGTACCTGGGATGGTTCTACACAATCATATGAATCCATATTAGAAGCAAGTAAATGAACCATTACCAAAAATATCATCATATAGGACAAAATCATAAAACCCACATTTTTATGCCTTGCGATCGATTGGTCTCCAAGCCCCGATCGATCGCTAAGTTAAGCAAAAGTGGCATCCAAGTTCTGCTTCTTCCGATCGATCGAGACTTTGTCTCGATCGATCGGTAAGTTCATATCATGCCTTGGTTAGGCTCTGCCCTGCTCGATCGATCGAGACATATTTTCGATCGATCGATCAGCTCTGTTCCATCGAGAAACTCCATGTAAGAGCTTCAATCAACACCTAAACTCATATAGTTCAAGGATCAACCACCCAACACATCATTAAACCACCATATCATCATGTAAGACCACCTTACCATCCAACAATGACCACAACCAACAAAATAAAACATGATAACATACAAACCCAACCCATTTTTCCCAAACCAAAACTCAAAATCTTACTAACATCAAAGAAAACTTAACAAGGGTGGATCCTTACCCTTTTTGGCTTCAAAGTTTGACAAGAAATCACCACAATAGGCTTTAGCCAAGGTTTTCTTGCTCCTCCTTGTGATAGAAACGAAAATGGGAGGAAGAGAGGGTTTGGGAGAGATTTCAAAAAGGTGATAAGGAGTTATGTGAAGTGAAAAGAGAGGTGGTGGGCATAGTCTATTTTAAACATGTATCCAACAATGAGCATGATGTATAAAATACCCCAGCATGGTATTTTAAAAGCATTTTACAAAAAGCTCTAAACTTCATTAAATCCATACTTTTCTTATAATTAACCACCAATACAAATAAATCATGATAACACTTCATTTCCCCACATGCTTAACATATACCCTGAAATGCAACCCTCAGGTCACGCCTATCATGTGACTAAGTATTTCACCCTGATAATTAATTTCAGCACATAACTTAATTATCACCATAAATAATTACATAAATATAAACGCCCAAATTACAATTAATTATTTCGGGGAATATCACAATACTCCCCTACTTATAAGATTTCGCCCTTGAAATCGCATGCACTTACCCAAAAAACGAAACCAATCATAACCACATACCAGAAAATAGCTCCGGGTAGTGCTGCATCATATGCCGCTCCGTCTCCCACGTGGCCTCCTCAACACCCCTGCGGTCCCACTGAACCTTGACCATCGGTATTACTTTGTTCCGAAGTCTGCGATCAGCCCTATCCAAAATCCTGACTGGCCGTTCCTCATAGGATACATCAGAATCCAACTGAACCTCAGAAGGCTGCAATACATGCGACGGATCTGGCTCATACTTCCGCAGCATAGATACATGAAACACGTCGTGAATACCAGACAATGACGGTGGCAGTGTCAAACGGTAAGTCAAGGTACCGATGCGCTGTAAAATCTCATACGGTCCCACATACCTCGGAGACAATTTACCACACATACCAAACCGAACCACACCCCTGAAAGTTGAGATCTTCAGAAAGACTCTGTCTCCCAACTGAAACTCCAACGGTCTCCGTCGTTTATTCGCATAGGCTGCCTGCCTGCCCTGGGCTGCCTTCATTTTCTGACGGATAACCTTTACCTTATCCTCTATCTCCCGAATCAGTTCGGGTCCTCCCACCACTTTACTGGTCAAGTCATCCCAGTATAATGGCGACCTACAATGCCTACCATACAAAGCCTCAAACGGTGCCATTTGAATACTCGCCTGATAGCTGTTGTTGTATGAGAATTCTACCAAGGCCAAAGAATCTTGCCATGAGGCATCAAACTCCAACACACAAGCTTGTAGCATGTCCTCGAGCGTCTGTATAGTACGCTCAGTCTGACCGTCCGTCTGGGGATGATATGTCGTACTCAACCTCACCTCAGTACCCAATACTGACTGAAGACCTCCCCAGAAATGAGATGTGAACCGCGGATCTCTGTCAGACACAATAGACACCGGAATCCCATGCAGTCTCACTATGTCCCGGACATACAGCTGAGCCATCCTCAAGTATGTGTACGCCATGCTGTAGGGAATGAAATGAGCTACCTTCGTCAGCCTGTCAATGATCACCCAAATGGCATCACAACCCGAAGTAGTCCTCGGCAAGTGGGTCACAAAGTCCATAGATATATGTTCCCACTTCCACTCCGGTATCTCTAAGCTCCTTAGTTCACCACCGGGTCTCTGCCTCTCTGCTTTAACCTGCTGACAGATCAAACACCTCTTGACAAAAGCGATCACATCACGCTTCATCCGCTTCCACCAGAACTGATCACACAAATCCTTATACATTTTCCTCCCTCCTGGGTGGATACTGAATTGGCTACTATGAGCCCGTTCCAAGATCCCTCTACGCAACTCCGTCTTGCATGGAACTACCCATCGGTTACCAAGTCTCAAAGAACCATCCTCAGCCACTCTAAACTTTGATGGCTGTCCCTGAAGTGCCAATGATGACCATCTCTGAACCTCATCATCTATCCTCTGAGCTCTCCTGATATTCTCATAGATATCTGGCTCAGCCAATAAGGTCGATACCCAAACCGGCGATGCGTCCACATCGAAGTCATAGCCCAGATGGCAACAAGAAGTCATCATAGCCGATAAATGCATGACATCCTTAGCAGTACTCTTCACCTTCCGACTCAAGGCGTCTACTGTCAAATTTGCTTTCCCTGGATGGTACTCAATCTCACAGTCATAGTCCTTGAGCAAATCCATCCATCTCCTCTAACGCATATTTAACTCCGCCTGAGTGAATAAGAATTTCAGGCTATTATGATCCATATAAATAGTGAAAGATGTACCATACAGATAATGCCTCCAAATCTTCAGGGCAAAGATAATAGCTGCCAACTCCAAATCATGGACTGGGTATCTAGCCTCATGCGGCTTCAACTGCCTCGATGCATAAGCTACCACATGCTTATCTTGCATCAATACACAACCCAAGCCCTGCAGTGATGCGTCAGTATAAAGGGCAAACCTCTTGTTTTCCGTAGGAATCACCAATACCGGCGCCATCGTCAATCGGTGCTTCAACTCTTGAAAGCTCTCCTCGCAAGCCTTTGACCAAAAGAAGGGTACTCCCTTTTGGGTAAACTGCGTCAGTGGCTTAGCAATCTTAGAAAATCCCTCGACGAAGCGTCGGTAGTAACCAGCCAAACCAAGAAAACTTCGTAGCTCGGGCACAGAAGTGGGTGCAACCCACTCCATCACAGCCTCAATCTTCCTGGGGTGGGTCCACTGATATCCCACTGCTAGATATGACATGTCCCAGAAATACCACACTGCTTAACCAAAATTCGCACTTGCTGAGCTTGGCATATAACTGGTGATCTCTGAGGATTTGGAGCACTGTCCTCAAGTGTTTCTCATGCTCTTCCTCGCTCCGGGAGTAGATGAGTATGTCGTTAATAAACACAATGACGAACTGATCCAGGTAGGGTTGGAACACCCGGTTCATCAAGCTCATAAAGACAGCCGGGGCGTTCGTCACACCGAACGGCATCACTAAGAACTCGTAGTGCCCATACCGAGTCTGAAATGCTGTCTTCTGTACATCCTCCTCCCTGGCCCGTATTTGGTGGTACCCGGATCTCAAATCAATCTTGCTATACAGCTTCGTGCCTTGCAACTGATCAAATAAATAATCTATCCTTGGGAGAGGATACTTAATCTTTACCGTGGCCTTGTTCAGTTGCCGATAATCGATGCACAAATGCATCGAACCGTCTTTCTTCTTCACAAAGAGAACCGGTGCGCCCCAAGGTGATACGCTAGGGCGTATGTATCCTTTATCAAGGAGCTCCTGCAACTGCTCTTTTAGTTCTCTTAACTTGCCGGTGCCATCCGGTAAGGGGCACGAGAAATAGCAGATGTCCCCGTTAATAACTCAATCCCAAACTCAACTTCCCTTGCCGGTGGAAATCCGGGAATCTCCTCCGGGAATACATCAGCAAACTCCGCCACCACTGGTACATCCTCAATTCTTTACCCTTTCCCGACGTGTCCAAGGCATAAATGAGGTAGCCTGTGTGTCCACGTTCCAATAATTGGGACATTTTGATTGCCGAAATCAACGGAATCTTCGCACGAGACCCGTTGCCATAGAAAATCTACTGAACACCCAAATGAGATCTGAACCGAACTGTCCTCTGTCGACAATCTACTACTGCATGATATCTGTTCAGAATGTCGATGCCCACAATGCAGTCGAAATCTGACATACCCAAAATAATCAAATCTTCCTTGATCTCATTGCCCTCAAAATAAATGAGGCAGTCCATCAGAAACGATCAGCAGCAACTTTCTTTCCGGTGGGTGTCGAGACCAATAGAGACGTGGGTAACGGAGACGTGCACATACGATGTCTCGCCACAAAGTCCGTAGACACAAAGGAGTGCGAAGCACCTGTGTCTATCAAAATAAAGGCGGAATATGTAAATAGAAGGCACGTACCAGCTATCACCTCCTCTGGAGCTGCATCGGCCTGCTCCCTGGTCAATGCATAGACCTGTCCCTGAGGTGGCCCCATCGTCTATCCTCCCATGTATCGAGGCACCATTGGCGGCCTCTGCTGTATTGTCCCGGTAGAAAACCTCCCTCTGCCTCCTCTGAGATCCACCTGACCGTCACCATTTTGACAGAACCGAGATATGTGGCCCATCTTGCCACATTTATAACAAGCAGTACAGTCTCGCATGTGATGTGGTCCTCCACAAAAGTGACACTTCACCACTCCACTCCTACTCACTTGAGTCTGCCCTCTGTTGCTAGGCGCACCACCCCTCCGGTTATCCATTCGTCTCCCACCAAACCGAGAAGAAGAGGAAGGAGCCCCATGAGGTTTAAATGATTCTCCTCGTGGCCTCAGATTATTAGACACTGGCCTCGGCGGTGGGACTTGTGGGGGTGCAACGTCCAGATAAGCACTGACTCCGATCTCTGCTAGTTCCGCTCTAGTTAGAGCATCATCAAAAGAAGTGGGGTTTGTTGGAGATAACCCGATCAAAAAGTTCCGGTCGCAGTCCCTTTAGAAAGTGCCTCATCTTGGCATGTCCGTTTGTTGCGATATGGGGAACATACATCAACAAGGATGAATAATGCATGGCATAGTCCGAGACTGTCATGCTCCCCTGCTTCAAGCTTGTGAACTCATCCTCCTTAGTTTGCCTAGCCGCAGCAGAGAAGTATCGGTTTAGAAACCGAGTCCGAAATAAAGTCCAGTCAATCACCATACCCTGAGCTCTCAGTTCCATCACCGTCGTCTTCCACCACATAGAAGACTTCTTTGCCAGTTGGAACTCCGCCAACCTCAGCCATGCTGTCCTAGCACAAGGAGCGGACACAAATATCTGCTCTAGTCTCTCAAGCCACTCCTCAGCTTCTTCTCCTGTCTCCGTCCCCTCAAACATGGGCGGGTGGAAAGTTAGGAACTGACTCAGACTAAGCTCCCCTGGTAATAACATCTAAGCTAGCGGCTCCACACCCACAGCAGGTGGAGGTAAAGGATTTGTCTGACCAATGCTAGCGTTCACGCTTCCAACATCACCCACCCCTTCATTGAGGTTCTCCACATTCATATCCGCCATGCTGTAATACAAAGGTTAACAACAATTCCAAACAGTATATATGTTATGCCGTTAGGTAACATGAACGATAATAAGCATGTTAGTATAACATTTTATATACCAATATGCACCACATGCATAAACATGCCCAAATGCAAACACCTAGCCAACCAAGCTAAGGCAACCCATCACTCATTCCCGGGTTCTCTAAGCACTGCTCTGATACCACTAATGTAAGGACCCTAGATCCTTAAGTGTGGATTAAAGGCATAAATAAAATTTTCATGCATAAACGGAGTATAAAATCGTGTTGATCCTTACCCTTTTTGGCTTCAAAGTTTGACAAGAAATCACCACAATAGGCTTTAGCCAAGGTTTTCTTGCTTCTCCTTGTGATAGAAACGAAAATGGGAGGAAGAGAGGGTTTGGGAGAGATTTCAAAAAGGTGATAAGGAGTGATGTGAAGTGAAAAGAGAGGTGGTGGGCATAGTCTATTTTAAACATGTATCCAACAATGAGCATGATGTATAAAATACCCCAGCATGGTATTTTAAAAGCATTTTACAAAAAGCTCTAAACTTCATTAAATCCATACTTTTCTTATAATTAACCACCAATACAAATAAATCATGATAACACTTCATTTCCCCACATGCTTAACATATACCCTGAAATGCAACCCTCAGGTCACGCCTATCATGTGACTAAGCATTTCACCCTGATAATTAATTTCAGCACATAACTTAATTATCACCATAAATAATTACATAAATATAATTAACGCCCAAATTGCAATTAATTATTTCGGGGATATCACAATGCTGGAAAGTATTTTTCTAGAAATGTCCTCTGCAGATCATTCCATGTGGTGATCGATCCGGATGGTAGGTAGAATAACCAATCCTTTGCAGCGTCCTTCAAGGAAAAGGGAAAGCTCTCAACTTGATTTGCTCCTCAGTAATTCCAGTCGGTTTCATAGTGGTGCAAACCACATGGAACTCCATCAAATGTTTAGGAGGATCTTCTCCTGCAAGTCCATGGAAAGATGGCAACAAATGTATTAGTCCATATTTCAGTTTAAAATTAACATTAGTTGCAAGAGTAGGAAAACTAATGCAAAGAGGTTGTTGGTTCAAATCCGGATTGGCCAGTTGTCATAAACTCCGATTTGCATCCATGGTGTTCCTTTCTTCCTCTTCTTGCCTTCGATTTTCTCTTCTTCTCTGATGTAGTGTCCTCTCGCTCTCAGGATCGTAGTGAATATTGTCTTCTTGATCTGAGGGATCACCTGTACTCATTAACAGACAACACGAGTATAAAACAAAATAAATACAATGGCGTTAACACAAAGGTAATTACCCTTCCCCGGCAACGGCGCCAAAATTTGGTGTGCGCTTATCGTGTACGCCCAAATTAACCCCACTCAATCCTCAAGATTGATAACAATAATGTAGTAGCGTGAGTAGGGATCAATCCCACGAGGAGGTGTGAATCTTTGTGTTAATGAAAATCAAAATCAAAAGAATAAAAGATGGGTTGTGAATGAATTATACTAATTAAAATTAAAACTAAAGATTAAACTAATGAAAGCGATTCTTGGTATCGGTCGACTCTTCCTTGGCATTATCATCTATTTCATCGATTCACAAAAGACTCAATTTTTAATATGAATATTCATCATTGGACGTTTGATCCAATAATCAAAGTCCTATCTCACCTTACGTTTAGTTAAGTAGCCCAAGCGTTCTAGTTTAACCCTTATAAAACAATCAATCAAAATACAAGCGATTAAGATTTAAATCGATGATAGCATATGAACTAGTGAGATCAATGAAGCTAATCAACATAATCCAAGTGTCTATGTTTAATCTAGTCAAGTGTTCTTCCTAAGAATTTAACAAACTCACAAGCGGAAATTCATCAATCTTAGTTGCTTCGTAAATTAGAGGGATCAAACGATTCCGTGTTTGATATCTAATTTAGCATTAGATTTCATGCATGTTACTAGGTTGTCAATCCAATAAACAAACACAACAATCATATCAATAAAATCAGAAAAAACTCTTGATACTCAATAAAATTGATAATTAAAGCATAAGAATCTCCCCAAGATAAATAAAATCCAAGGATTTGTCTTCCTCAACCAAGAATTAAAAACTAGCTAGACATAATCTAAGAAAAATGATAAATAAAAGCAAGGGAAATAAAACTAATCCGATCTCCGCTCGTCGAGGTGTCAATCCTGCCTTCGCTTCGATCTTCGTAGCGGTCTTCAACAATATTGAGTGAAAAATTGTAAAATTATTCTAAACTACTCTACCCTAACTATCTAGATGATCTTTAGTCTGATTTTCGTCCATATATGTATAGGGAGGCTGATGGAGTAGGTTAGAATCCATGTGGGAAGGAAAGAAATCAAGTCTTTACACTTCCAAAACTCTGCTAGCGTATCTACGCCAGAAAATGGCGTAAAGACGCTTGATGATGTGTCAAAAATATGGCTTCCCACGTTTCTGGAGTATTTACGCCTCCGAATGGCGTAATTACGCCTGTCCATGCCGTAGCATTTGTTGGGATATGCCCTAAGACAAGTCATTAGATGATTGTTTAAGACATACAATGTTTATGGTTTTATGAATGGCAATTCATTATTATATATTATTCTTTTAACTGTGCATTGTGAATTAATATATATGTTAATGTCCTTAGAATAATATTCTATTATTCTTAAAGATGTCCCTAGTCAAGTATTACCATGAAAAAGGATAATGATAATACGTAGAGACTAGTATATGTTGATCGATGAATTGTTCATTGATATGAGATATCAAATCAACATATGGGTACATGTTAGAGAACGATGTACTGGACAGACCCACCATGAGAATGCAACATGGATAGTTATATGATCGTCATATGCAATTCTCATAGTGATAATAATGTATGTAATCCTTACGACTTGTGATCATCAGAGATCCCAACATAAGGAGTTATGTATCTTGATATCGTCAAACGTTACCCGTAACAGGGTATACTATAAAGGCGACTATTGGATACACTACGAATTATGTAGAGGGATGTTGACTGATCGAGATAGGATTTGTCCCTCCTATATAACAGGAGATGTGTTAGGCCCTTGATCAAGTGAGAACTAAATGCATGGCCATGCTCGAATGAGTCGATATGAGATATCGAGCTTATTCGTTTATTCTAGTTCTACTTGGGGATCAAGAAATAAAGATTGGATATACGAGTATGACTATTCCATGACTCGTGTTCAATCTAAACACAAAGGACAAAGGGATTAAGTTACATGATTAATATTATCACGAGTTCTAAAGGTTATGTCGAGTCATTGACATTCTCGTAATTTGGGTAGCATCGATGTGTTGCTAGATACCGCTCAATGCTTGCGACATAAAATGAGATTTTATGTCACTGCCAACATTACGAGATCCTATCGGGTCGCACAAAAGATTAAATCGAGAAGGGAAATTAAATTCATGGGATGAATTAAATAATTAAGAGGAGTCTTAATTAATAATCATAAGGATTAATTAAATCATGGGCTTAAGCCCATGAAGCTTTAAGAAAGCCTTTAATTAATCATATATAATTTGTTAACAAGGTTTAATTAGATTAAGACTTGCAAGACAAATTGAATAAAAAAAAAACCCTACACCAAGAAGATCTCTCGGCCGCACCTCCTCAAGAACTCTCGGCCTCCTTCAAGTCGTGTGGTTCTTGATTGGTTTCGGGCCATCTTCGATTGTGAATCGAGCTTGCTTCGTGTATTGGTTTAAGAACTTGTCTAGCAACTTGTTCTTAAACTATTCCTTCGTTCGATTCGATCGTGTGGATACCGTTGAGGCAAAACCATTCGAGTTTTGCTAAGTGACTCGGAGAAGGCGTAGGACGTGGTGCAGCTCCGTGGATTCTGCTTCAAACACGCTACAAGGGTAAGACACTTGTAATTCTCTAATCTGATATGAATCCCTATGTATAGATCCGGTGTTAGTAATCCCATAATTTTATTCCGCTGCGTTGTATGCTCTTGGGGTTACTTACAGTGGTATCAGAGCCGTGTACAAGGCTCATATCGGATTTATGTGATTAAATTGTGTTAATAATATTAGAGCTTATATTGCATGCTATTTAAAACTGTATTTTCATATATGATATGGATTAAATCAAGTTTGCGAAAATCATCGTATGATATTATATTTGATATAATTGACGGATCGAAATATATGATAATTCGTGATCAAAACCGGTACAATGGCTCACGGCCGAGACCACCTAAGGGCTAGGGTTTCGAACCCTAGTCACCATGGCTCGGCCGCCGCTTGCAAAAGGCTAGGGTTTCGAACCCTAGTCATCATGGCTCATGGCCGCCGCATGTTGCTAGGGTTTCGAACCCATTGGCTCGTGCATGGCCAAGCAGCCGCCGCTTAAGGGCTAGGGTTCAGACCCTGGCTCGAGCATGAGCCAAGCCGCCGCAAAATTAGGGTTTTTGAACCCATTGGCTCGTGACGGCTAACTCATGACGGCTAGGGTTTCGAACCCTAGCAGCCGTGCATGGGCTCGCCGCCACCGCTCGAGCATGGCTCGGCCATGGGCTAGGGTTTCGAACCCTAGGCCCACTATTGGTCCAGCCGTGTGCTTCATGGTTCGAACCATGGTGGTTCGAGTCTTAGTCGCTTTAGTTCGTGGCATGTGATGTCCCGAGCGTACGATAATTTTTCAAAAATTATTTTACAGTTTTAATTAGAATTAAATTTAAAATGTTTAGAATTTAATTAATTAAATGTTAATGCATGCTTTATGTGTTGTTTGAGCATGGTGCGTGGTTATAGCCCTTTGACCTATTAGATAGGATTTGTGGATGTTTGTAATTTTTAATACGACCTGCGTGTCGTGCCTTTCTCTATTTCATTCTAAATGTAATCCCTCCCCTATGTTCCCCTCGAATGTGAATCGAGGAATTCTATATCTTGTAAATAGTGTAGTTTATTTTATTGATGGTGATCAATGAAGATGGAGCATCGTGCCGGGATGAGGAGGCCATTCACAAATTGGAGCCAAGGAAGGTGCTTGTGAAGTTACCTTAGGTTGACTCATTGGATTTTCTCATTGGCTTGAGAAAATCATTAGTAGGGGCTATAACCATGTCACGTTTAATTATGTATGTTGATGCATGATTTATCTTATGTTTTAGTTTGATAATAGTATTACACATATATGTAGATATGTATACAACTATATGTAGTGGACATATTTTAAATTATCAAATTAATCATGAGATCAATAAATCCCTCTAAAATATTAAGTTTTAGATGCCTTCCAAAAATAAAAGTACTCGTCAATAACTTCGATTGTACATATGTGGGTTTGCCAAAGCAAAGCACCGTAGCAATCTTAGTAAGGCGCGAAAGGATAAAAGTGATATCCGTTATACTTTAATTGGGTACGACTTAACTAGGTTATCTCAATAGGATTGGGAACCTAGAGGCATGGGTTGGATTTTAATTCATTTGATGAATTGAACAAAGCGTTGTTCGTCCAACTATCCAAGATGTGATGTAATTGACAAAGTGTTGTCTACCTAAATAACCGAGTCTTGGGCGATTAGCCAAAGCTAACTCAAGATTAAGTGAAATATGGATCTTGGCCCACTAAAGGTTTTGAGGGTTGATATTTTTCAAACAAAATAGTGGGAGTATCATTTAATATAAGACCATGTTAAATGATTTAAATCATAAACTTATTTTGCATATTTATATTGTAGATATCCAAGGCAACTAACAACGTTACTAGCACTTTATCACTGCGATCGGTCCTTGAGAAGGACAAACTAAATGGGACGAATTTCCTAGACTGGCATAGGAACTTGAGGATAGTCCTCAAACAAGAAAAGAAACAATATGTCCTAGAGGAACCCTTGCCCGCTGAGGAACCTCCTCTAACGGCTACAAGAACCGAAAAAGATGCTTACAAGAAGCATCAGAGTGACGCACTTGATGTTGGGTGCCTCATGCTTGCCACCATGAACTCTGAGCTTCAGAAGCAACATGAGGAAATGGAGGCGTTCGATATGATCGAACACTTAAAGCAGTTGTACCAACAGCAAGCTAGACAAGAGAGGTATGACGTCTCTAAAGCGTTATTCCAGTGCAGGATGGTAGAAGGAAGCTTAGTTGGAACTCATGTGCTCAAGATGATTGGGTACATTGAGAATCTGGACAAGCTAGGTTTTCCATTGGACCAAGAGTTGGCCACCGATGTGATCTTGCAATCGTTGCCTGAAAGCTTCAGTCAATTTGTAGTAAATTACAATATGACTGACATGGAAAAGACTCTACCACAGTTGCTTGGTATGTTGAGAACATATGAAGCAAATACTAAGAAGACTAAGGCCACAAATGTCCTTATTGTGAATAAGGGCAAAGGAAGGGCCAAAGCTAAAGGCAACAAGAAAGCAAAGAAGGTCTTTGCTAAATCTAAGCCAAAGTCTCATGCACTGAAACCAAAGGGAGGGATAGCAAAGGAAGGGAACTGTTTCCATTGCGGTGAGACCGGCCATTGGAAAAGGAACTGCAAAGTATATCTGGAGGATCTAAAGAAAGGAAGTGTGACTTCCGCTTCAGGTATTTTTGTTATAGAAGTCAATTTATCTACTTCTTCATCATGGGTATTAGATACTGGATGTGGATCTCACATTTGTGTAAATGTGCAGGATCTCAAAAGGAGTAGGACATTGGCGAAAGGTGAAGTTGATCTCCGAGTTGGAAATGGAGCAAGAGTTGCTGCATTAGCTATAGGAGATTATCATTTAGCTTTACCTTCTGGTTTATCACTGATTTTAAAAGACTGTTATTTTGTGCCTTCAATTACTAAAAACATTATTTCTATTTCTTGTTTAGACAAGTATGGTTTTTCATTTATAATAAAGGACAATTGTTGTTCTATTTATTTAAATGATATGTTTTATGCTAGTGCACAAATGGTGAATGGTCTTTATGTATTAAATCTTGATATGCCTATCTATAACATAAATACTAAAAGGATTAAAAATAATGATTGTAATCCGACTTATCTCTGGCACTGTCGCTTAGGCCACATAAACGAGAACCGCTTATCTAAACTTCATAATGATGGAGTATTAGATTCATTTGATTTTGAATCATATGAAACATGTGAATCTTGTTTAATGGGCAAGATGACTAAAGCCCCTTTCAAGGGACATGTTGAAAGGACAAATGTTTTATTGGGACTAATACATAGTGATGTATGTGGACCAATAAGTACGCAAGCTAGAGGTGGTTTTCAATACTTCGTTACATTTACTGATGACCTCAGTAGATATGGGTATGTGTACCTAATGAAACATAAGCATGAAACCTTTGAAAAGTTCAAAGATTTCAAGAATGAAGTACAAAACCAACTTGGCAAAAGTATCAAAATCCTTCGATCAGATCGAGGAGGAGAATACTTAAGCCAAGAGTTTCATGACTATCTAAAGGAGTGTGGGATAGTCCCACAACTCACTCCTCCGTATACTCCACAATAGAATGGTGTATCCGAGAGGAGAAATCGAACCTTGTTAGACATGGTTAGATCAATGATGAGTCATGCAGATCTTCCGATATCGTTTTGGGGACACGCTCTAGAAACAGCAATTTTCTTACTGAACCGTGTTCCATCTAAATCAGTGGAAAAGACACCATATGAGATATGGACTGGGAAGCGTCCTAGTATGTCTTTTATGAAGATTTGGGGTTGTGAGGCTTTCGTTAGACGTCACGCCACTAACAAACTTGGACCCAAATCTGATAAGTGTTTATTTGTGGGGTATCCTAAGGAAACGAAAGGGTACTATTTCTATTATCCCACCGAGAACAAAGTAGTTGTTGCTCGGACTGGTGTATTTCTTGAAAGAGAACTTATTTCTAGAAAAACCAGTGGGAGAAAAATAGAACTTAGTGAAGTTCAACCATAAGAAAACACTGAACCTGAGATTGAGATGGAAACAGAGCAGGCACCACAAGCTGTTGTGGAAGAAGCACCTGCTCAAGAGACACAAGCCCAGCGTAGGTCTGTAAGAGAACACCGGGAGCCACAGAGATATGGATTTCTTGTGACTCAACAAGGTGACTTACTACTTATTGATGAGGATGAGCCGTCATCTTATCAACAAGCTATTATGGGCAATGATTCTGAGAAATGGCAAGAGGCCATGAAATCTGAGATGGAATCCATGTATGCAAACCAAGTATGGACTTTGGTTGATCCACCTGAAGGGGTACGACCCATAGGGTGCAAATGGATTTTCAAGAAAAAGACCGATATGGATGGTAACGTACAAACCTATAAAGGTCGGCTGGTTGCAAAAGGATTCAAACAAATTCATGGTATTGACTATGATGAAACCTTTTCACCAGTGGCCATGGTTAAATCCATTAGGATCTTACTTGCAATAGCTGCATTTCATGATTATGAAATCTGGCAGATGGATGTCAAAACAGCTTTCCTTAATGGAAATCTGCTCGAGGATGTGTACATGACACAGCCCGAGGGTTTTGTCGATCCAAAGGATGCTGGAAAGATATGCAAGCTACAACGATCCATTTATGGATTGAAGCAAGCTTCTCGGAGTTGGAATCTTCGTTTTGATGATGCAATTGGTTTTATCAAAAATGAAGATGAACCTTGTATCTACAAGAAGGTCAGTGGGAACGTAATCATTTTCCTAGTGTTGTATGTAGATGACATACTTCTTATTGGAAATGATATCCCTGCCTTGCAATCTGTAAAGATTTGGCTAGGGAACTGCTTTTCGATGAAAGATTTAGGAGAAGCAACCTATGTATTAGGAATCAAGATCTATAGAGATAGATCGAGAAGGCTTCTTGGTCTAAGTCAAAGTACGTACATAGACAAGGTGCTTAAAAGGTTTAGCATGCAAGAATCCAAGAAAGGATTCGTGCCTATGACACATGGTATTTATCTCTCGAAGGAACAGTGTCCTTCAACACCAGATGAGAGACAACGCATGAGTAAGATTCCATACGCGTCAGCTATTGGATCTATCATGTATGCCATGATATGTACTCGTCCCGATGTATCGTATGCTTTGAGCATGACGAGCAGATATCAAGTTGATCCAGGTGAAGGTCACTGGATTGCTGTCAAGAATATCCTAAAGTACTTGAGAAGGACTAAGGATACATTCTTGATTTATGGAGGTGAGGAAGAGCTCAATGTAATGGGTTACACTGATGCAAGCTTCCAAACCGACAAAGATGATTTTCGATCGCAATCTGGATATGTGTATTGCCTGAATGGAGGTGCTGTGAGCTGGAAGAGTTCAAAGCAAGAAACAGTAGCCGATTCTACAACGGAAGCTGAGTATATTGCTGCCTCGGATGCAGCAAAGGAAGCTGTTTGGATGAGGAAGTTCATTTCTGAACTTGGAGTGGTGCCTAGCATTAAAGATCCGATAGAACTCTATTGTGACAACAATGGAGCGATCGCATTGGCTAAGGAACCAAGATCTCACCAAAGATCCAAGCACATACTTAGGCGTTTCCATTTCATTCGAGAAATCGTTGAAAGGGGAGATGTTAAAATATGCAAAGTACCAACAGATGATAATGTATCTGACCCATTGACGAAGCCGCTGTCACAGCAGAAGCATGATCGTCATACTAGATCTCTAGGCATTAGGTATATGTCTGAGTGGTCTTAGTGCAAGTGGGAGATTTGTTGGGATATGCCCTAAGACAAGTCATTAGATGATTGTTTAAGACATACAATGTTTATGGTTTTATGAATGGCAATTCATTATTATATATTATTCTTTTAACTGTGCATTGTGAATTAATATATATGTTAATGTCCTTAGAATAATATTGTATTATTCTTAAAGATGTCCCTAGTCAAGTATTACCATGAAAAGGGATAATGATAATACGTAGAGACTAGTATATGTTGATCGATGAATTGTTCATTGATATGAGATATCAAATCAACATATGGGTACATGTTAGAGAACGATGTACTGGACAGACCCACCATGAGAATGCAACATGGATAGTTATATGATCGTCATATGCAATTCTCATAGTGATAATAATGTATGTAATCCTTACGACTTGTGATCATCAGAGATCCCAACATAAGGAGTTATGTATCTTGATATCGTCAAACGTTACCCGTAACAGGGTATACTATAAAGGCGACTATTGGATACACTACGAATTATGTAGAGGGATGTTGACTGATCGAGATAGGATTTGTCCCTCCTATATAACAGGAGATGTGTTAGGCCCTTGATCAAGTGAGAACTAAATGCATGGCCATGCTCGAATGAGTCGATATGAGATATCGAGCTTATTCGTTTATTCTAGTTCTACTTGGGGATCAAGAAATAAAGATTGGATATACGAGTATGACTATTCCATGACTCGTGTTCAATCTAAACACAAAGGACAAAGGGATTAAGTTACATGATTAATATTATCACGAGTTCTAAAGGTTATGTCGAGTCATTGACATTCTCGTAATTTGGGTAGCATCGATGTGTTGCTAGATACCGCTCAATGCTTGCGACATAAAATGAGATTTTATGTCACTGCCAACATTACGAGATCCTATCGGGTCGCACAAAAGATTAAATCGAGAAGGGAAATTAAATTCATGGGATGAATTAAATAATTAAGAGGAGTCTTAATTAATAATCATAAGGATTAATTAAATCATGGGCTTAAGCCCATGAAGCTTTAAGAAAGCCTTTAATTAATCATATATAATTTGTTAACAAGGTTTAATTAGATTAAGACTTGCAAGACAAATTGAATAAAAAAAACCCTACACCAAGAAGAGCTCTCGGCCGCACCTCCTCAAGAACTCTCGGCCTCCTTCAAGTCGTGTGGTTCTTGATTGGTTTCGGGCCATCTTCGATTGTGAATCGAGCTGCTTCGTGTATTGGTTTAAGAACTTGTCTAGCAACTTGTTCTTAAATTATTCCTTCGTTCGATTCGATCGTGTGGATACCGTTGAGGCAAAACCATTCGAGTTTTGCTAAGTGACTCGGAGAAGGCGTAGGACGTGGTGCAGCTCCGTGGATTCTGCTTCAAACACGCTACAAGGGTAAGACACTTGTAATTCTCTAATCTGATATGAATCCCTATGTATAGATCCGGTGTTAGTAATCCCATAATTTTATTCCGCTGCGTTGTATGCTCTTGGGGTTACTTACAGCATTGGCGTAATTACGCCTGAGAATGGCGTAATTACGTCTGTCCTCCATTTTTCTGGCAAGTTTTGTATTTTGGCCGTAACTTTCTTGTACTAACTCTGAATTTGATGAATCAGCTGTCCACGCGAAGATAACTTAAATTTCTACAACTTTTCTATGGAACACATTTCCAAAACATGGCTCAAACATATAAAAATTTGAGGAGAAATGAGCAACATGTGTCTTGGATTCTGGTTTTTTTCCATTTTTCTTCAACTTTAGTCATTCTTTCATCATTTTAGCTTGATTTCTTCACATTTCCCTACATTTACACAAATATACGATTATGTAGCATATGTATCAATTTATCCATCAAAATATACCAAATCGTAGATAATTAAGCGCAATAGATGTGTCTATTTCTAGTCACATCAGGTCGCCTCCTCTATTTTCAGTAAATTACGATTTTGCCCCTCCTTTTTCAGCTTTGCTCAGTTTGGTCATTTTTCATCATTTTAAGCCTATTTCCTCCACTTTTATGCATTTGGCCCTGGATTCCTGAAATATACAAATATAAACCAAAAAGAGTAATATTTTCCAAGAATCACTACAAAAACGCCCCAAATCTTATATCAAATTAAGTGTAAAAATCACACTTATCATGATCAAGCTTCAAATCTTGAAATAAGTGAAGGTATATCATCATCCTTGAGTTTTATCAAGTTGCATGTTGGATTGAGGGTCGAACCATGGTGGTTATTCATGAAAAGTTGCTGTCAAAACGGTTCAGCTAGTAGGCAGTGCACTTATAGTCTGGTATTTCAAGTTTTAAGCATGGTTAAACATCGAATTTGAAGATAACGCCTCCGATAATGAGTTGTAGTATTTTGTCTTAGCTTTAATTGGCAACCAAAATAAGTTAATTTTGAGTTAAGATGAAAAAGTTATGGTCATGTTACCAAAATGTGTAAAATCTAGAAATTCAGTGCATTCAAGTTCCATGCAGTGTGTTCTTCGAATTTCTGGGAATAAATTGCTACGAATTTGAAGTTTTAGCTTCTAATAAGAGTTGTAGTATTCAAAGTTAGCTTGCATTTGGAATTGACCTCACTCAATTTGGAGTTCATATGATTTGACCACATAGTGCTCAATCTGGAAAAGGATTTCATACGAGTTTTTAGGCTTGTACGTTTTTCAAATAATGTACATCTAGATGAACTAATTAGCTTAAAGCTCATAAGAGTCTAATTGTAGAATTTTGAGTTAACTTTCATTAAAAACTGGCCTCACATGGTTTGGATGTCGTATGCATTAGTTATGAAGGTTTTTACAAAAAGTGGTCAATCTGGAATTTAGAATTTCCCCTGTTTTGCATAAATAATGTTTAGACCCAATTTGCCTTAGGTAAATGAACGAATTTGAGGAAGTGTCAAACATATGAAATATCATATTTTGAGTTAGTTATCAAGCTAAATTAGACCCATATAATTTGGTTTAGTATTGAAAACTTAATGAGCCAATTACTATGAGCATGTAAGCTGAAATTTTAAGAAATTCTCAAAGGGTCAATATTTAGATTATAAACTTGATGTTGGAAATAATTGAAGACTTTGATGATATAATTGAGGTATAAATGACCAGGTTAACAGATCTCGATGTTGATTTGAGGAGTACTGTAAGGACCCTAATCCTTAAGTGCGGAATTAAGGCATAATAGAGCTAATATAAACAAATCAGAGTCTAAAAGAACATGTTGAGTCTATGAGCTTAAGCATTACATGCCAAAAAAATAAGGACTACCAAATGGATTAATTACATTCCAATCAAAAGAATGTGTGCAACTATAGTTTTATACTACTCCTAGAGTAGATACTATCCAAAATAATCCTGTCCTTTCATCCTCAATAGAATGCTCGTCAAGCTCACCACCTCAACCCGTTCAAGCCCTTCTATCATGCCAAAAAGGTACCTACAAGGACAACCCCCAAACATGAGCAATACATTCATATTCAACACAATATGAAGATAAAGCGTAAATGCATAATCATAATAAAACACTTCCTGTTTTCCCCATGCATTTCAAACGCTTCCCGTTTGGTTGTCCCTGTACCATAACTCATGAGTATAATCAATAGATTATTTTTAATGGTCTAAACATGTCATGAACATATACCATTTCATCAATACCAAACTGATCACCAATCCCTAGTCTGTCCATCACAATGTATTTTAATGCCCCTCGCTTATTTACATATAGACGGCATAGGATAACCTCGCTTCAATGGACTGCGGGACTCCCACCCCTCGCCTCTCATTGAGCGGCAAATACCCTTTCCTCGTCCTATATGATAACCACGCTCAAATGTGACATGCGGCGCTCCCACCCCTCGCTTCACATTTAGCGGAACCAAACCATATAGCGGCAAGCATTAAAATCATCAAGGGATGACCACGACTCATGGGATATGCACCAATAATCATATGCATCTATAAACATCATGCATAACATGTATTTGCATCCACTATGCAATACCACATATATACTTGCATCCACAATGCATAAACAATAAGTATATAAGATACATGTACCGTTGGGGTGCCCGTACGTCCACTACGTACCTTTCCAAAATGTAGGATATGGTAGGACTTCAATGCCTTGGCTGTGTTGCCACCTGGGATGGTTCTACACATTCACACAAATCAATATTAGAACCCAATAATAGTCCAATCCCAAAAATACTACAAAAAAAATCCAAAAATACCAAATTTTGGTCTTCGCGATCGATCGCCCATCACGGCGATCGATCGCCAAACCTCACTGTCCGAGAACCAAATTTTGCACCCTTCGGCGATCGATCGCCACCCTTGGCGCGATCGATCGCCAGCCGCGCCGATCGATCGCCCAAGAGTGGCGATCGATCGCCAAACGCTTGCAAAACCCACTGCCTGGGCGCGATCGATCGCCTGGAAAGGGGCGATCGATCGCCAACCTCTGTTACCCGAAAAACTCCATTTTTGCACCTCAAAACCATTCCAATCCATTCCAACACTTAAACCAACCAACCAACAACATAAATATCAACATAAACCACCAAAATACACCTTAAAACAACCATAAATCCAACCCTTAACCAAAACCACAACAAGCCAACAAAACCCATTTCAAAATCATTAAAAACCCTTCCAAAACTAAACCAAACACAATAAAAATGATAATGAGGCATCCATACCTCTTGGGGACCTCAAATCACCCAATAATCTTCACAAATCAAGTCTTTTGGAAGGTTTTCTCCCCACCTCTTTGCTCCAACTCGAAAATGGAAAGGGGGGAAGGGTTTGGGTGGTGATTTTGGTAAAGTAAGAGTGAGAGTGTATTGAGTGGGGTTGGGGTATAAAAGTGTTGGGTTTAATTAATTAAAAGCATACCAAAATAATTCCATGGTGTATAAAACACCCCAACATGATATTTTTCAAAGCATTTACTCAAAATGCACCAAATACCAATTAAACACATGATTTCTAATCAATTGCTACCAAAGGCAAATAAATCATGCTTCCAATAATATTTACCCAACATGCACCACATGCACCCTGAAATGCAACCCCGGGCCACCCTATCCACATGACCATGCATTTCCATAAGGTAAATAAATAAATCCAACACATAATTAATTACCACATAATTAATCATTGTAAACACAATTAATGCACCAAATTGCAATTAATCATTTCGGGGATATCACAATACTCTCCTACTTATAGGATTTCGTCCTCGAAATCACATGCACTTACCCCTAAAGAAACTAAACATAAACTCATACCAGAGAATAGTTCCGGGTAGTGCTGCACCATATGCCGCTCCGTCTCCCACGTAGCCTCCTCGACACCCCTGCGATCCCACTGAACCTTGATCATAGGTATCACCTTGTTCCGAAGTCTACGGTCTGCTCGATCCAGAATTCTGACAGGCCGTTCCACATAAGATATATCGGACTCTAACTGAACTTCGGAAGGCTGTAACACATAAGACGGATCCGGCTCATACTTCCGCAGCATCGATACATGAAACACATCATGTATCCCAGATAAAGAAGGCGGCAAAGCCAGTCGGTAAGCTAAGGTGCCAATGCGCTGTAAGATCTCGTACGGTCCAACATACCTCGGAGACAGTTTCCCGCGCATCCCAAATCGCACAACGCCCCTGAAAGGCGAGATCTTCAAAAAGACCTTATCTCCCAACTGAAATTCCAAAGGTCTCCGCCGTTTATTTGCATAAGCTGCCTGTCTGTCCTGGGCCGCTTTCATTTTCTGCCTTATTGTCTTTATCTTTTCTTCCATCTCTCGAATCAACTCCGGTCCTCCGACCGATCTGCGGTCCAAATCATCCCAACACAAGGGTGATCTACACCGTCTGCCATAAAGAGCTTCATACGGAGCCATCTGAATACTCGCCTGGTAGCTATTGTTATACGAAAACTCTACCAAAGGCACTGAATCCTGCAAAGAGGCATCGAACTCCAAAACACAAGCTCTCAGCATGTCCTCGAGCGTCTGAATAGTGCGCTCGGTCTGGCCATCCGTCTGAGGATGATAAGCAGTGCTCAATCTGACTTCAGTTCCCAAAGCTGACTGAAGGCCTTCCCAGAAATGAGATGTGAATCGCGGATCTCGATCTGACACTATGGAAACGGGGATCCCATGCAATCTCACCACATCTCTAATATACAACTGCGCCATCCTCAAAAAGGTGAACGTCATGCTATAGGGGATAAAATGAGCTACCTTGGTCAATCTGTCCACAATCACCCAAATAGCATCGAAGCCTGAAGCACTCCTCGGCAAATGAGTCACGAAGTCCATGGAAATGTGCTCCCACTTCCATTTCGGTATCTCCAAGCTTCTCAACTCGCCGCCAGGCCTCTGTCTCTCTGCCTTAACCTGCTGGCAGATCAAACACCTCTTCACAAAAGCGACGACATCTGATTTCATCCTTTTCCACCAAAAATGACCACGCAGATCTCTGTACATCTTCTTCCCGCCTGGGTGGATGCTAAGTCTGCTACTATGAGCTCGCTCCAAGATCCCTTTACGCAACTCCGGCGTACTCGGAACCACCCATCGGTCACCCAATCTCAAATACCCGTCATCGGCCACTCTGAACTTCATTGGCTGACCTAGATGTACTAAAGATAACCACCTCTGAACCTCATCATCTGACTTCTGAGCTCTCCTGATGTTCTCATAGATGTCTGGCTCGGCTAACAGAGTCGATACATACACAGGCGATGCATCTATGTCAAAATCATAGCCCAGATGGCAATAGGAGGTCATCATAGCAGACAATTGAATGACGTCCTCAGCAGAACTCCTCACTTTCCGGCTCAAAGCGTCTGCTGTCAAATTGGCTTTTCCCGGATGGTACTCGATCTCGCAATCATAGTCCTTGAGTAGGTCCATCCATCTCCTCTGCCTCATGTTCAGCTCTGCCTGAGTGAATAAAAACTTGAGGCTCTTGTGATCCGTGTATATGGTGAACGAAGTCCCATATAAGTAATGTCTCCAGATCTTCAGGGCGAAGATGATAGCCGCCAATTCCAAGTCATGAACTGGATATCTGGTCTCATGCGGCTTCAACTGCCTCGATGCATAAGCTACCACATGCTTATCTTGCACACACCCAAGGCCCTGCAGTGATGCGTCAGTATACAGAACAAATCTGGAGTTCTCCGTAGGGATCACTAATACTGGCGCCGTCGTCAACCGGTGCTTCAACTCCTGGAAGCTCTCCTCACAAGCTTCTGACCAAAAGAAAGGCACTCCTTTCTGAGTCAACTGAGTCAGCGGCTTGGCAATCTTTGAAAAGCCCTCGACGAAGCGTCGATAATACCCGGCCAAACCAAGAAAACTCTGGATCTCAGGCACAGAAGTGGGGGCAGCCCACTCCATCACAGCCTCAATCTTCTTGGGATCTACAGATATCCCGCTGCTCGATATGACATGCCCCAGAACACTACACTGCTCAGCCAAAATTCACACTTACTGAGCTTAGCATACAACTGATGCTCTCTGAGAATCTGAAGCACTGTCCTCAAGTGTTTCACATGCTCCTCCTCGCTCCGGGAGTAGATAAGAATATCGTCAATAAACACAATGACGAACTGATCAAGATACTGCTGAAACACTCTGTTCATCAGACACATGAAAACTGCTGGAGCATTCGTCATGCCGAACGGCATCACTAGGAACTCATAATGTCCATATCGGGTCCGGAACGCTGTCTTCTGCACATCTTCCTCTCTGACCCGAATCTGATGATACCCGGATCTCAAGTCAATCTTGCTATACACCCTGGTACCTTGCAACTGATCAAACAGATCGTCGATCCTTGGAAGAGGATACTTGTTCTTCACTGTAGCCTTATTCAGTTGCCGGTAATCGATGCACACCCGCATCGAACCGTCCTTCTTTTTCACAAAGAGAACTGGTGCGCCCCATGGCGACACGCTCGGGCGTATATATCCCTTGTCTAGGAGATCCTGTAACTGTTCTTTCAACTCCCTCAACTCAGCTGGTGCCATCCTATAAGGTGCACGAGAGATAGCGGATGTCCCTGGCAACAGCTCGATCCCAAACTCGACTTCCCTAGCCGGTGGGAATCCTGGGATCTCTTCTGGGAATACATCAGCAAAATCTGCCACCACTGGTACATCCTCAACTCTGAGTTCTTTACTCTTCCCAGACGTGTCCACGGCATAAATAAGATAGCCTGTGTGGCCACGTTCCAACAACTGAGTCATCTTGATCGCTGAAATCAACGGAATCTTCGCACGAGAACCGTTGCCATAGAAAGTCCACTGACTGCCCAACTCAGGTCTGAACTTCACTGTCCTCTGTCGGCAATCTACCACTGCCTGATATCTGTTCAGAACATCAATACCCAAGATGCAGTCAAAGTCTGACATACCCAATACGATCAAGTCTGCCTTCAACTCGTTGCCCTCAAAATAAATGAGGCAGTCTGCCATAAACTGATCAGCAACAACATTTCTTCCAGTGGGTGTCGAGACAAGGAGAGGCGTGGGTAAAGAAGACGTGCGCATATGGTGTCTTTCCACAAAACCCACCGATACAAAAGAATGGGAGGCACCTGTATCGATCAAAATAAAAGCAGGGTATGTAAATAAATGGCACGTACCGGCAATCACCTCCTCTGGGGCTGCCTGAGCCTGCTCCCTGGTCAGTGCATACACCTGCCCCTGGGGCGGTCCTACTGTCTGACCTCCCGATGGTCGAGGCCCAAACTGCTGCCTCTGCTGCACTGTCCTATCCTCAAACCTCGGCCTGCTGCCCTGATACTCTGACTGTCCTCCCCGTGTGGGGCAATACCGAGCAATGTGGCCCATCTTGCCACAGACATAACATGCAGGACACTTGTTTGAAGAATGTGGCCCTCCACAATTATTGCACCTCGGCTCTCCCGGCCTATCCCCTTGTGAAGATCCTCGATTGGCCGACCAATTGCCCTTCTTGCCATCCTGCTTCTGACCAAAGTGTTTCTTTCCACTATACCGTGAAGATGAAGAGGCACCACGGGGTTTAAATGGCTCTCCCCGAGGCCTCAAGCTGTCATTGGTCTGCCTCTGTTGCGGTACCGGTGGTGGCATAGCGTAAGCTCCCACTCCTAGCTCAGCAAGCTCCGCTCTTGTGAGAGCGTCATCAAAAGAAGTTGGGTTATTAGTGATAACCCGGTCATAGAGCTCCGGTCGCAAACCTTTCATAAA
This sequence comes from Haberlea rhodopensis, assembly GCA_907163345.1. Lineage (NCBI taxonomy): Eukaryota > Viridiplantae > Streptophyta > Magnoliopsida > Lamiales > Gesneriaceae > Haberlea > Haberlea rhodopensis. The sequence goes on from CAJQUN010000369.1 coordinate 539,959, forward strand.
GTTCCTCATCTTAGCGTGCCCACTGGTGGCAATGTGGGGGACGTACCTCAACAACGAAGAGTACCGTGTGGCATAGTCTGCCACTGTCATGTTCCCCTGCCTCAGACTTGTAAATTCATCCTCCTTTGTCTGTCTTGCTGCTGCGGAGAAGTACCGATTCAAAAACCTAGTCCTGAAGAGTGTCCAATCAATCACAGCACCCAGTGCTCTCATCTCCATTACTGTGCTCCTCCACCACATCAGAGGTTTCTTGGCTAATTGAAACTCCGCCAGCCTCAGCCAAGCTGTCACAGCACAAGGAGCCGATACAAAGATCTGCTCAAGCCTTTCCAACCACTCTTCAGCCTCTTCTCCGGACTCTGTCCCCTCAAACCGGGGCGGATGATAAGACAGAAACTGAGTCAAGCTAATCTCACCCGGTAGCAATAACTGAACCACTGGTTCCATGCCTACGGCCGGTGGAGGTAGAGGGTTCACTTGACCGACGCTTGCATTCACACTACCAATATCTCCCACTTCCTCATTAGCAGCCATGCTGTAATACAAATGTTAACAACAATTCCAAAGCAGTATATATGTTATGCCGTTAGATAACAGGAATGAGAATAAGCACGTTAGTATAACAGGATATACATTAATATGCACCACATGCATAAACATGCTTCAAATGTAAGCACTTAGCCTATCATGCTAAGGCTACCCTTCACTCGTTCCCGGGTTCTCTAACCACTGCTCTGATACCACTAATGTAAGGACCCTAATCCTAAGTGCGGAATTAAGGCATAATAGAGCTAATATAAACAAATCAGAGTCTAAAAGAACATGTTGAGTCTATGAGCTTAAGCATTACATGCCAAAAAAATAAGGACTACCAAATGGATTAATTACATTCCAATCAAAAGAATGTGTGCAACTATAGTTTTATACTACTCCTAGAGTAGATACTATCCAAAATAATCCTGTCCTTTCATCCTCAATAGAATGCTCGTCAAGCTCACCACCTCAACCCGTTCAAGCCCTTCTATCATGCCAAAAAGGTACCTACAAGGACAACCCCCAAACATGAGCAATAATAATCATTCATATTCAACACAATATGAAGATAAAGCGTAAATGCATAATCATAATAAAACACTTCCTTTTTTCCCCATGCATTTCAAACGCTTCCCGTTTGGTTGTCCCTGTACCATAACTCATGAGTATAATCAATAGATTATTTTTAATGGTCTAAACATGTCATGAACATATACCATTTCATCAATACCAAACTGATCACCAATCCCTAGTCTGTCCATCACAATGTATTTTAATGCCCCTCGCTTATTTACATATAGACGGCATAGGATAACCTCGCTTCAATGGACTGCGGGACTCCCACCCCTCGCCTCTCATTGAGCGGCAAATACCCTTTCCTCGTCCTATATGATAACCACGCTCAAATGTGACATGCGGCGCTCCCACCCCTCGCTTCACATTTAGCGGAACCAAACCAAATACCGGCAAGCATTAAAATCATCAAGGGATGACCACGACTCATGGGATATGCACCAATAATCATATGCATCTATAAACATCATGCATAACATGTATTTTCATCCACTATGCAATACCACATATATACTTGCATCCACAATGCATAAACAATAAGTATATAAGATACATGTACCGTTGGGGTGCCCGTACGTCCAATACGTACCTTTCCAAAATGTAGGATATGGTAGGACTTCAATGCCTTGGCTGTGTTGCCACCTGGGATGGTTCTACACATTCACACAAATCAATATTAGAACCCAATAATAGTCCAATCCCAAAAATCCTACAAAAAAAATCCAAAAATACCAAATTTGGTCTTCGCGATCGATCGCCCATCACGGCGATCGATCGCCAAACCTCACTGTCCGAGAACCAAATTTTGCACCCTTCGGCGATCGATCGCCACCCTTGGCGCGATCGATCGCCAGCCGCGCCGATCGATCGCCCAAGAGTGGCGATCGATCGCCAAACGCTTGCAAAACCCACTGCCTGGGCGCGATCGATCGCCTGGAAAGGGGCGATCGATCGCCAACCTCTGTTACCCGAAAAACTCCATTTTTGCACCTCAAAACCATTCCAATCCATTCCAACACTTAAACCAACCAACCAACAACATAAATATCAACATAAACCACCAAAATACACCTTAAAACAACCATAAATCCAACCCTTAACCAAAACCACAACAACCCAACAAAACCCATTTCAAAATCATTAAAAACCCTTCCAAAACTAAACCAAACACAATAAAAATGATAATGAGGCATCCATACCTCTTGGGGACCTCAAATCACCCAATAATCTTCACAAATCAAGTCTTTTGGAAGGTTTTCTCCCCACCTCTTTGCTCCAACTCGAAAATGGAAAGGGGGGAAGGGTTTGGGTGGTGATTTTGGTAAAGTAAGAGTGAGAGTGTATTGAGTGGGGTTGGGGTATAAAGTGTTGGGTTTAATTAATTAAAAGCATACCAAAATAATTCCATGGTGTATAAAACACCCCAACATGATATTTTTCAAAGCATTTACTCAAAATGCACCAAATACCAATTAAACACATGATTTCTAATCAATTGCTACCAAAGGCAAATAAATCATGCTTCCAATAATATTTACCCAACATGCACCACATGCACCCTGAAATGCAACCCCGGGCCACCATATCCACATGACCATGCATTTCCATAAGGTAAATAAATAAATCCAACACATAATTAATTACCACATAATTAATCATTGTAAACACAATTAATGCACCAAATTGCAATTAATCATTTCGGGGATATCACAAGTACTCTGTAGATATAGCATTGGTCCGAGGTACGTTGAAATGAGTTTTATCATGACGTCTGTCAAAGACGTGTAATGATGCTAATGTATGGCCTTATATGTCATTATTTGATTTATATGACTTATTTGTCACTAAATGATTCTTGTGTGACTATATGATAAATGGAGATGTATAGAATTTCATGATATGTATACATTTTTCACATGAGATTTTATGACATGTTGAATTGCATATGTCATATGATGCAAAGATGAATACATGGGCATATCATATTGATCTATCCAATCCTTTGGTATCCTTGTTGATGAATGAGTTGATTTACTCTGAGTGTCGGGGACGACGAGCACGGCGATGACAGGCAGTATAGGTAGCAACTGTAGTCACGCGCGTGGCATCTGACCTAGACACGAGGGATGGACGAGCACAGCACATAGGATGAGTCTCCTAGCGCAATGTGCGTGTGGTGTCACCCTCTGCTCGAGCTGATATTATTTGATGATACCTTCCTTTGGACTCCGATATTTGGTATCTTGAGATTCTATTCTTTGTACCCATTCATACATCGCATTCATACATGGTATGCATTGCATGATACTTTGTCATTCTTGAGTCGATTCTATTTATTTCTCGTACTAGGTTCTGACCCCCTTCGCGGGGGGCTGTCATATCTTTGTTGTATGGGCATGACAGGTGGTACAGGTAGACGTACTGCGGATGCTCGAGGTGAAGCCTGGATGAATACCGGAGCTCCTTGAGAGCGAGCTCAGGTTATGTTTTATGTTTTGAGTCCCAGTAGTTGTTAGAGTATTTTGACTTCTGTTTTAAATTTACCGGGGTATGCCCCGAGTATCCGTATTTTAATTATGCTACTACCAGTTGATGTTATACTTGGTAAATATGTTATGATCAACATGTTAAATTGGAAACTGGAATTATATATTTTCAGTATCAGTATATATGTATCACCTAAAAGCGAAAAACTTTTAGGGCCGTTTGACAAGACATTTGAAATAAATCTTCCGCTGTTTATGCAAATAATCATTATGTATTCATTAAACACCACATTAGGATCGGGCCCTCACATTATGTTATCAGAGCATATATCTGGGATATGCTCGAATTAGAGTTAGGACACTGAATATAGACACAAATGAATTGTTTGTGCATGTGTCTGACTGTGTGATTTTATCTGCTCTTACCTGCTATGTTTACATGTTTGATAATGAGATGTTACACATGTAATGGATTATTAAGCAGTGATAATTAGATGTCATATCTCTGACTATTTTAATATGATGAGTTACATATAATCTAGAGAATTTGAATGCTGAGTTGCATAGAATCTAGAAAATTTGAATGCTGAGTTGCATACAATCTAGAGAAATTGAGAATTTTATCTGTTAGCACTGATAGTTGCTGATAGGATGTTGATATAGAATAAGTAATGAGAACATCTATGACTTGAGATTTATGTTTTGATTTTATGATGGTCAGTTAGTGTTTGGACAGGTCGCAGTGTTATGAACTGTAAGAGCTGTTTAGCGAACCTGTAGGCACTGTAAAATGTTAATTGAATTATAACATAGTGATAATTATTGGGAATTTTATTTATCACTTTGGGACTTTCCTTGTGAATAGTGGGATGACACTAGAACTAATTAAAACGCTTTGTGTCGATTGACATCAGGAATTTAAGTCTGAAAGACCAATGTTATACGTATGAGTTTACGTCAAAACCTGTGCACATTAAGATGATAATTTAGAACTTGAGAATATTGAAACTAGCAATATTTCAATTGAAGAATAGAGTGTAGTTGTTGTGAGAAACAACGAGAATTGGTTTGAATGAGGACTTGGATTTGGGGGTTGTCGTAATGAATAACTACTACAATATGAACTCTTCTAGATGATAGTATCTAGAGTAATGGTTGTGACAGATGACGATTTTTTCCTCTTTTGTTATGGGAAAAGATGTTTACGAGAATGCCATATTGATGACATGAAAAATGATAATTGATTATCGTGGACTTGGGAAATGGAAATATCTGCTTAATCTCAATTACTATTCACTAGCGAAGAGATTAGATATTGACTGAAGAATAAGACACCGATGTGGTGCGAAGTAGTTAAAACTTGATTAAAGATTAATGAAGTGACTATCATTGGTATAATCCAAGTAGTCCTAGAAAAGTTTCAGAAGTATCACTCCAATTTATACAGCTCTAGTAATTCTGGAGGTACTATGAGATTGTAGAATCCCAAATCTTTTCGAGGTCACTGTGGATGTAAATATCTACTGATCCACTTGAAAGAATAATATGAACTGATATTGATGGTGGTCAGTCAGAGCATGTGCGTTACGTGCTCAGGAACATATGCAACCATAACAACAAATACACTGAGCTAGGGGTAGATATCAGAGTGGTTATTCTTTTCGGCCACTCAGTTCCAGCAGCAGTTAATTACCTGCAGACTAGAGAGTATACCTTGACAGAGGATAATATTAGATGTAAGGACCCCCGTGCCCTTATCCCGTTATTAGTGTATTAACCCAAGCATTTAGTGCATGCAATCATATATGTAGGGAAAAACCCACTTGTCATCATATCAAATCATGCCAATAATAAAATACTTTACATTATTCCATATAATGTCAAATTTCCCCCAACCAAGTCCACATACATATCATGCAACATTATAATACACTAACATGTTCTCAGTTCATTTAGCAATTCAATAAATAATTGCATGCAACTAATAAACGAAGAGAGAAAGGCCCTTGCCTTCTTATACATACCATATACACATAATAGTGCTCACATACGAGCATCAAATAAGTATGTGTGTATCAAATGTATAAAACACGGTGCTCAAAACCGTCACTGGTACTTCGATCCCTGGGAGCACCTCCCTTCCATAGCTCGAGCACAACTCCAAAGCCATCGATGCACCTAATCACCTGCCCCAACAGAGACAGGCCCCACATGGGGTGAGCATACCAATATCCCAAATCCAATAAGTACAATATTACATTTCATAATTTACACAAGTAAAAGCTATGAATATTAAAAGACACTCCCTGGATGACATCATCCTCATCCGGGATCCCCTGTGCTGTTCCTGTTCTCAAAATAACTGAAACCATCAAATTCCCAAATGCCAGTTAATCGTTACATTGATTAACAAATCCGTTTGCCACGTACCGATATCATAATCAATAATATCAAATCATTAAACAATGATTATAGATATTCCATATATCTCACTTATGGTTCCATAGTTCTATTTCATCGCTCGCTCTACAATAGCGGCATTTTATCCTCACGCATGCTCAACAGCAGTGGCGTCATAACCGATGTTCGCTCAAAGGCGACAACATCCGATCATTGCTCGCTCAAAAGCGGCACCATATAATTCCCAATGTCTATCCATTTATTGCAATATAATGTGCCATGCATTCAACAATTGCAATTACAAAAAGGGCTATGCTCGTACGTTATACGTACCTTATAATTCTGTAGTTCCAACACGTTCACACCAATCCTATCATCAATTGATAGGCTTTTAAGTGTTTTTAGCTGTAATTTCTATCCGTTTTTCGTATTTTTCCTGGATGAAATTACGCTTTTTGGTATTTATTTGCTTATTTCAGGAAAATAGTTCGGAAATGGAAGAAATGAGCTAAAATGAAGAAAACAGGTGAAATCGAGGCGAAAAAGAGTAAAAAATGAAGAATATGATTTTTAGATTTTCGATCGATCGAGATTTTGTCTCGATCGATCGATCGAGGCAGAGACTTCAGCAACAAATTTTGAGAATTGTTGATCGATCGGAAAAATATCTCGATCGATCGAGCGAGGCAGTGAGTTGAAAAGGCTGAAGTGAACAGTGCACCGATCGATCGAAAATTCTTTTCGATCGATCGAGACGCGATATTTTGAAAATCTTATTTTCCATAATTAACGTGATTTTTTGGTGGTTTAAAGGGAGGATCTCTTCCATTCCAAACATATCGCAGATCAGACGAAATTGCTCCACAAAAAGAGAACCATAGCCGCCGCCTAGCCGCCGCCAAGGAGAGCCATCTTCTCCCGGTTTTCGTCCGAGCTTGAGCCAACCGATTCCGGAGTGCAAGGAGGAGCAAGAGAAGAAATCACGGTGCAACGCACGGATTCATCCGCCGTTTATCGTATTTCTAAACTTTGATTTCTTTGATTTTCAGTTTCATTTGATGTTTTTGAGGTCGAGAGACGATTAAACTTCTTATGTATTTGATTTGAATTAAATCTAGTTTATTTTATTGAGATTTAGTATCATTGTGTTTGATTTATTGATTCAATTGTGTTTGAGTGTATTGATTCCTATTGTTCATGAATTAATTGCTTGTTACGATCAAAGCCTAGCTAACTTTGATTGACTCTGAGAGTTATAACGAGATCGAGAGATAACGTTATAGCACACTCTATTAATTCATGAAGTATGTTTAAGATTGAGATCGAGAGATGAAATCACATACGTGAGGACTTTGAATCGAGAGATTTAGAGTATCGAGGTTTTGACGATTTATGCAATATTGAATTAGTAAATAGGTGCACGAGAGTGACTTGTTCTAGTTTGATATTAGTTTCTTTACAGCTCGAGAGAGTGTATTGAATAACAGCGAAAACCTCTCACCTTTAGAATCAATTGATTGATAATTTGCTTATTCAGATGAATCATTAAAGATAACACAGTTGAACGAAGAGCTTGATAAATTTCTCGAGCGAATTACCTTTGCATATACGGAACCATTCATTTTATTGTTTTTTGTTTAAATTTCGTTCCTTAGTGTAAGTTTGCATTAGTTAATCACCTTCTTTAATCGTAGGCTAAATATAATTTTGCTAGTCTTATTTGGTACTTATAAATTAGTCCCTGTGGATTCGACAACCCTTACTTAAATTTCACTATACTAAAACTTGACAACCGTGCACTTGCGGTAGAATCGCTTCACACTACACTTGAAATATTTTCTGTTTAAAAATAAAGCGGTCATCAATTCATGACGATTAACCATTTTAAAAGACCCCGATTACGCATGCATAATACCCAAAATTGTAGGGTCTTCCTACCTTAACATCATATTAATAACATATTATGAACTAAACATTCATTAATGACATCTTAGTGTTCCGTTTGTAGTTATGAGCTAATAAGATTACAGGCCAAAATGAAATTTCAAAACTTAATAAATTACATTCTCAAAATGAATGTTAAAGTGATAGAATTATACTACTCCTAGAGTAGAGACTATCCAAAAATCATGTATCCTAATTTCTTTCATGCTCCTCATAGCTCACTGTCCCAACCCGACCCTGAGCCTCCTTCAGACCAAAAGCGTACCTACAGGGATAACACATCATGAGCATATACATCCTTACTTAACATCATAAAAAAAATAACAGTAAATGCATGAAATCTTAGTTAAGTAAACTTGCTGGTTATTCAATAACTTCCCTTTTTTTGTTGTCCCTGATTCACATTCATGCATATGGGCATCTTACTCTATCGTATGGCATCTTACCATATCATAAACATCGTATGGCATCTTACCATATGGGCATCTTACCCTATCGCATGGCATCTTACCATATGGGCATCTTACCCTATCGTATGGCATCTTACCATATCATAAACATCGTATGGTATCTTACCATATGGGCGTCTTACCCTATCGTATGGCATCTTAACATATCACAAACATCATCATCACTTATCATAAACATCCCCATAGACATCATATCCTATTTACTCATCATAAACATCATCATCATAAACTTACTTATCATAATCATCATCATAAACATCATATCATCTTTACTCATCATAAACATCATCATCATAAACTTACTTATCATAATCATTATCATAAACATCATATCAGCTTTACTCATCATAAACATCATTATCATAGACTTACTTATCATAATCATCATCTTAAACATCATATATACTTATGTAATCATAGCATAGTCTTAATGTAGGAGTGTGTTTTACCGTCCGATGCCCGTACGCTTCTTATGTACCTTAATTCCAAAAGTGGAGAAGTTGGAGAACTTTATCTCCTTGATGTTGTGGGTACCTGGGATGGTTCTACATAACCATACAAATCGATATTAGAAGCTAAAAATAGTCCAATATCCAAAAATCCCACAAAATAATCAAAAACACATAATTATGTGTCTCGCGATCGATCGCTGGGATGTCCCGATCGATCGCGAGATCACACTGCCCGTTGCTGAAATTTTGCGTCTTCGGCGATCAATCGCCACTTTTGGCACGATCGATCGCCAGCTTCACCGATCGATCGCCCAAAAGTGGCGATCGATCGCCAAATGGTTCTGGAGCCTACTGCTGGCTCGCGATCGATCGCCTGAAAAGGGCGATCGATCTCGATCGCCGATACCTGTACATCGAAAAATCACCATTTTTGAGCATTTTTCAAGCTCTTCCTCATACCATTCAAATCCAAACTTTCCTACAACATCAACATCATCAAAACTCACTAAAACCCACATAAAACACTTCATAAATCATACCCCAACAACATACAACACATACTCAAAACAAACCCACATAAATCACTTCAAAATCATCCCATTTCAAAACCAAACATCATAAAAACTTTAGGAAGGGTTCCATACCTCTTGAAGACTCCAAATCTTAACAAAAATCACACAAACAAAAGTTTTGTGGAGCTTTCCTTCTCCTTCCTTGGTGAATTTCGAAAATGGGGAATGGGTAGGGTTTTGAGAGTGAATTGGGGATTTTAGAGGGGAAAGGGTAAAGTGAATAAAGTGTAGTGGGGTAAAGGGGTATAGTGGGGGGTATATGGGTTAATAAAATTGTATCCCATCAATTAGCATGATGTATAAAATACCCCAACATGGTATTTTAAAGGCATTTTACAAAAATGCACCAAACTTCCATTAAATTCATATCCCCCTCATAATTAACAATCGGTATAAATAATTCATGTTAACACCGCATTTCCCAACATGCATAACATGTACCCTGAAATGCAACCCCCGGGTCACGCCTATCAAGTGACTATGCATTTCGACATGATAATTAATTTCAACATAATTCATCATATAAACATAATTAATGCTCATATTGCAATTAATTAATTTCGGAGACATCACAATACTCCCCTACTTATAAGATTTCGTCCTCAAAATCGCATGCTTACCCAAAATGAAACTAAACATTAAAACATACCAGAGAATAGTTCCGGGTAGTGCTGCACCATATGCCGTTCCGTCTCCCACGTAGAATCCTCGACACCCCGACGATCCCACTGAACTTTGACCATCGGTATAACTTTGCTTCGTAGTCTGCGATCCTCGCGATCCAGAATTCTGATTGGTCGTTCTACGTAGGACACATCTGAGTCTAACTGTACTTCAGTAGGCTGTAAGACATGAGACGGGTCTGGCTCATACTTCCGTAACATAGAAACATGAAAAACATCGTGTATGCCAGACAGGGATGGCGGTAGTGCCAAACGGTAGGCCAATGTACCGATATGCTGCAAAACTTCATATGGCCCAACATACCTCGGAGATAACTTTCCCCGCATACCAAACCGAACCACACCCCTGAAGGGCGAGATCTTTAAGAAGACCATGTCTCCTAACTGGAATTCCATCGGTCGTCACCGCTTATTGGCATAGGCTGATTGCCTATCCTGGGCCGCTTTCATCTTTTGGCGTATCAACTTTATCTTACCTTCCATATCCTTGATCATATCCGGTCCTCCGACCGCTTTGCTAGTCAAGTCCTCCCAATACAGCGGTGACCTACATCGTCGTCCGCACAGAGCTTCAAAAGGAGTCATTTGAATGCTCGCCTGATAACTGTTATTATAGGAGAACTCCACCAGTGCCAGTGAATCCTGCCACGGAGTATCAAACTCAAACACACATGCCCTCAACATGTCCTCGAGCGTATGAATGGCACGCTCCGTCTGGCCGTCTGTCTGAGGGTGATAGGATGTACTCAGTCTCACCTCTGTGCCCAAAGCTGCCTGGAGACCCTCCCAAAAATGTGAAGTAAACATTGGGTCTCTATCAGATACAATCGAGACTGGAATGCCATGTAACTTCACCACATCCCGTATATACATCTGAGCCATCTTCAAGTATGTAAAGGACATACAATAAGGGATGAAATGAGCCACCTTCGTGAGCCTATCTACGATCACCCAGATCGCATTAAATCCTGAGGTCATCCTTGGCAAGTGGGTCACAAAGTCCATAGAGATATGCTCCCACTTCCATTCGGTACCTCTAAGCTCTTCAGCTCGCCACCAGGCCTCTGTCTCTCTGCCTTTACCTACTGGCAGATCAAACATCTTTTAACAAAAGCGATCACCTCACGCTTCATACGTCTCCACCAGAATTGACCGCATAGGTCCTTGTACATCTTCCTTCCTCCTGGGTGGATACTGAACCGACTACTGTGAGCTCGCTCCAATATTCCTCTACGCAACTCTGGTGTAGCTGGAACTACCCATCGGTTGCCCAGTCTCAAGGAATCATCCTCAGCCACTCTGAACTTGGATGGCTAACCCTGAAGTACCAATGATGTCCACCTCTGAACCTCATCATCCGACCTCTGGGCCTTCCTGATCGCCTCGAATATGTCTGGCTCTGCCAATAAGGTCGACACTCACACAGGCGACATGTCCACATCGAAATCATAGCCCAGATGGTAGTAAGAAGTCATCAAAGCCGACAAACACATAGCATCCTCAGCAGTACTCTTCACCTTCCGACTTAAGGTGTAAGTAATCCAACAAGCATGGAACGCAGCGGAATAATAAAATTTTGGATTACTAAACCGCGGATCTATACATAGGGATTCATATCGGATGAAGGTTTACAAAAGTCTCACCCTTGTAGCGTGTTTGAGCAGATTCCACGGAGCAGCACCACGTCCAACGTCTCCTTCGAGTCACTAGCAAAACTTGTCAAGTTTTGCCTCAACGGTATCCACACGATCAAATCGAATGAAGGGATAGTTTAAGAACAAGTTGCTAGACAAGTTCTTAAACCGGAACAAGAAACACACTCGATTCTAAATCGAAAGATGGCACGGAATTTCCTTGAATTCTCTTCGGCTATGAAAAACCGAGAGCAAGCAAGGTGGTGCGGCCGTGTGCTTCAAAAATTAGGTTGGAATGATATGAATTGTGTTTAACAATTAATCATAACCTTGTATTTATATTATAAGATTTAATGAAGGTTTAAGGCTTTCTTAAAGCCTCATGGGCCCAAACCCATGATTTAATTAAATCCTTATAATCCTTTTAATTAAGACTCTTCTTAATTAATTAATTCATCCAATGAATTTAATTTCCCTTATCGATTTAATATTTTGTGCGACCCGATAGGATCTGGTAATGTTGGTAGTGACATAAAATCTCATTTTATGTCGCAAGCATTGAGCGGTATCTAGCAACACATCAATGCTACCCAAATTACAAGAATGTCAATGACTCGACATAACCTTTAGAACTTGTGATAATATTAACCATGTAACTTAATCCCTTTGTCCTTTGTGTTTAGATTGAAAACGAGTCATGGAATAGTCATACTCATATATTCAATCTTTATTTCTTGATCCCCAAGTAGAACTAGAATAAACGAATAAGCCCGATATCACATATCGACTCATTCGAGCATGGCCATGCATTTTAGTTCTCACTTGATCAAGGGCCAAACACTTCTCCTGTTATCTAGGAGGGACAAATCCTATCTCGATCAGTCAACATCCCTCTACATAATTAGTAGTGTATCCAATAGTCGCCTTTATAGTTTACCCTGTTACGGGTAACGTTTGACAATATCAAGATACATAACTCCTTATGTTGGGATCTCTGATGATCACAAGTCGTAAGGATTACATACATTATTATCACTATGAGAATTGCTTATGACACTCATATAACTATCCATGTAGCATTCTCATGGTGGGTCTGTCCAGTACATCGTTCTCTAACATGTACCCATGTGTTGATTTGATATCTCATATCAATGAACAATTCATCAATCAACACATACTAGTCTCTACGTATTATCATTATCCCTATTCATGATAATACTTGACTAGGGACATCTTTAAGAATAATACAATATTATTCTAAGGACATTAACATATATATTATTCACATTGCACAGTTAATCGAATAATATATAATAATGAATTGCCATTTCATAAAATCATATTACATTGTATGTCATAAACAATCATCTAATGATATGTCTTAGGGCATATCCCAACATAAGGCGTCTGCTATGAAGTTCTCTTTACCAGGATGGTACTCAATCTCACAGTCATAGTCTTTGAGTAAATCCATCCACCTTCTTTGCTGCATATTCAACTCTGCCTGAGTGAATAAGAACTTCAGGCTCTTATGGTCCGTATATATTGTGAAAGACGTACCATACAAGTAATGCCTCCAAATCTTGAAGGCAAAAATGATTGACGCCAGTTCCAAATCATGCACTGGGTACCTAGCCTCATGTGGCTTCAAATGCCTCGATGCATAAGCTACCACATGCTTATCTTGCATCAATACGCAGCCCAAACCCTGCAGTGACGCATCCGTATACAAGGCGAACCTCTTATTCTCATATGGAATCACCAACACAGGTGCCGTAGTCAAACGGCGCTTCAATTCTTGGAAGCTTTCCTCACAAGCTTTGGACCAATAGAACGGGACTCCTTTCTGAGTCAGCTGTGTCAATGGCTTAGCGATCTTAGAGAATCCCTCGACAAAACGTCGTTAATAACCTGCTAAGCCAAGGAAGCTCCGTATCTCGGGCACAGAAGTGGGTGCAGCCCACTCCATCACAGCTTCAATCTTCCTGGGATCCACAGATATCCCGCTGCTAGATATAACATGACCCAAGAACACCACACTGCTCAACCAGAACTCGCACTTGCTAAGCTTTGCTTATAACTGATGATCCCTGAGGATCTGGAGTACTGTCCGCAAGTGCTCCACGTGCTCTTCCTCAGTCCGGGAGTAGATGAGTATATCGTCAATGAAAACTATGACGAACCGATCCAAATATGGTTGGAATACCCTGTTCATCAAACTCATGAAGACGGCTGGGGCATTTGTCACCCCAAAAGGCATGACCAGGAATTCATAGTGCCCATATCTCGTCCTGAAAGCCATCTTCTGAACATCATCCTCCCTCACCCGAATCTGATGATATCCCGACATTAGATCGATCTTACTGTAGAGCCTCGTACCCTGCAACTGATCAAACAAGTCATCGATCCTCGGAAGTGGATACTTGTTCTTTACTGTGGCCTTATTCAGTTGCCTGTAGTCAATGCATAGACGCATCGATCCATCCTTCTTTTTAAAAAAAAACAGGCGCACCCCAGGGCGTATGTAGCCCTTGTCAAGGAGCTCTTGCAACTGAGTCTTTAACTCCCTTAACTCTGCTGGTGCCATCCTATACGGGGCACGAGAAATGGCAGAAGTCCCCGGTAGTAACTCAATCCCAAACTCGACCTCTCTCGTCGGTGGGAATCCGGGAATCTCTTCCGGAAAGACATCGGGAAACTCCGCCACTATGAGCACATCCTCTACTTTTAATTCTTCCCTCTTTTCAGTAATATTAACGGCATATATGAGATATCCTGTATGGCCTCGTTCCAACAACTATGCCATCTTGACAGCAGATATCAACGGGATCTTAGAACGAGAACCATCCCCAAAGAACGTCCACTGGACTCCCATATCAGACCTGAATCGGACAGTCCTCTGCCTGCAGTTCACAACTGCATGATACCTGTTCAGAACATCAATACCCACGATGCAGTCAAAATCTGACATTCCCAGAACAATCAAATCTGACCTTAGCTCGTTATCCTCAAAATAAATGAGGCCATCATAGACAATCTGATCAGTAATCAAACTTCTTCCAGCGGGGGTCGAGACTACAAGAGGCGTGGGCGACAGAGAAGTGCATATCTGGTGCCTTTCCACAAAACTCGTCGACACAAAAGAGTGTGACGCACCTGTGTCTATTAATATAAAAGCAGGGTGCGTAAATAAAAGGCACGTACCCGCTATAACCTCCTACGGAGCCGTTGTAGCCTGCTCCCTCGTCAAAGCATAAACCTGCCCCTGAGGTGGCCCCAAGGGCTAACCTCCATACTGCCTTGGTGCAAAAGGTGGTCTGTGCTGTGCTACTCTGTCCGCAGGCCTCCCCGCAGAGTTCTGTTGTCTTTCCCTGTTGGGACACTGCCGAGCAAAGTGGCTTTTGTCGCCACAAACATAACTTCCTACACAGTCTTTCGTCAAATGTGGTTGCCCACAAAGAGTGCACTGGACCTTCCCGAATCGGTCTCCCTGAGACTGCCCTCTTCCAGATGGGGCATCGTTCCTACGGCTTCCTTTCCATCGATTCTCGGGCTTCTTACCACTGAATCTCGACGCTGAAGTGTTCCCCCTAGGCTTAAACTGATCACCCCTGGGCTTCAAATTGTCAGAAGTAGATTTCTGAGGGGGTACTGGAGGTGGCACGACATCAGAATATGCAGCAACTCCAGTTCAGCCAGCTCAGCCCGTGAAAGGGCATCATCAAAGCAAGCAGGGCCATAAGTGATCACCCTGTCATACAGTTCAGGCCTCAAGCCCTTCATGAAGTTCCTCATCTTTGCTTGAGTACTTCCGGCGATGTGGGGTACATATCTGAGCAAAGAACAGTAATGAAGAGCATCATCTGACACAGGCATGTTACCTTTCTTGAGGTTAGTAAACTCATCTTCCTTAGCCTGTCGTGCAGCAGCTGAAAAATAGCGGGTCAGAAACCGAGTTCTGAACAGCTTCCAATTTATTTCTTGACCCTGAGCCTCTTGCTCTATCACTGTGGTCTTCCACCACATCAGCGCCTTCTTGGCCAATTGGAACTCTGCTAGTCTTATCCAGGCTGTCTTAGCACAAGGAGCTGCCACAAATATCTGTTCTATCCTCTCTAACCACTCCTCAGCCTGTTCCCCTGTCTCAGTTCCTTCGAACATCGGGGGTCGGTATGTCAGAAACTGAGCTAAACTTAGCTCTCCGGGTAGTAACTGATGCTCAGAGGGTTCTTCACCCAAGGCTGGCGGTGGTAGGGGATTGGTACGTCCAGCACTTGCATTCACACTAACTGCATCACCCACTTCCACATTTGCTGCCATGCTGCAAGACAAGGGTTAACAACAATAGCCAAAAGCAGTTCATATAATACATCGTTAGAAACCATAACATGTTAGTAAAATAGTCATATACTTCATATGCAACATAGGCACAAAACATGGTTAAAAGTAAGCACCTAGCCAACTTATTGCTAAGGCTACCCTTCACTCATTCCCGGGTTATCTAACCACTGCTCTGATACCACTAATGTAGGGTCTTCCCACCTTAACATCATATTAATAACATATTATGAACTAAACATGCATTAATGACATCTTAGGGTTCCGGTTGTAGTTATGAGCTAATAAGATTACAGGCCAAAATGAAATTTCAAAACTTAATTAATTACATTCTCAAAATGAATGTTAAAGCGATAGAATTATACTACTCCTAGAGTAGAGACTATCCAAAAATCATGTATCCTAATTTCTTTCATGCTCCTCATAGCTCACTGTCCCAACCCGACCCTGAGCCTCCTTCAGATCAAAAGCGTACCTACAGGGATAACACATCATGAGCATATACATCCTTACTTAACCTCATAAAAAAAAATAACAGTAAATGCATGAAATCTTAGTTAAGTAAACTTGCTGGTTATTCGATAACTTCCCTTTTTTTGTTGTCCCTGATTCACATTCATGCATATGGGCATCTTACCCTATCGTATGGCATCTTACCATATCATAAACATCGTATGGCATCTTACCATATGGGCATCTTACCCTATCGTATGGCATCTTACCATATCATAAACATCTATGGCATCTTACCATATGGGCATCTTACCCTATCGTATGGCATCTTACCATATCACAAACATCATCATCACTTATCATAAAAATCCCCATAGACATCATATCCTCTTTACTCATCATAAACATCATCATCATAAACTTACCTATCATAATCATCATCATAAACATCATATCATCTTTACTCATCATAAACATCATCATCATAAACTTACTTATCATAATCATCATCATAAACATCATATCATCTTTACTCATCATAAACATCATTATCATAGGCTTACTTATCATAATCATCATCATAAACATCATATATACTTATGTAATCATAGCATAGTCTTAATGTAGGAGTGTGTTTTACCGTCCGAGGCCCGTACGCTTCTTACGTACCTTAATTCCAAAAAAGTGGAGAAGTTGGAGAACTTTATCTCCTTGATGTTGTGGGTACCTGGGATGGTTCTACATAACCATACAAATCGATATTAGAATCTAAAAATAGTCCAATATCCAAAAATCCCACAAAATAATCAAAAACACATAATTATGTGTCTCGCGATCGATCGCTGGGATGTCCCGATCGATCGCGAGATCACACTGCCCGTTGCTGAAAGTTTGGGTCTTCGGCGATCGATCGCCACTTTTGGCACGATCGATCGCCATCTTCACCGATCGATCGCCCAAAAGTGGCGATCGATCACCAAATGGTTCTGGAGCCTACTGCTGGCTCGCGATCGATCGCCTGAAACGGGCGATCGATCTCGATCGCCGATACCTGTACATCAAAAAATCACCATTTTTGAGCATTTTTCAAGCTCTTCCTCATACCATTCAAATCCAAACTTTCCTACAACATCAACATCATCAAAACTCACTAAAACCCACATAAAACACTTCATAAATCATACCCCAACAACATACAACACATACTCAAAACAAACCCACATAAATCACTTCAAAATCATCCCATTTCAAAACCAAACATCATAAAAACTTTAGGAAGGGTTCCATACCTCTTGAAGACTCCAAATCTTAACAAAAATCACACAAACAAAAGTTTTGTGGAGATTTCCTTCTCCTTCCTTGGTGAATTTCGAAAATGGGGAATGGGTAGGGTTTTGAGAGTGAATTGGGGATTTTAGAGGGGAAAGGGTAAAGTGAATAAAGTGTAGTGGGGTAAAGGGGTATAGTGGGGGGTATATGGGTTAATAAAATTGTATCCCATCAATTAGCATGATGTATAAAATACACAAACATGGTATTTTAAAGGCATTTTACAAAAATACAACAAACTTCCATTAAATTCATATCCCCCTCATAATTAACAATCGGTTTAAATAATTCATGTTAACACCCTATTTCCCAACATGCATAACATGTACCCTGAAATGCAACCCTTGGGTCACGCCTATCAAGTGACTATGCATTTCGACATGATAATTAATTTCAACATAATTCATCATATAAACATAATTAATGCTCAGATTGCAATTAATTAATTTCGGGGACATCACAAAAATATTCCAATTTATGTGTCAAAGATTAGCCAATTAATAAATCGAGAATTCCATATCTTAATATAATTTGGCTCCAACCACACCAATTTCATAGTATAGCATTCCCATTGGAATGAAAACAATGCCCCAGAAACCGGCTATTTAAACCCCAAGTCCAAAATTCCAAGTTTTAAAACAGATTGTGAAAAAACACTATTCAGCAAGCCGCGATCGATCGCCAATTACGCGCGATCGATCGCGCAACTCTACTGCCAAGCAGAACCACCTCGGGATCGATCGCCAAGTCTTGACGATCGATCGCCAAACACCTCGCGATCGATCGCTGAGACTTAGCGATCGATCGCCGCACTGTTTATCTTCCTCAAAATTCCAGTTTAATGTCGCGACCGATCGGCACCATGCTGCGATCGATCGCGACCTGCGGGTTTCCGAAAAATTCGAGCTTTAATGGTGTTTTTGACACCCAACTCAAAACCAACACCCACAACTTCCTCAACACCTCCAATACACCAATTAAACTCAATAAAAAACACTAAAAAAAACTTTTTAGATTTTTAACCAAAACCCCCAATTCTCAAATCCAACCCAAAACTTGACCATCTAGCACAATACCATAATCAAATCGAAGCTAAAGGTGAGGAGAAGAATATTACCAGCTTTTCTTCAAGAAATCGGGCTCCCAAGACGAGCCCCCGTCGATTTGCTTCTAAGAGAAAAGAGGGTAAGGGTTTGGGGTGAGAGAGTGGCGTGAGGGAGAGGAGAGAGAGAAGAGATTCCGCATAGACGGAATACCGAGTCCATTTGGTATATATAGTGATGTGACTAGAAATAGACACATCTATTGCTTTTAATTGTTTACGATTTGGTATGTTTTGATGGATAATTTGATACATATGCTACCTAATCGTATATTTGTGTAATTGTAAGTGGAATCGAAGAAATAGAGCTAATAAGGCGAATAAAGGTCAAGAAAAGCTTTGGAGCTAATAAGGACTCAATATAGATCAAGAAAAGGCTAAAATTTAATTTTAGTGGAGGCGATCGACCGCGTGGAGGAGGCAATCGATCGCCTATGGATAGAAAGTTGAGCAACAAAAATTACGAAGCAGCGATCGATCGCGAGGATGAGGCGATCGATCGCCAAAACCCACTGGAGCCAAGCGATCGATAGCGAGAAAAGCGGCGATCGATCGCCTAAGGAATTTCGCCGAAAAAAATAAGCTAGCGATCGATCGTTACCTTATGGCGATCGATCGCCAGCTGAGTTTTGGAATGTGTGGAGACTTGATTTCTTTCCTTTCCACGTGGATTCTACCCTACTCCATCAGCCTCCCTACCTCATTATAACTCGAAATTAATCCCTTTAAGAGATGTTTCAGACCTTTGAACATAATGGGAGATTTTAGAATAAATTTTCTTTCAATTTTTGTGAAGAACGCTCGATGAACGAGGACGGAATCGACAAGCCGGAATCGTGCTTCCTTTTACTAACTTTTTCTTTTCCTATTAGTTTGATGCTTTCTAGATTAATGTTGATTGTTTTTAATCTAGTTATGAGTAGCTAAATACTTTTGTGATTCTCGGTTTAGGAAAACGATACATTGGATGTTTACGATTCTTGTGAGATAAGTTTTGATTGTTGATTTTTATTGAGTATCAATTGTTTTTTTCTGATTTGATTGTCATAATTGTTATGCATGCTTGTTGGATTGATCACCTAGCTTTTTTTCATACAATTTATTGCTAAATTAGATATCAAATACGGAATCGTTTGATCCCTCTAATTTACGAAGCAACTAAGATTTATTAAATTCCGCTCGTGAGTTTGTTAAATTCTTAGGAAAAATAATTAACTAGATTAAACATAGACGCTTGGATTATGTTGTTTAGCTTCATCGAACTCACTAGTTCATATGCTATCATCGATTTAAATCTTAATCGCTTGTATTTTGATTGATTGTTTGATAAGGGTTAAACTAGAACGCTTGGGCTACTTAACTAAACTTAAGGTGAGATAGGACTTTGATTATTGGATTAAACGTCCACGATGAATATTCATATGAAAATTGAATCGTATGTGAAGATCGATGATCAAGATAGTAAACGCCAATTGTAAAGTTAACCGAAAACCGAGAATCACACTTTTCTCATAAGTTAATTCATCTAGATAATTTTGCATATTAGTTTAATTTTGCATAGTAGTAGTTAATTCAATTGACTTCAAAACCCCTTTTTATTTTAGTTTGCATAAGTTAACACAAAGATATAACCTTTCTCGTGGGATCGATCCCTACTCACGCTACTACATTCATTACTGTTATTAACTTGAGAGAGTTAATTTGGGCGACGCGATAAACGCTACCATATAGCTCCAAGGCTCCAAAATACCAATACCTCCACAATTACATCATGATTCATTAAAAACCATCTGTTTTCAATAATTATCTCTCCAACTCAAATTCCATTACCAGCCCCAGTACAAAGTACTTCGGACCCCAGATTCCACCAAAAACCAAATTCTAAGGTTATCACCACGATGAGAATACAATCTCATCCCTTGGATCCAACAACTCCAAAAACCGGATTTAAAATCCCCGGGAGTCCCAAAACCGCAATTAATTCATAATTGCCACAATTAAAATCCATTAAGGATTATTACCACACCGGGATTAACACCATTAATCCCCGGGCATCACAATTATTCCCCACAATAAAATTTCGTCCCCAAAATTTGAACTGGCGTACTCCACGTATCGCCGAGACCACGCAATCCAAACGGAACTACATTGTCAAATCATGAACATAACATGAACGACACACCAACCGCGAGCATACCAACCTCGCACCAGCACCCGGAAAGGAGTAACCTACCAAACCAACACAAATTCAAGGAAGACGTCAGCATTCCCCGATGCTAATCATCTCAAAGCAGTCAGCCAACCATAACTTCAAATCAAACGAATCATTCGTGATTCCAAAATAGATATCGTCTCGATGATATCTCTACGATTTAACCTACGATGTTAAACATACATCGTTACCAAGGAAACCACCAGTATACAACAGTGTACCTAAACCACATCCGGCTTCCGCTTTCCAAATCCATCTCCATCAAAGGAGTAGTTGCACCACATTGCAACACGGATTGGGCAACAACACGTGGCGATCGACACAAAACACATCTCCAAAGATGTCTACATCTATGTGTTCCAAGAATAATATCTTGGTCCAAATACACCATCGAGACTCCACAAGGTCTCAAGTTCTCGAAAGGACATGCAAGAACAATCAATTGCATTCCCGCCACACGTGTCAACCACTGACACTTAACCAATTTGAATTCTGGCCATCCCTTTTTTACCCTAGGATTCAACAATCCTAACACAGGGAGGCTATCGAATTAACAAGCAAGAATTACCAAGACCCCTAAACATGACAATTCCCTCCTCAGAGGGAGTCAACCGGACCCCATCGATCATTCCTCAGAATACATCGTGTCATCGAGATCACCAATCTCAAGGTGCCACTGTAAGGACCCCCGTGCCCTTAACCCATTATCAGTGTATTAAGCCATGCCATTAGTGCATTTAATCATACTATCATGGGGAAAACCATGTGCAAGTGCAACACCGTATGCTATCCAGAAAAATTCTCGCATTCAATTCACATAATATTCAGATTCCCCAACCAAGATTATTCATATAACATGCACCCACATAATACACTAACTGCTCTTAGTTCATTTAGCAATTCCATAATTAATTGCATGCAACCATAATGAACAGAGAGAAGTCGTAGCCCATTTACACATTCCATATACACGTAAAATGTACTCACATAAGAGCACCCAATGAACACGCGTGTATCTGATGTATAAAAGCACTCTACCGGGTATCGTTACTGGCACTTCAATCCTGGAAGCACCTCCCAAGCACAGCTCGATCTCAACATTGGATCTGTGTACTTGTTCAACCAGTTCTGGTACCTCGATCCTGGAAGTACCTCAATCAACAGCCCGAGCTCAACTCCAAAGCTGCTGCTACACCTGTAACACCTGCCCCAACAGAGACAGCCCCCACACGGGGTGAGCATACCAATACCACCAATCCAATAATCATAACATAGCAATCCAAATACAAAATGTAAATGCCATAATTTAAATGATACTCCCTGGATGGTAACACCCTCATCCGAGATCCCCTGTATTGTCCCTGTTCTCAAAATGACCAAATTCATCAAATTCCCAAAGCCAGTTAATCGTCACATAGATTAACTAATATCATTCTATTATGCCAGTTCCATGATCAATATGGTAAAATCATAATATAAAAGACCACAGATCTCACATATATCTAACCAATAATTCCGTGCTCCTATTTCATTGCTCGCTCCACAATAGCGGCATACTAAACCTCGTGCACGCTCAATAATAGCGGCGTCATAACCGATGGTCGCTCAACGGCGGTCGCATCCCAAATCATTGCTCGCTCAATAGGGGCACCGTATGGTTCCCAATGAATAACCATTTGACACAAATACTATTTACCATGCATATTGTTATCCATCTATAGCAAATCTCATGCACCATGCATTTCAATACCTATCCGATGCAATTACCCCATGCCACATATTTCAATATCCATATAAAGCAATTATCACACACCATGTGTTCCAATACCCATTTAGTACAATTATCACACATCATGCATTTAACAGTTGCAACACTATAATAGGCCATGCTCGTACGTCATACGTACCTTAAGTCTCCGCAGTTCAAGCCAAACCTTGTTGAGTTCCATTCCTCAAGAAGTATGTGCTAAAACACAAATAATTCACAATCAAACATAAGCATGCAACCACGTGCCCAAGCACGTTCATAGCTCCCAATCATATCGTCAATCCATGACGATTACCAAAATAAAAGCCCCCCGGCTAAGCATGCATAATACCCAAAATATACCATTTAACAAGTTTAAGATATATCCAAGAATTCAATCGGGAATTCCGTTTTATTAGACTTTGGTCCCAACCAATCTATTTAAAAGTATAGCATTCCCATTGGAATGTAGACATTGCCCCGGAAACGGCCCCTTTAAACCCCGGTTCCAAAATCCCGACATTTCCAAAAATTTCAAAAAAACAACTTCCTTCGGGTGGCGATCGATCGCCACCTTTATTGCGATCGATCGCCACACTCCAGTGGCCAAACCAGTGCCTTCTCGCGATCGATCGCCAATCCTCGTGATCGATCGCCAACCCGCTCGTGATCGATCGCCTCAACCATGCGATCGATTGCCGCTACTATTCATCATCTTCAATTTTTAGCAGCTGCTCGTCGCGATCGATCGCCCCTCCTCGGCGATCGATCACCACCTGCAATATTCCGAAAAATTCGACCTTCCATGGTGTTTTTCACACCCAAACTCAAAACCAACACCCAAAACTTTCTCAACACCTCCAATACGCCAATAAGGACCAATAAAAACTATAAAAACTCAACTTGGATTTTTAACCAAAAATCCCCAATTTCATAACCCACCAAAAACCCAACCAAAAACTACAATATTACCACCCAAACGAAGATAATGGTGAGGGGAAGATAAATACCTGATTATCTTCGAGAAATCCGGCTTCCAAGCCAAGCTACCAACGATTTCCTTCCCAAGAGCAAGAGAGGGGAAAGGGGAAGGGTTTGGGGTGAGAGAGAGGCATGAGGGAGAGGAGAGGGAGAGAAATGGATTCCAAATGACGGAATCCCGAGTCCAACTGGTATATATAGCAAAAATGCCCTGAAATACCAATACCTCCACCAATACTCATGATTCAATAAAAATCATCTGTTTTCAAAAAACTCTATCTCCACAGCAAATCCCCAGACTGGCCCCAACATAAGGCACCCGGACCCCAAGTCCCACTAGAAACCCAACTCATAGGCTGTCCACCAAAATGATAATACGATCTCAACCTTTGGATCCAACGGTCCCAAATGCCCGATTCAACAACCTCGGGAGATCCAACACCGCAATTAATTCCTAATTGCCTCAATTGAAAATCCATCAAGGATTAATACCACACCGAGATTAACATCATTAATCCCCGGGCATCACAGCCACAATCTCCCTTCGGAGATTTATTCATCCAAGCATACTAACCTAATGCTCGACGAGTACCAAGAAAATGCTGGCATTCGTATACACACACCGGTACACATGCCTAAGCACCAATACTACATGCATACTCAATGCACTCAGCTCGGGTATCTCTAATCATACCCATGAGCTCCAAATACAACTGTCATCCTTGGTTATTCTCACCCAGTGAAGAATAATGATTGATGAACCAAAAGCCAAAGGGTGTGATTCCAACATCATCACCACACAAACCAATTCAACGAATCTTCCAAAGATTCCCAATAGGTATATGAATACCGCCTTCCTCACAAGGAAGTGTCATGAACCATGACCCTCCAACCTCGAACCGCCGTTCGGAAAACTGGATATATTTATACCAAAATATATCTCAAAACCAGTAAATACCCAATAGGTTCAGAATAGTGCCTCAATGCCACTATTACCAAATCGAAAACCGTATACACAACGTATACACATCTAACGATGTTCTGTACTAGTACCATAGTACTCCACAGTTTCGAGCATTTCCGTGGAGACGTCTCCTCGTATGTCTCTCAGAAATAAAAGCCATTACTTAGCCCAACACCAGTAATGCTTACCATGGCTGATTCACAATCAACCCACGACCGATACCAGCTGTCTCCTTGACATTACAATCCAAATATTTCCAAGAGATAAAATCAATATAGTAGTGTTACCCCACTAACTATATCCCCCAATTCCAATTGTGACTCCTGTTGCATTACATAAGCAAAGATGCTCAACCAGAGATAACAACGACTTGTCGACACTCACGTTGGTATTCCCAACATTGAGTTGTCCCGGTACAAGTCCCTCAAAACATTTGACGTATAAACGTCCCCGTGAGGGTATTTCCTGCCTCAAATCTTAAGCCACAAGTGACTACAAGAGTCCACTAAAACCCTCATCGTATCATCATACGATTTACCAACTCGGTTCCAACGAGCAGTATAATGGCTACAACAAGCACACTATAGCACTGGAACAATACCAGGCTAGCAAATCGCTGCCATCATTAGGTTTATACCAAACCTATCAACGTATTACACGTTCTGCCCCGGTATACCATACCATATAATCAATTAGAGTAGTGGGTCATCACCCAATGTTTCTCTAATACCAATGAATAATGGACATCCCGGTGTCCTCATTCAACCACAAGGCAATCCTATAGGATTTATTCCACACCCTCATGGGTGGGTGTGATCATGTCCACCACATGTCACCTCGGTATAAGTAAGTAGTTCCCCCCCAATAATACTCCTACTACCAGTCACTTGGGCATAGCCATTCCAACGAGTATACCCAAAGGTACTACCGTTCGTAAAATATTTACCTCAAATATGTGCTGCGGTATCCTTCCTGTACGGCGCACCCAATAATTCTTTGAGCAACCTGCTCTGCATAATGGTCTCGTCAACTAGTGACCCAGACACTACCATGTGCTCACCATTGGCACTCAAACCATACGACTAATTACATATACATAAATGTATTATTCATCGAAACGACGCTAACGCTTCTACATAGAACATCCACTATGTCATCGTCATCCCGTGACGGTGCATGTCAACATATGACACCCCAAAATAACATCGTCAACTCGTGACGGTACATGTCGACACACGACATGCATAATTTCATCGTCAAACACGTGACGGTATATGTATATCAACGCATGACATCCACAATAATGCTAATAAAACCGTAATATACCAACATTGGTGCCCCAGACCTGGGAGCATTCCAATCTACATCTCGAACTCAACACCAGAGTCAATGTTGCACCTTATTCACCTGTCCCAACAGAAAGTAGCCCCCACGCGGGGTGAGCATACCAATAACACCATCTCAATAACAACAATATCACAATTCATAATTTACAGAAGATAAAGCTGTAAATTTAAAATATACCCCTGCATAGTATCGTTATCATATGTGATCCCCCGTGCTGTTCCTGTTCTCACAATACCAAATCATCACATTCCCAAATCAGTTAATGATTGCATTTATTAACTATGCCCCATGCTCAAACCATTGCATAATCAATTATAATTAAAATCATTACACTAATGATTTAAAGATATCACATATATCTCAACAATGATTCCACAGTTCTATCACATCATATACCATCGCTCGCTCAACATCGATGGCATTCTAACCTATCGCACGCTCAACAATGGCGGCATTAAAACCGATGTTCGCTCAATAGCGACAAATCCTAACCATTGCTTGCTCCATAGCGGCACCACAAAACTCACAATGCATATCAATTCATTGCAACAACAGTATATTATTCATTCTACAATGACAATAATATATAACATTATGCTCGTATGTTATACGTACCGTATAATCCAATAGCAAGTGCCAATCCTTGCCTTGCCCCGAGATCCCGTGAATAATATGCTAAACACAGTTATTAATTAATTCACAATTAATTTCGTGTACACAAACACATACCCAAGTACGTATACAACCTCTAAATACATCATCAATCATATAATCCAATAGTAGGAACCATCATCGATTCCACAACAAACCAAAATTTTTCACAATACATGGCCTCTTCATCGATCGGCCAAGGTGCTCGATCGATCGAGAGTCCCGGAAATTTTATGCCCAAAAGTTGTTCTCGTGCGATCGATCGATTAAGCCACCTGATCGATCGTCAGACGCCCGCACTATACATCGTCGTCAAAATTTGCCCATTACACGCGATCGATCGGTGCCCCCTTACCGATCGATCGGCGAGTTTTGTAACAGCCCCAAAATGGCGTTGTACAAGGTAAAACCCCCATAATAACAATCCCTACACCTTATACACCCCAAAACCTCAACAAGGAACCATAAATCCTTCCCAAAACATAACAACAAAAAATCTCCAAGAATCCAAAACTCAATCCCAACTCTATACTTAACCAAATATCATAAAATTACTATCAAATCGAAGATAAAAAAGAGGGGAAGAGTATTACCAAATAATCTGCTCGAAAATCCATCAAGAATCGAGCTTCCAATTGAATTCCTTCTTCAAGGAAAAAGGGGAATGGGGAAGGGAGAGGGAAACGTTAGGGAGAGAGAGAAACGAAATGCCAAGTGATTGAACATCGAGTCCACTTGGTATATATACTACCAAGGCTTCAAAACCCGAGTTCCAAATACTCGCACCCTAACTCATTAAAAACCATATGTGTTCAATAATTATCTTCCACTCACTATTTTCATTACCAACCTCAATCCAAAGCTCCCAGATTCCAAATCCCACTACCAACACAAAACCCAAGGTTAACTCCTAAATGAGAATAAATCTCAACCCTTGGATCCAACAACCCCGATCCTGGATTAAAATCATCGGGAGTCTCAACACCGTAATTATTTCATAATTATCACCATTAAAATCTACTAAGGATCATAATCATTCCGGGATTATCACGATAATTTTTTACTATCACATGGGGGTCTCTTGATCAAAGATCGGAAAAATTCCCCTGCCCTCAGGCCCTGTGGTGAATGCGCTGATCAAGATTTCTGATGGGCAGCAGGCAGCCAGGCTTGGCTTCATTGCGACATTAAAGCGCCAAATATACTCGCGAAGGGGCTCGCCCTCTGCTTGTCTCATCTCAAACAGACTTAACGAGGTCTTCTCGTACTGCTTACTGGTGGTGAACTGGTGAAGGAAAGCCGAGCTGAACTCTGCGAAGGAGGTTATGGAAGAAGGTTCGAGTTGATTAAACCACTGTTGGGCCGACTTCACCAAGGTGGTGAGGAAAACTTTGCATTTCAGACGGTCTGAGTAGCAATGCAACATGGCGGTGTTCTCAAACCTGCCCAGGGCTCCTCCGAATCTGTGCTTCCATCATACTCCCCGGCGCTCGGGGGTCAAAAGTTGTTTGGGAGTTTTTCCCACACTATTTCCGGAGAGAAATGAGTACCCTTCTTCGGGCTTCATCTCTCTGACCTCCTCTCTCAGCTCTTCCATTTTTCCCTCGAGGTTTTGACCTCCGGTGACCAGTGGTGAGATGTGACTACATGCTCGGGTCATCCATTTTCTCGAAAGCTTTCCCCTGGACACTCTCAGACTGATCCATAGCTCGCTTCATAGCTTTCTCCACTGTTATCGAGATTAGGCGCGTGAGTTGCTCAAAAGTTAGGGCTCCCACCGTTATACCGGCCATAGGTGGTGGCTCTCTCCCGTTGACAGATGGTGCCCGGTGTTCATTGTTCGCCTCCTATTTCGTTATCCGTTTTTACCATTTTTATCAACGCCTTATGCTCTACTTCCCACAGACGGCGCCAATTGTTACCTGGAAGAAAGGGAAGGTCCTCCGACGGGGCCCCTCAGACGATCAAGTCATCATAATCATCATCATAAACATCATATCATTTTTACTTATTATAAACATCATCATAAACTACTTATCATTATCATCATCATGATCATCATATTAACATCATCATTACTTATCATAGTCGTCATCGTAAACGTCATATCATCTTCATTTATCATAACATCATCATCATAAACTTATTTATAATAACATCATCGTAAACATCTTGTCATCTTTATTCATCATAGACATCATCATCATAAACATCGTATAAGCCTCATCGTAATAAACATCGTATAACATCATCGTATACACATCATCATTAAAACATCATCATTTCATCGTGAATACTCATGCAATAAAAGCACAGTTGTAGTATAAGGATGTGTGTTACCGTCCGATGCCCGTACGCCTCTTACGTACTTTCCTTGCTTGAACATTACATGAACAAACGTATTAGTATATTCAATAATAATTGAGACCATACCGAAGTATTCCACTGTCGGTTGTCTACCCAGTCTGTCCTCAGACAATACATCATATCTTTCTTTTCCCTGATTTTCTTCCAAAATCAGATTCCTTGGCACGTAGCATATAGAGTGTTAGACATCACTATTAATGCCATCCTATCGTGTTCCACACGATTCCTGCAACCACAATGGTTAGCAATACTACTTTTCATATCATAAAAGCACATAAACAATTAGTCATGTCGTATAACATTAATGACATCATGCATAAATATGTGCTATCAATAACTTCCTAGGCCCTCAACAGCCCCAATGAGCAACCACTGCTCTGATACCATTAATGTAAGGACCCCCAAGCCCTTAACCCTTGATTAGTGTATTAACCACTATGTGTGGTACATGCTTTCTATAAAAAGTCAATCGGGAAGCTCAGATGATACTTTACCATTGAATGTCAATTACAAAACTTCCTTTAATACTCAATGTTGTAAGATCATCATCCTAACAATAAAAGACTCATATGATTGCCCTTTACCAACCACTTGGTGCCATTTTTCACATTGTGAACTTTTATAAAAATTTGGGCAGAGTCTCCCCATAAGTAGAGCTATCCCAAAAAAAGAGCACATCACATAACATAATTCCCGGCCAGGGAACACATAATACTCATCAGAAAGCAGTAATACAAGTAAATTCCCAGCCAGGGAAGACACCACACATATGACGACAAAAGTGGGTTTCAACACCCACATAATACACCAATGACTCTCTTAACATTTAGCAATTCTACCTCTAATTGCATGCAACATAGAATGAAAGAGAGAAAGGCTCATGCCTTTACATACAACCCATATACAAGTATAATCGTGCTCACATGCGAGCATCATGAATATGTATAAAATCATCATGGGTATATAGGTACTCTATACGATACCGTGCTCCATCAAGCCCTGGTACCACGATCCTGGGAGTACATCCAATCACCAGCTCGAGCTCATCTCCAAAGCCATCGATGTACCTGTTCACCTGCCCCAACAGAGACAGCCCCCAACGGGGGTGAGCATACCAATTCCACAATTTCATAATCATAATGACATAGTACATAATTTACGAAAATGTAAATATTGTGGAACATATGTGATACTTCCTGGATGGTATCATCCTCATCATAGCGTACCCCTGTAATAACCTGTTCTCAAAACAGATAAATCATCAAATCCTGAATATGCAGTTAATCATCACATTGGTTAACCCTAGCCAGTTTCAAATTAGCAACCTTCATAACATCTTACTTTATCTAGCAATGATTAGCAACATTTCATAACATCATTTCATAACATCGTTTCATAACATCTTTTCATAACATCGTTTCATAACATCGTTTCATAACATCGTTCATAACATCTTACTTAATCTAGCAATGATTAGCAAC